>CM063510.1:13579545-13634545 GCA_032207245.1 Pardosa pseudoannulata
ATACAATTCCCAAACCTTTCTATCCTATAGATGTAAATTTTCTGTCTATTCAACACGTTTCCCAGCTGTCGCGGGCAAATGGATCCGCGTTTTTCCTGATCTTACACTTAAATTTGCTGCGTAAGTAGGAAAATTCTTTCTGTCTTCTCTCTTGAGTGCATCTTTGTTCGAGCGGTGGGATTTTTTTGCCTTTCTGTTGCCTGTCGTTGCCTAGTAAAGATGTCCGTTTTAGCAGCTCTAAAATAAAGTTTTAATTAGACTTGTGCCGTTCTCTTCAATGTGGCCAGACTGCATCGTTCGTTATTACTGTTAGCTGTTTAGCCTTCTCTTTGCCCAATAATCCGGACAAGTAAAAACAATAGGGGTTACATAATTATTGTGACTAGAGGAAATAATTGTTACATTTTTACATATATATATATATATATATATATATATATATATATATATATATATATATATATGCTCATATTATATACATCTGATCATACATATACATAAACAATAATCGATTCTTCCAAAAAAATTAAAAGAGCTAAAAAAATATATATAATTTTTCGTAAATGTTTATGAATGACCAATTTTTTTTTTTCAGTACAAATAGTAATATTTTTCTATTTAAAACTTCATAGGGATTTTAAAATCATAACATTCAGGTATTTTACGTTGTGTCACGTGGTAAAAACTGTTTAAAGAAATCTTTAAAAACATTAACCGTTCAAAAGTAGAACAAATTTTCCTGTAGGTTAACGTGGAGAAAAAGGAATCAATATAGTCGGTAACCACCCAATTTAAACAACGGTTGCAAAAAGTGCGAGGGTTGATAAGAAGAAAAACCACTCATTAACCAGAAATTGACTGTGTTTTTTTTTCTATGGTGAACATTTGAAACAATTTTTGAATAGAAATCTCTTTTCGGAAGAATTAGTAGCATTTGCTTAATCGCTCAGAATGTTTTTCAGCACTTACTGAAAATAGGAGCAAAAATCATCAGAGGATAATCTACAATACATAGGAAGTTTGTAAATGTTATTAGTGGTCAGCACGAATGCTTTTCTTTTCTTTTTTTTTTTTTTTTTTTTTTTGTAAAGTAAAATGATGAAAAGTCAGTCGGTTAAAGAAAAACTAATCATCTAGCTAACGATGCGAATCTGCTCTGAAGAGATTTCCGGATTACAGGAACATAGGAAAAACCCGACTCTACAGCTCTGTTCAAATAGAGTTTTAGATTTTTTTAATGAAAAGCATCATATTAGAAAGGCATTAAATGCTTAACCAATTGATTTGGATGATTGCTGTGACATTCAATTTTACATACAGCAGAACGATGGTCGAATGGTTAGGGCGCTGATCTTTGGTACCGGAGTTCATGGGTTCGATACACACCCAGTGCTGAGCGCAGCGGCAGGGCAATCCTTTTTGCACCCCCTTCCCATTTTTTTCTAATTGACTCATTGACTGTTATAATAAACTAAGGCAATAATAAATAGATGTTCGTGAACATTTCGTTACACCAATTTTCTTACGCAGAGTAGCCTAAAAATGTTATTAATATATATATATATATATATATATATATATATATATATATATGTGTGTGTGTGTGTGTGTGTTGCCAGAATATTAAAGCGATCAGTTATTCAAAATTCCCCTATTTCTTTACCAGACAAAATGAGTTATTTTGGTCTGGAGAAAACTTGAGTGCACTCTTTAGGCCTTGGATTGTGGATAGCATAAGTATTGCACTCTCAGAATGAAATTGCAGACTCGTCAATGAAATGTTTTAAATGAAGGTACTGTGGAAGCGTTGTACGGTGTACCATGACTTAAAGTGTTCATATCGCTAAGTAGCATATCATGCAAATGACAAGAAGCCATACTGGATTTTAGTTTAACCCCTTCCGTTACGATTTAATAATTAAGAGTTGTGCATGATATAACCATTTAATCTTTATTTAAAAAATTTGTTTCATTTTATAATTCTAACATTCTTTATCAATATCCATTTTTACGTACTGTTAAATATCAAAAACGGTAAAATTATAATAAAATCAAAGCAAAACCTTCATACAGTATATAGTTAAATCTTCAAGCGTGTAATACTTTTCAAAACACTCAAAGGAAAGGTAAGTGCAAAGGAATCCTGCATTGTTTGTTCACACTGCTAGTCTCGCTTCTAATTTGATTCTTGTTACACACACGGTACCTCTTCGTAGGTTAACTAAGAAGTTCTAACGGTAAACAATATTTGATAGTGAACTGTGAAGGCCTCTCCACACTATGGTCCACTGCAAGCCTTTACCACCGTCTGGAGGGGGTATAGCTTATCGAGGTCGACGATAAAATGACCTTGGCAGAGGATGGCTTCGGAAGCGATTTTTCTTCAAAGATCAAAGACAAATAGCATGCGCTACCAAAGTACGCAGTTGATTCTATGGATACATACACACGTTCTTCTCATTTGGTGGCCCAGTGAATCGATGTAACCCGTAGACCATCGTTCAAGGTCGCCATCAGGACCTGTACTGGAATGGTGAACAATTAGTTATAGTGTGGAGGCTACATGATATTTCGATAAGTAACAAGTGTTGCTAAATTCAGCACACTAGAAATTTTAAACAAAATATCATATTGTACCGATGTACTTTCCCACGATGGTCAACACATGCATACACAGCTGTGGACTAAGTTTCCAAGAATGTAAGTGCAGCAGTTGACTTTGAGTTTTAGTGGAGACCCCTGCGGAGGAGTTATAGCTCACGGAATGGCAGAAGTGTAACAGTCAAGCCAGGCAGGGATGTAGCCGTGAGATATGGGGGCAGGGTCTAAGCAATAATGTCAACTTTCACCAAAGGGGCAATTTTAATAAGCCCACCTGCACACCCGAAGGAGGGCAGATGTGGGAAAATTTCACCAAGTGATTGGGACAGAGAAAAAAAAGGGACGTTGAACCAAGGTGTAAAGTTATGGAAGAAAAGTGGGAAAAGGACACGACATCGGGATCCATGAGCAAGCCAGAAAGCCCCGGACAGCAATCAATTCCTAGAACTCGCATGCATAGATGTCCACCCTGCTCCCCCGTAATTACTAGAGATAAACTTAATATTCATAATTATTACCTGGGTCTCATAATCTTTTGATAAGGAATACTATTTCAAGAGTATTGATGAATAGCAAAACCAAACAGTTGCAAGTCATGTTAAAAACTAATCAAGTGATGTATTAATTTGTAAATATTGTACATACAGGGTTGCCAACCTCCAACCAATGGAATCAGGAATCAGCATTGATGAACCTACCCCCCCCCTCTCCCCAGTACTTTTCACAATCTGATAAAAAAAATATTAAAAAAAAACATGAAAAATATAAATAAAAATTTTAAGCAATTTACAGTGCACCAGATGAAAAATATATAATTTTCAAAATTAAGAATTTAAAACTTAGCAAATAATTTTCAATTTTAACCTTCACGAAACTTAGTAATACATATACAGGGGTCTGTTCAAAGAAAAAACTGAGTCCACTTCTGGACTCTTCAGAAAAAATCAATATGAAAAAAAAATGGACCCTTAACAAAAATATCAAAATTTGAAAGCATTTTCATAAAAATAGAAATAAATAAATAAAAAAAAAACCTGGACACACTTCCTGATAGAAGAAATGCAGACTTACCATAAAAATGCAAATTTGTAGACAAACATGGTTCATATACACAAAATAAGGGCCAACATTGTACATTTTTTTTCCAGAAGCTAACTGTTCCTTATTAAATTTCATTTGATAACAAAATTTTCTATTTTTCCGTAATTTTTGCAGCAACGTCCGTAATTCCGTAATCATTAGCTAGAATGCGGAATAATTCCGCAGAATCCGGAATCGTTGGTAACTCTGTACATAATGTTTTAGTTTAAATATTAGGTATTTTCCTTTAATTCCATAGCGGATATTTTACTGTGTTTCCCCTTTGAGAACGAACACTGCTGCTCACGTTGTAAGTACATTACAACAAAATAAATTGGTGCCGTGACCAGGATGGGAAATATTTACGTTGGGTTTTTGGACAGTTTGTCAGCCCAAGAGAAATGTTAAATAGTTATTATTAGTAAAATAATTAGCTAGTGAGGCATTTATTATTATTTCTAATTTGTTAGTGTGAATTGACATTTCTTATTATGAGAACTTTATAATTGATTTGAATGTTTATAATTATATATATAGGCATTATAGCAACACATTTACATCCCTCAATTTACGAGTATTGATAATTTTATTATATAGCGTATGAGTATGATTAGTTCTTATTGCCTACTGTACTGCTTCGCAAAACAGTAGGCAATAAGAACTAATCATACTCATACGCTATATAATAAAATTATCAATACTCGTAAATTGAGGGATATAAATGTGTTGCTATAATGCCTATATATATAATTATAAACATTCAAATCAATTATAAAGTTCTCATAATAAGAAATGTGAATTCACACTAACAAATTAGAAATAATAATAAATGCCTCAAGTGTTTGTATTTATGGATATATCGGTGTGAGATGAAATAATCAGGTAAGAAAACTATCAGAGCTTTTAACTGTAGGCGTAGTTAAACATAATAAAATATAAAAAACTGTAGAGATATTTAGTGCGCTTGAGAGTTAACATACACTGTCTACCAATAAGTATTTGGACACCTATGCGAAGGCGGATATCTGAGGTCATGAGGTACGTAACGGCCTCCGCCGGTATACAAAACAGTGTAGGAATCAGCATCGGCATTAGTCACATGCAAGATGACGCGCAGTTCGGAGCTCTCTGATTGCGAGGTATAATTATCAGGTATCACAAATGTGGCCGATCCTTAAGGGACATATCTAGAGATCTGAAGTACCCAAAATCGACAGTGGCTTATGTGATTACGAAGTGGAAGGTGAGCGGTGTTTGTTGGAATGCACCGCGAGTCGGCAGAGCAACGAAACTGGGAGATAGAGACCGACGAGTGTTGTCCAGAGAAATTCGGAAGAACTGCACCCAACCGATGGTCTTCATCCGCGAGGATTTTCAACAGAAATCCGGGAGTATTGTTTCCATGAACACCGTAAAGAAGCACATCTGCTTGGTTTTCATAGTAGTTCTGCTGCCCATAAGCCTTTGATCACAAAGTCCAATCGCGCTGCTCGGTTAATGTGGTGCAAAGCACATCGAAATTGGACCGTGGATCAATGGAAACGGGTTCTTTGGAGCGACGAATCAAGATTCACCCTTTACCGTTCGGATGGCAGGGTATGGGTCTGGCTGGAGAACGTCTCCTGCAAGAATACATTGTGCCAACAGTCAAGTTCGGCAGAGGTGGAATTATGGTCTGAGGGTGTTTCTCCTGGTATGGACTGGGACCCTTGGTCTCCATTCATGGTAAGCTCAACGCCGATGCCTACTGCACTATTTTGGATGACAATGTGCTTCCTACGTTGTGGCAGTTTTACGGGTTGGACCCTTGTTACTTTCAGGACGACAATGCCAGTTATGTTTCGAAGTTAACCAAGGCTTGGTATGGTGCCAATGGAGTTCATCGAATGAACTGGCCTGCCCAAAGCTCAGACCTAAACCCTATGAGAATCTCTGGGACGAGTTGGTTCGCCGAATTAAGGGGTGTAATAACCATCCAAAATCGGTGAAGGAACTTGTATGTCTACTCCAAGTCGAATGGAAGACAATACCATTAGCTGTAATACAAAGACTTAAAGTATGCCCCGGATGGTTCATGCTGTAATTGCCTCTCGTGGAAACTACCAACTATTGATTTTGAATAAAGTTAGTTTTTCTTTTCTATCAAAAGTGTCCAAATACTTATTGGTAGACAGTGTATAGATTTGTGTGAACATAAAGTTTAAATAGATAAAAAATTCTCATGATTACGTAATCTCTAAGTATACAACACACGCTATTTAATAGAAAATCAAGAAATTTGGAAGAAAATAACACACTAAATCATAACTTTATATATATAATTTTTATTAAAAAAACAAATGGGTCTTGCAACAGCAAAGGCATAAAAATGTTTGAAGATCACTGTACAAAAAAACAAATTTGTCGCGTTACATGACTTTTTCGTTTTAACAAGCACAAAACCTGATTAGGAGGATAATGGACGAAGAGGATTTCAAAAAATGATTTTCAATTTTTCAGGGGACGGCAGCATGAATAATATATTGACAGTATCAGAGGCGCCAAATTCGTTATGCATCAATTAATAAAGCAAAAAATAAATAAAATTATCAAAATAGAAATAACACTAAGTACTGAATTGAAACCAGTCAAATCTACAAACGTTACATCAAAAAGAGTGGGGTAGAATTAAGAGGAAAGCTTAAAATACATTAATTACAGAATACTAAAAAGAGCACAAAACATTCCAGCTATTTTTCATGGAAAAGATTCTAAAATCTACATTAACAAAATTTCTTTTATCTCCCAATACAAACAAATCTTTTAAATCTGTATTTTATAACCAATCAGAAAATATGAGAAAATAATTAGTCAATGTTTCAAGGAAATTAATGGTAAAGCAGAATGCTTGACACAACATGAATCAAGAACATGTTACGAATTTCTTTAAAAAATAACCTACCAATACAGAAGTGCATACTCTATTTAATGAACCTTCAAGGTGGTGGGGCAATTGGATTGTCTGGGCCGAGCCTCTTATCCAGAGATTTCTAACAGTAAGCAGAAAATGACAATGAGCAGAAAATAAAACAGCTAAAAGATGAAAGAGGGATAGGGAGATGGATTCGTGAGTTCATAACACAAAAACTAGAGAGGAGAAAGTTAAGGGATAGAAAACAAATATTTTTGCGGCCAGGAACATCCGTACACTGTGACGACAAGAGATGAAGTAAGTAGTTTTGTCATTCTAGGGCAATTCAAATGAGCATGTGAGAACCAACAGGATTACAGGGATTCGTCCAATCAAATTTCATGTATTTTCGATGTCAGACATAGATACGAAACATGATTTCATGAACCTTTTCCCATGTGTTTTTATTTATTTTCACACTAATCCTAAAAATACTTCTAGGCTTATTTCAAACTTATTCTTTCTTTTAACACATTTTATGGTGACCTATGACCTCAAACTAGTTTAAAAAAAAATAATTTGTATATTCTTTGCAATGTTTTAGTTTCATTCTTGTTTTACTGGCAAATTACATTTTAATGGTAAAAAAAAATATTAAAATTCATACCAAAAAGTATGATTAATAATTTTTTAATAATACTTAGCATCTTTAAAATATTAATCTATATTTAACAAATTTTCCGTAAAGCAGTAATTTTTTTCAGGTGAGGGTGGGAGGAAATTAGTGACTTTATTAAATTGAGGTTTGGTTGTATTTAAAAATTTTGCATGTGTCCTAATAACTTCAAGCTAAAAAAAAAAAAAAAAAAAAAATTGTATACTGAAGACTAGGACATTATATAACTCTACAAAATTATATGAATATTCATGCCTTTAATGCTTTTTCTAATGACTCTAAGATTAATAAAACAATTGTGTTTCAAGATTTTTAAAAAAATCAATAAATTATGAAATTATTTTAAAGGTATTAGCAGCAAGCAAACAAAAAGTTCAATACCTATGTAAGCAATTCATTGTGTTACCATGTCCATGCTTAATAAAATAATCTTATGCTAGAGAAAATTGTTCACTCTGAATTCTCTAATTTGTTAGTACACAAAGCTTACTAGGATGCATTTCTAACAAGTATCCTATGTAAACATATACACTCAGTAGAAGCATATAGCTGGAAATTTTTTTCAACACTATTCTACTTTAAGAGAGTAAATATTGCTCCTTTAAAATATAATACAATTAAGAAAAGAATAAGTTCTAAATTTATAATTTAAAGTAATTAAGTTGGATTTTTCAAATAGAGTTGACTGGTTTTTACAGCTTGAAATGAAAGGTTAAGAATTAAAATCAAAGTGCTATATACAGCAAATGATGATCAATATGAATAAATATTGTAACAAAATTCAAATAAACATAAACATCACAAGATGTCTGTACAAAACATAAAATAAAGATGTACAGGTTTTTACAAAAACAAATTTCAGTAGTTATCAATTATATATTAATTATAGTATGCTGTCATATAACAAATTAAACAAAAAACAAAATTTCTAAGATTTTAAGATCTCTAATACAGAAAAAGAAAGGATGTAATATTTAACTGCAGAGCAATTTGAATATTCATTTATTATTATTAGCAAAATAATTTAAATTTGAAAATCACTGCACTAAGCACTTAAAAATAGTGAGTGACCAGTAGGTATAAAAGTAAAAAAAAATATCTTTGGTTATAAGAAATGTTATATTTGATTTTTAAGATGCACTGAGAACAAAATAAAATTTTTTACTAATGCTGCACTACTGAAATTTAAAGAAACATGGTACCCTTGAAAAAAAAATTAATAGTTTAATTAAATTCTTCAAATTTTCAAAGTTGAAATTCAAGGAAAAACAAACATGGAGAAAAAAATCATTTAAAATTTTTAGAAAAGAATCTTTACAATGAAAACATAATATTTTGATATGCATTAAGTTCCTATAAATTAAATCTTATACATAAATAACTTTGAAATGTTTAATTATACAGATTTCAAATTTTGCATACATGTATAGAAAGGTTAGAATAACAGAGTGGCCTCAAAAAAGTTATTTTTAAATCCCCTGATTATTCCGGGTTTTCCAACAGAATTTCAGGTAATTGTTGACAGCATTGCTGTTGTACCTTAATGCCTATATTCCCTCTACCCACCCAGTTAAGTTTTAAAAACAATGAAGAAATTTTTCATATATTTTCTTTTAAAAAGCTGAATATTTAAAGCAATATATATATATATATATATATAAGGAAATTAAATATTAAAAATATCAGTAATACTTTTACAGTATTGCATACCATATTGGCTTTTTCCTGTTCCGTTGTTTAATTCAATGATTTAAAAATAAATTGAAAATAATTAAAATAAAAAGAATCAAAAAAGAAATTAGTTTTATATTACCCAAATCACAAAATATTTCTCTAAAGGAAACAGTAACCATTATTCCAAAGAGTCATATGATCCCTAAATGGACATGACACCAACCAACAAACCAACTTCTTTAAAAGAGGTGAATTTGTTGTGTCTCAAATCATCCATACAACTATCCATACATCTGATTAGCTATGAATGCAATTGCCGATAAGGCTTTATCAACACTACCAGCAATGGCACCATCAATTTTCTTCTAAATTAGTAAAAACCTCTTAATTTATGTTTTTCTCTGGTTCTCATTTCTAGACACTGGTGGATCAAAGCATAATGCCTATATAGCAAAGCTTAACAGTAACCATTATTCCAATAAATCATATGATTTCTAAATGGACATGACACCAACCAACCAACTTTTTTAAGAGAGATGAATTCGTTGTATCTCAAATCATCCTTAAAACTATCCATCACATCTGATAAGCTATGAATGAAATTGCCGGTAAGGCTTTATCAACACTACTAGTAATGGCACCATCAATTTTCTTCTAAATTAGTAAAAACCTAATTCATGCTTTTCTCTGGTTCTCATTTCTAGACGGTGGTGGATCAAAGCATAACAGTAACCATTATTCCAAGAAATCATATGATCTCTAAATGGCACCAACCAACCAACTTCTTTAAAGAGATGAATTTGTTGCATCTCAAATCATCCTTAAAACTATCCGTCACATCTGATTAGATATGAATGGAATTGCCAGTAAGGCTTTATCAACACTACTAGCAACAGCACCATCAATTTTCTTGTAAATTAGTAAAAACCTCTTAATACAAGTTTTTCTCTGGTTCTCATTTCTAGACACTGGTGGATCAAAGCATGCCTTCGTAAAAATAAATAAAAAAGGTTATTGTTCTAAAATTTCAAAATAATTGGACTGCTTATAATCAGATTGTGAAATTCTAGAATCTCATAAGAATTTTCTAATCTATGCCTGGTTATACACATCTTTTTCAAATTCCCTATTTCCTGATTTTCAGATGTGTGACCACCCTGAATAATTTAAAAAATTATTAATAATAATAAAAGTGACACTTTTACCACATTTGGGGTACCATGTCCCCTTAATCATTTACACTACCAAAAGTAATACATTAACCAACCTAATAAACATTAAGATTGTCATTTAAAGTCAATGCTCAAACTATGGCAACAAGCTAACACAAGAAAACATAACACTACATTATGGCACATCTCTTCAACAAATTACAAATTTCAACATTTATAATACAAAAAAGCATGAAACAGAAAACTGTTCAATAGTTTACATTACACAGATCTCACTGATTTCAAAGCAAATAAGTCAACAGAACTGTCAAAAAATTCAATATCTACAATCCCTAATAAATTCATGTTTATGCAATGTTTATCACTTTCATCATAAATCACTGATTATAGTGATTTGGCAAATGATTTGTTAAAAAAGTTTAAAATTTAGGCTTGTACTCAAAACACTCATTCATAATGGACATAAGCATGCTACCTATCATTTTTCTAGACAAGGGAATAAGAGAAATCGATAACATACAATTCAGACATATTATTATATGTACACATAATATCAAATACTTAGAATCCTATTTTTCTTTTAAAGTGTTCTATTTCATACCCCAATTCTATAAATTATCTGGACTCAAGTAAAAATAGTTTTCAATTAATGCACATTAAAATCCTCCAGCACAAAGCCACTCCATTTTCTAAAAGGGCAAAAAGAATATATATATATACATGTATATATATACATATATATATGGACAGGGGTGTTTGTGGGGGAAAAACAGACATTTTGGAGAATAAAATCACTTTTATGAAAATATTTTTTTTGAATATTTTAAAGATATGAAAGCAAGCCAAACTATATTTAATGAAATTAAATTTACAATGTGTAAAAAAATGGATTTTCTAAAAATTACTGGAATTATATAAAAATTTTAAATTATATAAAGACAACCATTCAATTTATTTAATAACAACTAATATGACAAGTACACTTTCTTAAGTACTGCCTGTATTTTTGTCTGTGTTCATGGAAAACAGTATATATTTTACAATTTTAACTGCTATTATGTGGTCTCGCAGACTCCAAGAATTTCATACATATGCATATTACATATTGCATCAACCTGTTATTTCAAGATTTTGAATTCTAATAGGTCTTGTCACAGCAGTTGGGGGAATTATTAGTCATATAGAACATGCTGTATTGTGTGATTCACTTTCAAAATGGGAAATAAATTGTAATTTTATATCTCCATAAATCTGGAGGTGGTTAGTGTGAAATCCGTGGAATTTGAAGATTTCCCCAGAGCACAAATACCCCTATGTATGATTAAATGCAGACTATCCTAAAAAGGTAATATTCAAAGCATTTATTGCTTCACACTGGGTCATCTTGGCCCACTTGCATATCAAGCTCCTGCAGTAAGCAACTTGCATAAATCTATACCAAAGGAGTGTCAGGATACATTATTCAGTACTATTTTCTGAATATATAATTATTTGAGTCTGAGTATTCCCAGAACACTACTGTAGTCAAGAATATTTGTCACAGAAGTTAATTTATATTGGATATTAATGTAAAAATTACTTGTGATAACTCAACTGTTTGAGCAAATGTTCCCCTTTAAAGTTAAATCAATACTAGAATTACAGTATTTATGATAACTAGAATTATTTTAAGGGGCCATTATGAAAACTGTGTTATAAAATACTAAAAACATTTTAATAGTGTATACTTAAAAGAAAGAAAAAATTTAAACTTTAAAATTAATTATTAATACAGAATTGAACAAATGTTGCATCTTCACAAGGTCTTTTAAAAATTAAAAATAAAATTGCTAGATTTTTGCTGTGGTTTTCTCCTAATGAAATTTGAATACATAAACAGGTAAACAGTAAAAATTATGAATATATACAAGTATACAAAACACTGCAAATTTCAGTACACCTAAAAATGCAAATAATTAGAAAAGAAAGAAATAAATCATACATTTTTAGTATTGACTGTTGTTATGTGAAGATATAAACCTATAACCAGAAAAAAAAATATTATTTAACTCTTTGACTTTGATTTAAAAAAAAATTTGGCTTCTTTTAAAAAATCAAAATGAACAAACTAATTTATAAACTAACAACCTACAGGCTGATTTAATTTTATAACTGGGTAGTAAAATTCTAAGAAGTTTTAATCTCTAGTAACTTTCAAACTTTTAATGGGATGTATAAGTACTGTCAGTAATCTAACAGTTTAAAAAAAAAAAAAAAAAAAAAAAAAAAATCAGAGTTATTCTGCAAAGTCTACAGGGGGTAAAAAATAACCACTTCAGTAATTCTAGTTTTAAAGAATTTATAAGGCTTATTCCATTTTCATATATTGTAAAATAAAACAATTTTGAATCTAAAAATGTACAAATCTCCAAAAAAACATTATATACAAAAATATTTTCAAAATGCATAATTCATGGGCTATAACTAATAACAAAATATCCCCAAAACAATTAACAAACAACAATTTCATGACATATTAGTAACATGAACAACACAGGATATCATTTTACTATTGACTGCTGACAGAAGTACCTGTTTTTAGTTAATGGAGTTGTTTTAGCTGCTAACAGGTACTAGATTTAATTCATTCAGATGCAAGCATTGATTGAAAATATTCTAATATTTACACAAATATTTGATTGATATAATAGAAAATTAGAATTTGCACTTGGAAATTAAATGCATTACATTTTAAATACACTCCAAGGTAATTTGAGCAAAACACAGTACCATTAAAATTATTTCAAACGATTAACTAGGATATTAAAATAAATTGTATATAATTCATGTTTAATACAAATATCAGAATGAACTGAATATTAGCCAAAAGAAAATTGAGCTTTTATCTCTCTTTCACTGAATTCCCCCAAAATAGTTTTCCTCTAATTTAAATTTTTTTTTTGTAAACTATGAACACAAGATAAAAGTAATTGAAACTACAAAAGATAATACACCCCCCTATATATATATATATATATATATATATATATATACATACATATCCATATATATATATACATATAAAAATACATATATATACTTTTATATAAATATATATATACATATATATACTTATCTATGTACGTATACATACATACATATATATATATATACATGTATATATATGTGTGTGAGTATGTATGTAATATATATATGTACCTTCTTTTAACTGAGATCTTTATAAATACTTTTCAAACAACTGTAAAAGCAAAAGAATAAAGTGCAAGCAAAAATCAAATCCAGTAACTAACAAGCACAATAAACTAGTATAAAAACAAAAAAAGAAGCTATTAAAATAGAAAGGATTAAATTTTAAAGTACTAAAAATAAAGTTGTGTGACTAAAATAACTTAATTACTTTTGCTTAGAATTAAAAAAAAATTTTACAGCACCAAACTAGTTTAGCATATAATTAAATCATTAAAAAGCACCTTATATTTTTCACCAAAGAAACGTTATATAATGTGTTAAAATTTTTAAAGTTCTCTAGTCTTTTACATCTACTAAATATGTATATATAGGTTTTTAAATGAGTTCTTCAAGACAATAGAAGTAAATTAGATGCACAGCATCTACTTTAATTCTTAAACTAGAAAAACAAGCTTAAGATTAAAAAAGAATGCTTTTATTAAATGTATGAAGACCTAATTACTAATTCTACTTATTGCGATGCAATTTATTGCTTACTCTTTGAAAGAAATTTTGCTACATAGCAAACAATCTATTAGTCATTAGATTAGTTTCAAAACAAAAGTCTACTGATACAACTAATGTAAAAGAAACAGAATTAGTTTTAAAACTAATATCATTTATATCATTCATCCATAAAATGCATTCTTAATTATCTTTATGGCAGAAATTTAGGATTAAAAAATTTGAGCAAATTGTATTGCTTTTAAACCAGGTCATGAGAAAGTTGTTACAATAATGAAAGATTGACTGACAAAAAGTAAAACAGAGAATTTCTAATGAAAAATACATTGTTTAAAAAAATAAAAATAAGTTTTAAAGATGTACAATTAAAAACAATCACAGCATGGTCATGTATACTGAAAGAAAAAACTGCATGCACATTGTTATGGTGGAGATTTTCAGATAAAATAATAAAGATAACTTTTGATAACATTAACAAGTTCAGATCCTGCACATATATCAATATTTTACATGACTGTAATAATATACTTATGACCTTACAAAATCTTATACACATTCCTTCAAAAGATAATCTATAAACATTTTAAAATATTTTAAAATGTTTATAAATTAAACATACACATGCAAATACTAAAATCACATAACTATCACTAAGATTTTAGAGATTAATAGCATAAAATACTTGAAAGAGAATTCTGTATAAAATTTTCATTACATTCGTATATTTGTCCACAAATGATAAATTGTCAATATTCCAGAACAGTTTAAAAGCCATAAATTTTACAATACAGTAGTACCCTAACTTACTAAGTTATTAAAGTTATGAGTCATTACTAAATTGATCTTTGCCTTGAATTATGAGGGGAATAAAAAATAAAATGTGAATGGGGATCAGAGGCAGAAAATTAAAAGCCACTGAAGAAATTAAATTTAAGAAAGAGAAAGGGAAAAAATTATATATTTTTTTGTTGTTGTTAACTATGCAATTAAACTATGTGATATATGCAGACCTGCCAACCCCCCCCCCCTTAAAAAAAAAGGTCCAAAATTTTGTAATAATTTATCGTACTTATTGATCAATGTAACAACCTTATACCACAGTAATAAAAAATATTGCACAAAAAAGGCCAGATTATGTAGTATTCAGTTTCAAAATATGGCTAATTTTGCCCCATATCTAAGAAATCAGGATTCTAAAACAATGAAAGGTTATTAAACAAATAAAATTATATAACAAAATTACCCACTTAAAATATTTACAATTGTTTGTTTTGTACTACATTTACTTTTTTCTTTTTTTTAAAATCATTTCATTTGTTATTGAAAAAAAGGGACGATTGTTTTGTGACAGAGCTAACAATCTGTTCACATTTTGCTTTATTATGTGGAATCTACAAATTTCTTATATTTAAAATATCTATTACTTTTCTTTGTCTAATCAAATGCCAATTGGATATTGACACATCCTTTTTCAAGAATTGCGCCAGGGATTTCTTGTTGACTGAAAAACTTTTATTGCATTGGCAATATTAGCCAATGTTTGGTAGACCAGTTTAGTAGAAATAAAGAAAATTTTCATTTTGTAATCAAAAACAGAAAGTTTAACGGTTTCTCCTTTGAAAATTTAGCAATACTATCAGGTAAAACCAAGAGAGTTGGCAGTTCTGGAGATGCATATTAGCTATGAAATGTAATAAAATTAGTTACATATCATATTCTCTTTCCTTAAAGGGTAAGTTAGCTGGTAGTACAAACATATCAAAACATAATAACTATCTTAATTCATTCAACAGAAAACTTCATTTTGCAATTTGAGTGTATATAACTAATTTTAACATGGAACAAATTAAACCCATAATTCAAAGCAATAGTGTAGTTATTTATTAGATTAAAATTTTTGCTTCAGTATTAAATTAGTTTTATATAAAATTTTAAACACTTTAACTAAACCACTGAAAGATATTAAACTGGAGAAAAAAAAAGATTACGTTACAAATTAAGACAAGAAAGTAGACCACTTTCATAAGAAAAACTAATATAATTCAATAGGTTCCCCTTATAAAGTTCTAATTACAATGCAAATTCTATAAGGATAAAAGATTTTTGATGAAACAGTGGAAGTGCATGGTGCAGTGAGTGTTAAAATATATAACATTATCTCATTATATAAGAGTGAATATTACAATATTTTTTTTTCTGAAAAAGTAATTAATATTTGCATAGATAGATGCAGGAATTTTCATTGTTTACAACAGAAATTCTGTCATTTTTATTCCCTACAAATTAAATTCTGATTATTTTCAGTTCATATAAATGACGTGCATAAAAGTGTACAATTTACGTTACAATATTTTAAAGCATTAAGAGATGCAATTTAAATTCAGCCTGAAACCTATAGTTCTTATAAGCAAAAGTAATTTATGAGATGTTACATTTTTTCCCTATTTCATTCAGATAACTAAAAGGAAATATTTATGACATGCCTTTATCTTATCTTAATTCTGTAATTAAGTAATGTGTTAGATATTAATATAAATGACTCTAATTAGTAAAAAATATATAAATTATCTTAAGATCCATTCATATATGTAATGCAAGTTTGCATGAAATGGAGAATTTGAGCAATATAAGAACTCATAGCACTGCTAAGAGACTTAACTTCTCCATTTTTATTTTCTTGGGAAAAATACAAACTTTCACATACAAAAATAATTTATATTCATCATTGATGAATATACAAAATTACCATACAGTGGAATAATAAACTGCATGAATGGGCCTTCAGTAATTTAAACTGTTCTTAAGCAAAATGGAAGATCTTTAGAAGATTCACACTAATGAAGCATTATTAATTTACAATAGTTCTAACCATATCACCTATTTAAGTAACATGTTTTTTTATATACAATAACTATGAAAATTTGCGCTACATTTCTTTGCAAGAAAAATCAATTTCATGTTTTGTATATAAGCTTTATAGATGATAAATTTTAAATATCAAAACATATTTAAAAAATGAATGAAAGCACAAACTGCAAGTACGAAACAAGAGTTAAGCACCAATGAAATTAGGTTATCAATACAATTTTAAGTAACCTACATTTCTGTGTCTAAACTTTCTTATTACTGAGATCTACATAGACAATATCTAAAATTCCATTACATATATTAGTGCTTTATATGAGAAAGTTCAATTCTAATGTAGCACGAGATCAATGAATCAAAAATGGTCTAATAAGTAACTGATAATGCTAAAATATGCTGGTTGAAGATTAAAAAATGAGATTACAGAAATTAACTACCTTTGGCAATTTTTTCAATCATGTAAACAAGCTCTCTTAAAAAATAACTGCTGCTACTAACTATTAGAGAAAGCCATGGTAAATTGTAGTAAAAAAAGAATATACATTAAGAAACATACACTTTGCATTATTAAAAAAAAAATACAGGTATTTACACTGAAAGAGGAATTAAAAGTAATTCTTAGAGCATATTTAATATAAAATTTTAGAATTAATTAAATAAGAACATACTTTTAAGGTGTTTTAAGCAAACACTTAAAGAGTTAATGCACTTTAAGGTTTAAAACAAAAAATAAATTACAGTTAAAATTAAATATTCAAACAAAGTTAAATTTGATGATTTCCTACATATCTAAAACATGTATGATATAAAGATTAATACTTATATAGGCAGTCCATAATAGTTAGAAGCCTTAAAAAAAAAAAAAAAAAAAATTATGGAGCAAAATAAAATTGGAAAGATGCTATACAGAAGTTTAGCTTACAGTTCTAAATAAGTATTTATTAAGGAAAAAATTAAGTATCCTATCTGCCATTGATTTATTTAGAAATACTGTACTCCTGATATGAAAAGTTTAATCTAAGATATTTGAAAATATACCCTAAGCATTCTACAGCCATACTATTTTTAAAATTTAGACATGAAATCTACTTCAAAAAGATATTTATCAGTAGTTTGGATTATATTTTTTCCTAAAAATATATAAAGTTCATTTAATAATTCATTGATACAAACAGTGGTGCAAAACTGGGGGTAGAACTTGGACATAAAAGGGAAAAAAATTATGACGAAGCCCTCTTAAAAATCATAAATATACAATTTACTAAAAAGCAAGCTATACACTGATCAATATACAAAGGATGGAAAATAATACAGTGTTGAAACATGACTAGCATGTTGAGATCTCTACAGAAAACTCAATTGCAAACAGTTTGAGGCATATTAGTCTGGCAGGAAACTCCAAGATATATTGATAAAGTAATGCAGTTCATCTTTCAGTAATTTCAATTTTTTTAGAGAGGCAGGGTCAAAAAACAACAAAAATTCATCAACAATTAAAAGTCCTGGTGACTTGAGAAACAACATTCAACAAGATACAACCAGGTATGATGACACTTGACATACACTAAATACTAAAATCACTAATATTTAACTGAAATCAAAGAGTTGCAGCTCTCTGTAAAAGCTCTGTAATAAACCTCTGCAAAAGAAAAGATTTTATTAGACTATATACATTTATATTATAAGGTGGTCAGATACTCCTGTACAAATAGTCAAAATAAGAATCCTTGTTCAGAGTACACAAAAATTTCTAAAGAACTACATAAAATCTAATCTAAACAGTTAACTTTTTGATATATGTCATCAAAACCAGGGGTCTGTCCAAACTTTTCACACAGGGTTCAGTTTATGTGAAATTTTGGAAAATCTACTGATAATTTTGTGAAATAAACATGTAATCTGGTTCTTCCAGAACAGGTTCTGTTTGTAAATTTTTCTTCTTTTAGGGAAAATATACAAGTTTGCAAACTGACATTGGTGAACTATATGCATATTTATGTATAAGTGAACATATACAGCTTTATAAATGAACTTGACATTTGTTAAAGGAATTGTAAATGCCGAGCAGTTGCACTGTTTCTATGTACGGTAGTCTGTCACATCCTATTCATTTTGGATATGATTTCGCTGGGGTCCTTTGCAATGAAGCAGCCCTGGAGACTAAATAACCAGCCTTAGGGGATTAAACTTAACAAGGTTGATTTATTACAACAACAACAGCTAAAAAACATTTAAAGAAATATTAAAGTGTATGCAAATGCAACCTATCGTCCAGAGAGGAAATCACTCTAGATCAACCTGCTCTCTTCGAAGTTCAGCCGGGAGTCCCTTTCGCTTCTTTCTTTCCCAAACAGGAAACCTTGGTTTTAAGGGAGATAGCCACCCTCCCTCCTCTTTAACCCTTGTCCTTGGGGTAGCTGAAGCGTCATTGGCACCTGGCTGACTTGATCAAAGCCAAATTCCTTTTCTCTGTCGGTACGTTGATAAATGACACGCTTGTCATCTCCATGCGTCAAGAAAACCATTACAGGGACAATAATGCCATTTTTCATTGATAAAATGAATAAAAGTTTGTTTGACCACCAACAGAGACGGACGTGACTCTTACAGGAATTTTTTAATCAAAAATGAAATAAATAACACCTAAAACATTAAAATTGAAAAACAAAAGAAAAGTGAAGGGTCTGTTTTCAAAATGAAAATATTGTGAAGGGTCTAATTTTAAGATAAAATATTTAGTGAAGGATTTGTTGATGGATCTAAATTTCCCTTAAAAACACCCCAGAAAACTGAGAAATGTTGGAGAAGTCAAAATTTTCAGAGCTGACTGTACCATTAAAAACCAGTTTGTGATTGTTAGCATCTCAACTTCTGGAATATGGCAAGAAGTTTAAGGTTGAGACAGGTATCTATGGATTCAGAAAATTCAATATAATTTTTTATGATACTTTTTCTTTTTTTAAAGTTTATTCATTGTAAAAGTAGATTCTTTATAAAATTTTCATGCACACTAAGAAAGAATTTTAATCCTGTATAAATTTACCTAGGGTATCCAATCAACTTATATACATGAAAAAACAATTTTGATATCAAACCAAATTCTGAATAAAGTACAAGCTATACTAATAAATAGTTTTTAAAAAAGTAGTTTATCAATAGAGCATAAATATCTAGAATGAAAATAACCAAATAATTTTGAAAAGAGGAACATAACAAAAATACATTTTTATACAGTGTTGTAAAACTAATGAATGAGAAATGAGAAAAATTTCAAGAAGTAAAGATTTATTATCAAAAATAGAAATATTCATGGAAATTAAACATTATAGGGGATGAGAGGAATAATTATGAACTTAATCTTCACAAACTTGGACAAGTACTACTTTAATTCATTAGCTATATGACTACTTGAGAAAAAGCCTTTTGGGTTAGATTAAAAGTCAAGAAATAATATTATATAATTAAATATGTTTTACCTCCACTGCATCTGCTGACTGCTTAACTCCAACAAGTTTGTTCTAAAAGAAAAGTGCATGCATTGACTAATGTTAAAATTATTCAACATACAAGGGAAAAAAGGGAAAAAAATAAATAAAAACACTTTTAGAATTTGTGCTACCATTTTAACACTAGTGAATAATATTTCTATCATAATATATTTAATAGAAATTGCCTGAGGATATTTTTGTATGAAGCATTAATTTTATAATGAATTTACCAATGTACCTGATCCACAGTAAATATTTATATCATGTAGATACATAGATACATACAGCAATTCATACTATCAAATCAAGTTTAAAACACTATTCTGGCTGACTCAATTTAAGCTCAGGGTATAATATAGTAAGGTAGAATGGTGGGGTTGCATTACAATTAACTTACTATTAAACCTTTTTTATACTATTAATTTATATTATTTCATTTCCTTAAGCATATATACTGTATTCCCTTGTGTATAATCCACAACCTGTTCTTTACAAGAAAAAAAAAAGGCAAAAAATCTCTTTTATCTCATAATGTGCACTTGAAGTTAGATATGCAAGTGACTTTCCAGATTCTACATATCGCCACAGAGAAAAAATAAATCAACTTCTAAGGCTATTTCCCTGTCAATCTTCAGATGACTTGATTTCTTAGAAAATCCTTCACACTAGCAATCAGTAATCTGAGATCATTGGGAAAGTTTTAAGCTACTTTGACATGAACATGGAGACTGAAATTGAAGATCTTGTACACCACCCCCTTTCTTAGAGAAAGTGTACATATTTTAACACTGAAATACTCTCAGTTTGATATAAATAATTTTTAAGCCTCCTCAAAATTATCATTTTATTACAAATTCAATTTACAAAATACGCCCTTTATATTAATGCAATAGAAATTCTCTGGTTTACTTACATCTAACTGACAATATAGATAAGATTAAATGCTTTAAATAAATTGAGATGTAATAAAAACTGCAAATATTAGCAAAACTTACAAATTTTGTAGATGACCAAGGTTTAAAATTACATTAAGAAAGGATTACTTTAAATTATTTAGTAACAGGAAAAATCTGATTTGCAGTGATCAGTAAAATAACTTTATATAATCACTGAATCTCATAAAAATTATTATTATTTGGAAAGGATTTCTTCAGAATTAACACAGTCCAGTGTTATAATAATAATAATAAAAAGGATTTTTCAAAAATGATGGTTGGATGAAGATACGTTAGTTAGAATAACAGTGAAAGAAAAAAATGTCTCATAGCTCAGGCAAAGCCTTTTTAAGTGCTGAAAACTGTTAATCTATTTATATATCCATAGCTCAGTTCACCAAAATTTACAGACTAATGACAGTAAAAGAAGAAAAAGATGGTGCTTTAATATGGTTCAATAAATAAATAATCAACATAGAAAATGAATAATTAGCTCATTATTAATATTTTACCACAGTGAAATCTTATAAATATTTAAGCTTACAATGGAAATTATAACAATTTAAATTCATAGGAATAATTTTTATGCCTAAAACCCACCCATACAGAAAAAATAAAAAAAAAGCATACATAAACATTCATGGGCACTAAGCCCCTCCCCTTACATCAAAGTCTACACTTAGTATTTTGCAGTAATGAGTAGAGTTAATACCAATATCCCAGAGAAAATTAAGAATTCTATAATGTTAATGGCAATACTAAAATTTAATTTTAGAGAACAGAAATCAGATTTTAAAACCTATTATTTAAGTTTATGATGAATTATTCAAAATCATTATAAACAAAATATTTCTTACTCGCAACCACTCTCGTCTAGCAGGTTCAGCATCTATATCTAAGAGTTCATCAAGATCAATTTCTACTTCATAATTACCAGTATCATCCTAAATAAATAAAAAATAATCTGAATATAAAACAGCTTTATTTATACGTAACATTTTACAAGACATGACATGAAGGTTAAGAGTTAATATTTTATCTATCTTCACTCTAATTCTAGACTTGTATCAATTGATACTTGCATCGTGTAAAACATTAATTGCAATGTAGGCAGTATTGTTTAGTTTATAAAGTCATTGAAAAGCTCAGAACTGCTAATTCTATTCTATATTAATTAGATGGCATCAATGTTATCTTAGGAAATACTCAAAAACTGTAACATTTTATTTTGGACAACTTGGTGGAAGCTGACATAAAATTTTAAAATGTTCAACATTCTAGTAATCTTTTATTGGCTGCTGACAGTGATGCAAGATCATTCTGTCTTTTCTTTTTGAAAATAACTAGACCAACTACAAATAAACAGAACAACTTAATGGATGACCTTAATAATAAGATAGGATTGACCTATCAGAATCATTTCTTCTAAACTTTTTAAAGGTAAGAGTAAATCTAATAATAATTGAATGGGTGTGTATACTTTAAATAGAGAAAATTCATCCTATTTAAAGTTTTACCCCTTTTAAATTATAATGCTAACACATGGCTACAAATTTAATTAAAAAGAAATAAAACGACTTTAAAACACTTATAAAATATGCACTTTGTAGTTCTAATTACATTATTAAGTAAACAAATACCTATCTAATAAAATACAAGTAAATATGTAAAAATAAAAAAAAAGGTGTTAGAGCTAAACAAAATGTATTAAATAACAACTCTCCCTATATTAAACTTCTAAATGTAAATATTTAATGAATAAACTACTTAAAAATATTTTAATAACATCATTTACCATGAAAATTATATAATATATAGTGGTTTATCAGATTCTTATATGAAAAAAATTACACACCAAAGAAAAAAATAAAATACATACTGAGCTGTCATAGAGAATCTGAAGTTGATCATACATCCACATTTCAACTCTCAATCTTTTCTTTATTAAGCTCATTTGATGTTGACCATATTTAGCTGTAAGATACTTCTTTTTTCTTTCATGTATTTCATCATTTTCCAGATCGAAATTAACGTGCAACATCGCTTTTGGAGGACTCTGCCCAGGCTGAATGTTCTTCACATCCGATGCGGTTGCTTTATTAGTAAACGCTTGAGGTATACTACACTCCATCTTTAAAAATAAATAATTTCTTATTACTTATAAAAAGCTAATTGGGTATAAAATCTGTTAAAATGCAAAGAAAGAATTTAAAAATTATTTTACAACACGTTTTGCTGTTTAAACTCTTTAAATTCGTTAAAAAATAATCTAACATATATATTATACTAAAATTTAGTCCCCTAAATCAGGTCAATAACTTCCAAACGCTATTCTTCAGAACGTCAAAGGAAATCATAAACAAAAAATAAGTGACCATACAAATCAACTTTCCGGATATCCGAGAGGATAACAATAACTGTATCTAACAATGGCACACACCCCACTCAAACACACTGTACAACTGAAAATTTTCATCATAATTTAATTACTGCTAAAAGCAAAGGAAAACAAATTAAAGCAGAAAATTATGCTGAGTGAAACTTTACAAATTTTAAATAATAATGTATAAAATATCAAATCTTACTGATCTACTATCACGAACACCGCAACCGACAGAACAAAAACAAGTTGTTTCTCGTTCTTGATTAAAAAGCAGAAGTTGGAGTGATTTTTACTATGAAATATTAAAACACATAAATTTTTCATAAGGCTGAAATATGGAATTAATATTAGCTCTTGATTATTATGTTTTAAACATTATAATTATAAATTTCTTAAATATTTTTGAATCAAATACTTTGGAATAATTAATAAAGAAATGGAATTGTCTATTTGACATTTCATCCCCAGTTTGAAAGCGTTCATTTCTTTTGTACCATAATATTGGTCTAAATAAATACCAATTACAAATACATATTTATTACTTGGCGAGACAAATATTTTATATTGTATTTGGGTATTCTTAGGAACATTTTAAGTTCTCCTATAAGTGTCAATATACATCATGTAGGATAAAAAAAATAATGAAATGGGGGTGAGGCGAATTACTGTATTAGGGGCTGTAGATCTAAGACAGTAATGCCAGACTACGGCTACGGTATTACTATCTTAGAGTAATCAACTTTAACCTTCTAAATGTTTGTGTAAAACAAAAATGCGCTTATGATCCCAGTCTTAAAGTTTGTTCTGACTGTATAAAACCTCAATTTTCTCAAAAGGATTGAAACACAAATTGAAGTACAATAAAAAATGTTTCATTTAAAAGATAAAAATATAAGCATTTCTTATAAAGAGAAAATCAAAAATTGTTAAATATTCTTAAAATACGCTTAATTTCTGTAAATGAACCTTCAAATGGTGTATTTAAAATAGAACGCTATTAACTGCTTTGTTTTAACCCTTATAAGGGTTTCAAAGTATACTTCGAAATAAAAACTATCCTTTTGTCTTGTGTTTTTACGAACTGCTAATCTAGATACACTTTAAAGTATCTGAACCAAACGATAGTATGTTCCCAAAAGTGTAGTTTTGTAGACTTTAAATGCCAACCCAAGAAATATATAAAAAAAAAGAAAATTAGATATGGTTTTTTAAAATTTCTAACAAAGAAAACGTGCTTAAAAATCCTACACCTTTAATAAATTAATTTTTAAATATTAGTTTTTCTCCAAACAACACAGTTCGTTCACATAAATTTGACCAAATATTTCGCCTTTGTACAGAAAAACACTCCTTTAAATTTCAGAAACATTGCTAAATTTTCCCTTTTATGAATGCCCAAACTCTATATAGCCGGATCGGGGGAGATAAATACAGAGACCCATGAGGCATTGTGAATAATATTGCCAATTAAAACCTTTTCAGGTTAAGTACGTGAAGGCTTGGTCAGTATGACACCAGATGTCCAAGCAAAATGTCTCTGGTTTAAATACCCGAGCACATGCTGCATCAATTTAATTTATTTCTAATTATTCTTTGGTTAATTCAAAAGGTTTGGCTTGGAGCGTTACAGTCCACTGTTTTGCTTACGAGCGTTAATGAGACCGGGACCTAT
The DNA here is from genome assembly GCA_032207245.1 of Pardosa pseudoannulata. Classification (NCBI taxonomy): domain Eukaryota; kingdom Metazoa; phylum Arthropoda; class Arachnida; order Araneae; family Lycosidae; genus Pardosa; species Pardosa pseudoannulata. Next base: position 13,604,675 of record CM063510.1, read on the forward strand.
TACTATAAGCCGATTCCGAACAGCTACGAATATCCCTGCCAACAGCGGTATTCGAACCCAGGAACTCTGGTACCCAAGAGCAGCATTCTGCCATTCGGCTATCTTTCTGCGATTAATTCTAGAAGTTACTCGAATATTTTTCAGTCTACTAGAAAAATATTCCAGAATATTCCACTAAGGTATAAAGGAACAAATAGCTCACTTTGTGAGTCAGTTCTTAATTCTATTAACCAAGTGTTGAATATTAAATAAAGTGCTTTACATACCAGTTGTTGTGTGTCCTTAATCTTTCGGCCCGATCTATATGACAATATTAAGGTTTTTTATACAAAGTTCAGTCACATTTTTGTGACTACTATCGTACTTGTCAAAATTCAAAATATTTCCCAAGTGTGGACCAGATCAGGGCTAGACGGGCAGAAAGAGAGAGAATCAATAAGATGTTTCTAGCAGCTCCCAGAGATTCGGAGCCATACAGATTCCAGTTCGGTCACCAGCTGGCCGAGGTTGCGAAAACGGACGTTGCCGTCAACGTCCAAACAATGTCTGATCCATAGACTAACACACAAAAATGTATTCAATTTTTGTTTTCTTAATAAAAAAGAACACATCATATTTTTATTTGAATTTTTATATTATCTAACAGCAGATAAAAATAACAAAATAATACTATATAGTCATTTTGATGTAAAAGCAGTAAGCTTTTACACAATTAATACACAGAATATTCTTAAAAATATTTCAATTTATAGAAAAGTGCAATGTTTAAAGATCAATTAAAATATTAAATTTCATAATTGATAGTCAATATCTGCACAAATAGCGTCAATATTAGATAAACATAATTAATCAAAGAAATTAGAATACTAAAGAATACACATTTGTGAATTAATTATAAACTGATAAATTTGTATTAAATATATTCTATACAAGCTAATTATATAGAATATATTAGAAATTTAAGACAGAGCTACATAAAAGTATTCTAGAAAAGTAATTATGATTGGTTTTGTTTTAATATCTTAATTTATAAAATAAAAAAATCAATAAAAACGTATAAAAGTACTCCTACGCCAATTTTTTTCAAATAATTAAAAAAAAAGTCGCCAAAAGAGCGATGAACATAACTATCTGGTAACCATGCTTTAGTTCCGATGGTCTGACACCGGGGGCGCCACTTTCTATGAGAGTCCCATGTTACAGAAGTGCATCGCTATGGCCTATGGGAGTGAGCTGTCTGAATGTAGTCTGTGGTCTGATCTTTAAACTATGACCGAACCAGTAAGGTGCTAGAGTAGTTTGAAGTTGTCCATAGGTTCGAATCTCCTTGATGACATAGATGTTCTTAGCCGTTATAAATTGTCTTAATTAGTATTTTTCGGTTTAATTAGCCCCCGTGTTTTAAAAGCTGACCGTAGCGCATTAAATCAAACCGAACCAAATCACCTGTCTTATAGAGAAAAAAATTAATTCACTGGAGAGAGCTACTTGTAACCACTTAGTGGGCTTCCAATTGCGGAACTGACGTGAGAATTTCAGCTTCCGTCTTCGATGGACAGTCGTAATATGAGGAAATCAGCCATCAGCTACAGAGTCCCATACCTAGCAACATTTACTGAACTGTTGTATGAAATACACTTGTAGAGAAGGCCCTTTGTTCATTATTGCGATTTCCCACTCCACGGTTGCTCGTCAATTCGACCGGAAAGACAGCTCCAATCGTCGTTTACCTCTGCCATCTATGACCCATGATGCACCCCACTTTTCACATCGCTTTTTTTCTATAGGGTCATTTTCTCATCCATTTCAACCATGGATGCACACGAACAGCTCGTAAACTGCACAGTTTGAGAAAAGCTGGTATACTTGATTTGGAAGCCAGTAAATTACACAGTATTAAATTTCGAACGTAAGGGAAGAGCATTATCGAAAAAATAATATTAAAAGGCTTTTACCCTTTCTTCCTCGGGTTCTGTGAGACGCACTGGAAAAATATATTCAAAAGAACACAATAAAGAAGAAATCTTCCGCTACGAATAAAACATTTCTTTAACACGTTCTAACGAAACACTAAAAGAACACGAACATTATAACACAAATTTCAAAAGAACAGCTCAAAACCGTAATCAAAAAACAAAAATCATACTTCCTTTTTCGTTGCCATTCGGCAAGGGAAAAACTTTGCAAAAAATACAAAAGTAAAAACCATAGATCATAGTTCGTTTTTCCATTTTCACACATAATAAATTGATCCTTGTCAGTGTATCGAGCAATTTCATGTAACTTCATGAATTACTTTAATGCTCTTCCCATTCATTTTTGTGAGCCATTTTTTTTGTTTTGTTTTCTTAATGTCCCGATTCAACATACATGTAAGTTTAGTTTTTAGAAGTACTCTTAGATGAATCAGAAGCGTTCATGGTGTTTGGATTGAAGATCTGCCAATGCTGTTTTCTGGAATACGCAAAGTTTGTCTGCAGCTATAAATTGAAGACGTCTCGTTCCGGAGTTCGTACTTTTATTTTTTCCCTCCCTTTTAAGACTGTTTCTTCGGTACTCATCGGTATGCAAGGAGTGCAGTCGAAGGACGATGTTATGGTTTATGCTTTTATGTAAATGTTTCATTTAATTTTTTATTAAATGTTAAAAGAACTGTTTACGTTTTTCTTACGTCTTCCTACCCACTCACATTACTTCTCTCCACTATACGTTATACAACATTATAGTTTTTTTAAGCTGTCAAACTGCGTCATGTTAACGACAGCCAATAATGGCAAACAATAAGCTGCCCTTTCGTTTGACACGAAAGCCAGAATACTCAAAGGTTGAGATGTGCCCTGCTGCTTGAAATCATCCTATTGTATCCTCACATCTCTTAGGCATAAAATCTAATTGCTATTTTATGTAAAAGGAGTCTAATTATACATAATTAGAATCATTTTACATAAAATACATCTATGGTGCTTTCGCGTCTTTTCTGTGATTGGTTATCCGAGCTGACGTTGTTCACTAATTTCTGGTCGCATTGATGTGACTAGTCTATGTTAGTTAAAAAGAGCCATTCCATAGTTACGTGCATTAAATACAGGAATTCAAATTTAATATAATTTATTTAATAAGGTTACATATCTTACACAAGTTTTAAGGAATATAAAAAATATACTTGCAAGAAAATATAAAAGGGAAAATACTACAATACAAAATATTTATTTCAAAAGTTTAGTAATAAAAATGGATTAATATATTTAAATAATTTCATGTAGTCATTTGGTCATATTTAAATTTGGTGTGAAATTAATTAAAACCGTTCGTATCAACTGTCACGTGTTGATTGCTCAATTGTGAACGATATTTGAACTACATTCAACTTAATAAAAAAACAAACTTTTTATTATCAAACTAAAAAGACTAAATATTGTGTTTCAGATGCCACCATGGCTGCAGCTGAATTACATAGCAAAGTAAGCCCTGACAATTAAAAATATCGGCTATTTCTCCCATGTTATCTGTGTTTTTTTCACCGGTTACACACATATATATTTTTAGGTACTCAGAAAAAATAATCGGTCTGGTTAATCGAAGTTTGAATTATCCATGTTTAACTGAATTTTCATTCTGGTCACTTTTGATCATAAATATTAGATTTACCTAGAGTTCGAAACCTTAAACTTATAATTCCTTCATTATACCATACCAACACAATGAAATTAAATTGAATCTGATTTCTCCAATCAGATAAGACTACTTTAAATCTTAATCTCCGATCAGGGTCGAATTGGCTTATATTGAAAACATTTCTATTGTTTGTGTCTAGCAGGAAATATCATTTTGGTACCTGTCTCGTCTGGCTCAGGGCATCGACAGATTAACTGATAACGGTAAAAATATATTTGAGGGTGCCCCCTTGGCGAATTTGGCAATTTTTGTTTGGCGCCAATCCAAAATAAAGCAATTTGTTGCAATGTCACGAACTACTTTAATGCTTTTCCCATTCATTTTCATATTTACAAAAGCCAATATACAAACAATAAACTGCCTTTCCATTTGAAACTAAAGCCAGAATTGTCATAATTTGAGAATTAGCCCTGCTGCGTGAAATTGCCTTATTAACCTTACCAGCCGACATCCAACGCAGAACTAACTGACCTCTGAAATTACATATACTGTTACACATTCAAAAATAGATCTAAAATCTAAAACAATCAAAATTAAGATTGGGTTAAAAAAAAACTATAGACGTTTCCATAAATAAAACAACATCGATTAGCTTGGCGATCAACAGCGATCTCAACTTGGCGAGAATTAAGGGGCACCCTCAAATATAGGCTAACCGTCTATTTATATATATATATATATATATATATATATATATTATATATATATATATATATATATATATATATATATACATATAACCGAAATTTATAAAGTGGATCTCACATCCTCCCACCTTGAGGTGTTTAAGTCCCATAGCTCAACAACCAACCTTTCGGGAATTTTAACAGTCCGTCCTAGTCTTGTTTTGTTTGGAACAACTGCGTAGTCGATGGAGTTGTCATCAGAACACTTAGGAATAGTATTCTTCATAGAGGCGATTTTTGTAGATAATGCATTTTTGTCAGGTGGAAAAGACGAATCATTAGAAGAGATCTCTAAAGGGAATACGCACTGAACTGGACGCAGAATTTCTCCGCGAGATGTTCTAGTTTAATGAGTCGACACACACTGTCTTTCCCTGGCAGAATTTCTGTCACTTTCCCCAGTGGCCAGTCGATTCGATTGGCGTTGTCACTTTTTATGAGAACAATGTCCCCGGGAGTTATCATCGAAGTTCTAGACTTTTCTGGCCTCCTTGTCAAAGATCCAAGATATTCGGACCTGAACCTCTTTCGTATGTCCTTCTGCAAAGCTAACCTGTATTTGACTCGACGGTTGAGACTTTTATGATCTGCCGCATCACAGTCGGGAACACCAGAGTTTTTGATATCCTGAAGAAACATCGGAGGTGTAAGTGGAACAAATTCTGAGTCACATTCGTCGATGTAAGTCAAAGGGCGTGAGTTCATTACAGATTCACAATCACAACTGTTGTCAACTTCTCGAATTCCAAACTTGTTCTTCCAAGTATTCTTCTCAAAAGACTTTTAAGAATACCAATTAGTCTCTCCCACCATCCACCCCACCATGGTGATGAAGGGGGATTAAATTTCCACTTAATTGGACGAAGAGCATTGTCGCTACAAATGCGGTTCCAATCTAAACTTCTAAGCAAATTGGAAGCTCCAACAAAATTAGTGCCATTATCACAGTACATGGTTTCACATAGGCCTCTCCGAGCTATAAATCGTCGTAGAGCTAACAAAAAACTTTCGGTCGATAGCGATGAAACAAGCTCTAAGTGGACAGCTCTATATACGGCACATGTAAAAATGCATACCCACGCCTTCTTTCCATCTTTTAAAAATAAAGGTCCTGCCAGGTCAATTCCACAGATCTCGAACACATTTGTTTGTCGTATTCGATCTTCAGGCAAAGGTGCAGATACAACATCACAACATTTAGAAGAAAATCTTTTGCAAACGACACATTTTGAGATAATAGAACGCACACTTTTTTCTTCCACTCAAAATCCAAAAATGTTCTCTCAAAATATTAAGCAAAATTTGAGCTCCAGCATGATTATTTTTGATATGGTGAGAAAATATTAGTCTTTCGACAACTTTATGATTGGACGGGAGAACAGCTGGTTCCCTAAAATCTTCTGTATCCTGACGGAAAATTATTTTCGTCTTGAGCCGTATTATTCCATCGGCATCCTTATACGCACTCAAAGTTTTTAGTTTTGCATCATGCTCGTTCACAAAAGATTCCGACTGGAACAATTTTATCACTTGTTTTTCTGCTGCCCTGTATTCTTCAGCATCCAAACTTCCCTTTTTCCTTAGCTGAAAATTGCATCTGCAGCTCTTCACAAATCTCAAAATCCATCCCACTAACTTCACAATGCTTTCATATTTTGAAAATCACTGATAAAACCAGCCTGCAGATGAGCCTTGATTTACAGACACCAAAGCTAATATTGAGCTTTTCTTTTTCTCTTTTAGTATCGCATCTTCATCAATCTCATATTCATTGCATGGTCCTTCTTCTTCAAATAAAGTAAGCCATTTTGGCCCCTCCCACCATCTAGTTTTCACTAAAATACTTGCTTTGCATCCTCGGGAGGGTAAATCAGCTGGATTTTCAAATCCAGAAATATGACGCCAAGAAAAAGCTTGGCTAATATTTCGTATTTCTTGGACTCTGTTATTCACGAAAATAGACCAATTTTCATCTTTAGTGATCCAGGTAAGAACGGTAGTGGAATCACTCCAATAAAAACATCTAATATCCGTCCATCCAAGAGCATCCAACACAGATTTCGTTAATCTTGCTCCCACCAATGCAGCAAGAAGTTCTAATCTTGGAATTGTAGCAACTTTCAGAGGAGATATTCGTGATCTCGAGGCTAAAAAATGCACCTTTCCACATTCTCCCTCTTGTACAAGATACGTAACGGCGGCATATGCATCTCTACTTGCGTCACAAAAGGTATGAATGGAGAAGTTCTTCATATTTTCTGGATTAACGTTGATCCAGCGAGGAACGGTAACATTTTCCAATACTTTTAGTTCCCTAAACCATTGTAAAAATTCTTGTCGGAGGGATCCAGTGATTTCTTCGTCCCATTCCAACGATAATTTCCAGGTTTTTTGTAGCATAATTTTGGGACAAAGCATTACAGGAGATACAAATCCCAATGGATCAAACACTTTGTGAGTAACCGATAATATTGTACTTTTAGTAATGTTGTCGACATTTACTTCTTTCAACCAGCTGTTATTTAGCGAAAAACAGTCTTCAATTTTATTCCATTGAAGGCCTAACAGATCTGTTTTGAAGGATCTTCCATCCTCTGTTAGTGAAAATTCCCAATCCCGCAGAATGAAACCACCTTTTTTTTAATAACTCATTAGAAACACTTATCACTCGCTGCAAATCTAATTCACTGTGGACTCTGGTTACAAGATTGTCCACATAAAAACTCTTCAAAAGACAACTAGTTACAAAAGGATCAACGTCAGAGCTACACATAAAAGTATTCTAGAAAAGTAATTATGATTGGCTTTGTTTTTAATAGCTTAATTTATAAAATAAAAAAATCAATAAAAACGTATAAAAGTACCCCTACGCCAATTTTTTTCAAATAATTCAGAAAAAGTCGCCAAAAGAGCGATGAACATAACTATCTGGTAACCATGCTTTAGTTCCGATGGTCTGACACCGGGGGCGCTACTTTCTATGAGAGTCCCATGTTACAGAAGTGCATCGCTATGGCCTATGGGAGTGAGCTGTCTGAATGTAGTCTGTGGTCTGATCTTCAAACTATGACCGAACCAGTAAGGTGATAGAGTAGTTTGAAGTTGTCCATTGGTTCGAATCTCCTTGATGACATAGATGTTCTTAGCCGTTATAAATTGTCTTAATTAGTATTTTTCGGTTTAATTAGCCCCCGTGTTTTAAAAGCTGACCGTAGCGCATTAAATCAAACCGAACCAAATCACCTGTCTTATAGAGAAAAAAATTAATTCACTGGAGAGAGCTACTTGTAACCACTTAGTGGGCTTCCAATTGCGGAACTGACGTGAGAATTTCAGCTTCCGTCTTCGATGGACAGTCGTAATATGAGGAAATCAGCCATCAGCTACAGAGTCCCATACCTAGCAACATTTACTGAACTGTTGTATGAAATACACTTGTAGAGAAGGCCCTTTGTTCATTATTGCGATTTCTCACTCCACGGTTGCTCGTCAATTCGACCGGAAGGACCGCTCCAATCGTCGTTTACCTCTGCCATCCATGACCCATGATGCACCCCACTTTTCACATCGCTTTTTTTCTATAGGGTCATTTTCTCATCCATTTCAACCATGGATGCACACGAACAGCTCTTAAACTGCACAGTTTGAGAAAAGCTGGTATACTTGGTTTGGAAGCCAGTAAATTACACAGTATTAAATTTCGAACATAAGGGAAGAGCATTATCGAAAAAATAATATTAAAAGGCTTTTACTCTTACCCCCTCGGATTCTGTGGGATGAACTGGAAAAATATATTCTAAAGAACACAATTTAAAGAAGAAGCCATCCGCTACGAATAAAACATTTATTTAACACTTTCTGGTTAAACGAAACATTAAAACAACACGAGCATTATACATAGATTCCAAAAGAACAATTCAAAACCGTAATCAAAAAACAAAAACAAAAATCGTTCTTCCTTTTTCGTTGCCATTCGGCAAGGGACAAACTTTGCAAAAAATACAATATGAAAAACCATAGATCATAGTTCGTTTTTCCATTTTCACACATAATAAACTGATCCTTGTCAGTGTATCGAGCAATTTCATGTAACTTCATGAATTACTTTAATGCCTTTCCCATTCATTTTTGTGAGCCATTTTTTTTTCTTAATGTCTCGATTCAACATACATCTAAGTTTAGTTTTTAGAAGTACTCTTAGATGAATCAGAAGCATTCATGGTGTTTGGATCGGAGATCTGCCAATGCTGTTTTCTGGAATACGCAAAGTTTGTCTGCAGCTATAAATTGAAGACGTCTCGTTCGGGAGTTCGTACTTTTATTTTTTCCCTCCCTTTTAAGACTTTCTTCGGTACTCATCGGTATGCAAGGAGTGCAGTCGAAGGACGATGTTATGGTTTATGCTTTTATGTAAATGTTTCATTTAATTTTTTATTAAATGTTAAAAGAACTGTTTACGTTTTTCTTACGTCTTCCTACCCACTCACATTACTTCTCTCCACTATACGTTATACAACATTATAGTTTTTTAAGCTGTCAAACTGCGTCATGTTAACGACAGCCAATAATGGCAAACAATAAGCTGCCCTTTCGTTTGACACGAAAGCCAGAATCATCAAAGGTTGAGATGTGCCCTGCTGCTTGAAATCATCCTGTTGTATCCTCGCATCTCTTAGGCATAAAATCTAATTGCTACTTTATGTAAAAGGAGTCTAATTATACATAATTAGAATCATTTTACATAAAATACATCTATGGTGCTTTCGCGTCTTTTCTGTGATTGGTTATTCGATCTGACGTCCTTCACTAATTTCTGGTCGCATTAATGTGACTAGCCTATGTTAGTTAAAAACAGCCACTCCATAGTTACGTGCATTAAATACAGGAATTCAAATTTAATGTAATTTATTTAATAAGGTTATATATCTTACACAAGTTTTAAGGAATGTAAAAAATATACTTGCAAGAAAATATAAAAAGAAAAGTACTAAAATACAAAATATTTATTTCAAAAGTTTAGAAATAAAAATGGATTAATATATTTAAATCATTTCATGTAGTCATTTGGTCATATTTAAATTTGGAGTAAAATTAATTGAAACCATTCGTATCAACTCTATCACGCGTTGATTGCTTAATTGTGAACGATGTTTGAACTACATTCAACTTAATAAAAAGCCAAACTTTTTATAATCAAACTAAAAAGACTGTGTTTCAGATGCCACCATGGCTGCAGCTGAGTTACATAGCAAAGTAAGCCCTGACAATTAAAAATATGGATTATTTCTCCCATGTTATCTGTGTTTTTTTCACCGGTTACAGACATATATATTATTAGGTACTCGGGAAAAATAATCGGCCTGGTTAATCCATGTTTTACTGAATTTTCATCCATGTCACTTTTGATCATAAATATTAGAGATTTTGCTTTTTCTACCAAGGGTCCGAAGCCTTAAACTTATAATTCCTTCATTATACCATACCAACACAATGAAATTAAATTGAATCTGATTTCCCCAATCAGATAAAACAACTTTAAATCTTAATCTCCGATCAGGGTCGAATGGACTTCTATTGAAAACATTTCTATTGTTTGCCCCCAGCAGGAAATTTCATTTTGGTACCTGTCTCGTCTGGGTTAAGACATCGACAGATTAATTGATAACAGGTTCCTCGATTGGAGAGCCATTTTCAAAGCGTTTTAAGATTTTAGTACGATTATATATATACAGAACCGACTTTAGCCATGTGGGTTCCCCAAACGAGACATTGCTAAGCGCAGTTTATTACTTGCTAGCCGTTTCTCGTCCAGCCTTTGATATGGTAATATAACTTCTCGATTGAAGATTATATTTGTTTAAAAACCCAAATTAGTTTTAAGAATATTATATTACACCAACAACATAAGATTAATCGAAAATAAAATAATTGATTATCATAAAACGAATAACATATTGATTTAATTTTCATCATTCGATCTTTAGAATAAAATAGCCTAGGCGAATAGGGCAGATCGTTACAAATGCTATTTATTTAATTTCTAACTTTGTCAAAAGATCTTGGTTATGGATATCAAATATATCTTAAATAGCTTATTAGCAAATTTCTGACAGATATGTACGGGAAAAATTTCAAAAAATGGCACAGCATAGAGTTTAACCATCATGCTGCTCCCAATGGTATCTTGCATCTTGTTTTATCCTTTAAAATAATTATAAAAACTTTTTGCTAACTGTTTCTCTCCTAGATTTTGGATGGGTAATTAAACTTCTCGAATGCCTATTATATTTATTTAAAAATTCAAATTAGTTTTAAGAATATTATATTACACTAACAACATAAGATATTAGCGAATAAGGTGTCCCGTTTGGGTTTCGAAATCAGAAGTATGATACTGAAGTATTTCAGAAGTATGTTCTCAATGGCGTTAATTAATTGCTCAAAAACAACGTACTTTTAATATAAAACACCTTTTATTATATTTACGTATGCGAGATCTTTAAAACACAGAAAATGTCACATAGAAGAATTTATGGCTTAAATAATATTAATATATCAAAACGAAAGCAACTCAAGAGCCATTTTTTTTCTCGCATACGAAAGAACAACCATGTTTTTACTAAAAATATCGTTCGTTGCCACTCGCAACTTACAAAGAAAAAACAAAATAAAAAAGATAATATGCGGGTAGAACATCAATTTTAAAAGACGATGTGACATAAAGTGATTTCACACAGCAGGGCAAATCTCAATTTATGACAATTCTGGCTTTAGTTTTAAACGGAAAGGCAGTTTATTGTTTGTCAATTGGCTGTTGTAAACCTGAAAATGAATGGGAAGGGCATTATAGCAGTTCGTGACGTTGCGACAAATTGCTCTATAGGGCAGATCGTTACAATTTCTATACATTTAATTTCTACAGTTGTAAAAAAATCTTGGTTATAGATATCAAACATATCTTAGATAGATTTTGTTAAATATGAGATAATTACCGGTTCTCCTCCCTTTTTACTCAACATAGTTTGGTAATCTCGTGTGATTACTAACAATGTATTGAATAGTGACACCGGGGCTCATTTTAATTCCTTTCAGTTTATTTTCTTCGGTTAAGCTGTGACATCACTGTTTAAATAGTTAAACTTCCTCTGAATCTTTGTTTTGTTAACAATTAATATTCACATTTTTTTCTCAACCGAGGAAGTACATAATCCTGCACATTTTTGCTGGTGTGTTGGTTGCACCATAACCATCAGGTTGCCTTCCAACATAAACTTGTTATGTAAACTTAAGTTTTCCTTGATGGTCATATGTTTTTAATGAATGCAAGTTAAGCTTTTTTTAAATCCCGTCATCAAGTCTGTTTTCCTTTCTCTGCTGAAAGCTATTAATTCTGCTGAACTTTTTTATGAGCATCGTGATCGTAACAGTTTATTAACAAATTTCTGACAGATATGTATGGGACAAATTTCAAAAAATGCCCCAGTATTGAGTCCAACCATAATGCTATTCCCAATGGTAAGTTGCATCTTTTTTTAGCTTTTAAAATAATTATAAAAACAATCGTGGTATACCATACTTACGAGTGTATAACGCACATCCTGTTCTCTATACGAAAAAGAAGACAAAAACTTTCATCTTGAATATTACGCACACCAAAGAATTTGGCATGCATGCAACTTTCTTGTTTGTAAAACCAATTGCTTCGGACCCAAATGAAACAACAGTCCAATGTTATTCTTCAGCTGATTTCCCTTTTTAACTCTTAGGGCAGGTCCACCAAAGTCGTTTAACTGCTAACCGCGATTAATCTTTGTTTAAACAGAGAATTGTGTTCCACCATTGGTTGGCGCCATGGGTTAATCGCGGTTAGCTGTTAAAGGACTTTGGTGAAACCGGCCCTTAACACATTGGTCACTATGGGGGTAACCAGTGATTAAAATTTGGTTATTTCAGTGGCGTTTTGTGGAGCCAGAGGTGAACGTCAAAGTAGGCTGATCTTCAAGCTATCGTGTAGAGCTGCTGGTCAAACTTTCTGTATATTTTCCTATATAAAGTGACTGACTTAGCCCTTCTTCATATTGTTACGTTTTAGCATGTGAATATTATTTAAAAAAAACAAAACAAACAAACATAATATATGCTCATTTATTAAAGAATGTGGGTAAAAAACTATTCGTTAGGTACGAACAACATTTTGTTGATAAGAAAATTAAAAAATATTACGATCATATGCTTTCATTTACAGAATAAGCCTGAAATCAAATAGTATTTTTTACAATTAATTTATACTAAATTGTATAGAGATCACTATGTTAATCCAAAACACTGAAAGTCTTTATTCTTAATCAACCTGTCAAAAACTTTAGGAATTTTAAGCTTCCGTCAATATAACCGAGAATTTACAGAGAATTGCAATTTAGTGTAAAGTTAATAGTAATGTTACTCATTTGTCTTGATTTCAGAACGTTAGGTCAACTTTTAGAAGCATACGGGTTAAATTGACAAAACTTTCCGCTGAAGCCCGATTTCGAACAGCTACAGTAGCAGCAATGAGATTCGTGCCCATAGACTACGGTAATAAATAATAGCAGCCCCCAAACGATTCACCACCGTCCGCCATGTCGTTACTAGCCCTTTTGCACATGTGTAAATTCGGTAAAAAAAGGATGTAGCAGTATATCTACTGAGTTACATGTTCCCGTTTTAATTTATTCCATGCATACCTATCTTGATTCATACAGATATCATGTGATTACTTGAATCAGTAAGAATTATTTCCTGTTAACAAGAATCTACACTTTTGTCCTAAATTTTTGAAAAAAGTACTTGTTATACACGCGTAAATTCGGTACCACAAAACGTAAGTAGCGATGCATTCACTGTCATCTGCAATGCAATTAATCTTTCGCATGACATGAAACGCCCACCTAGAAGGAGTTAAAAGTATCCAAGGTTACAAAAAATAAGACGGCTGAAAAGTTTGATCCACATATTGTCTTTAGCCCACTTCTTTTGAGTTCAAGTGTTTTGGCACACAGGTAATCATTTTTTGGGATACCTCCAGTGAAGAACGTATCTTCCAAAGAAACGATTAAAGATCACCTTACAGGAAATGCTACGGATCTTTTCATTTTTATTTTAGAACAGCACTGGTGATCCCAAGACCTCCAATAGTCCATGAAAAATGTTTGATATTATAAAAAAAAAAACAACTTGCATGATTATTTATTGTAATCTGTTAATTATTTATTTTAAGCTGTTTAAGCTATATTTCAGTTATCTTCTTCAAGATCTCATTTTTTGATTCTATAAATAAACAAATAATATATATACCATCCTTGACTGAGAAATGTCATGTAGCTCTCTTTTAAAATTAGGTATTCACCTATGATCAAATTTATAGTGGTTGTTCATTTCTTTTAATCACAAAGATTAAATATTATTTTGGTTGCGTTGTGTAGATATTTTAAGTTTAAAATCAATCACAGGCTGTGAGAGACTACAGACAAAAAATAAAAATAAACTAATACACTAAATTAAGAAAGACTAAAAACAGCTTTAAAGTAAAAATAAGTCAATTTATTACAATTATATATATATATATATATATATATATATATATATATATATATATATATATATATACATTATTAATATACAGATTCAGATTAAGTTTCATACGATTCACTTTTAATATAATCAAAATAGGTGCACACCAATTAAGATATGATAATAATACCTTCCTATCACTTAGCTAACTCTATGTATATAGGAAAGAGGACCAAATCTCAATTTCATATATGTATAATAATGCGTACCTTTGTGGATCTTTTCGGTGTGCCAAGGCTGTGCTCTTGGGAGCTCTTGTAGATACCTTTTGATTGATGTGATAATAATGTAGACTCAGTATCACTGCTGGTATGGGGCCTTCTAATATAACTCGGGGTGATACTGAAAAGCTAATGAGCTGAAAACTTCTGGTCTTTGAGAGATGTCGAGGTTTTCCTTAGGCCCAACTCCTTTGATCCCCGTACTCTGTCCTCGAACAACTAACAGTCGGACTTGTCTCCTCGACTCGACTGCTCTGCTCTCTTCGATTCGACTCCACTCTCGAGCATCTCTTTTTCTTTCTAGACTTTTCTTTTTTATCAATTTCATCTTTGTCCCCTCTTTCTTCTGTTCGTCCAATCGAGATAGTTGTAAAAATTTTATGGGTCTTCATAACCCCGCCTGGAGACCATTAACTTGGAAAAACCTTGCCCCTTTAAATTGGGCACTGACCCTTAGGGACTCATAAATAACTCCATAAAGGTACATTCTTATTTAGTGTCATGTACGGAGACGGGATTCTAATCTGGGACTGGGATCAGAACTCCACCCGAGACTACCGCACAAGACGAAAAAATCCTTTGAATATATTTTATGGTACTCTGTCATTTACAAAAGATGTGATGAGGTCAGATTTAGATCCCTAGTCTTTTACTTCTCGAATGAATTAATCAGTTATATTACTGATCAAAATCGCCTCATCACAAGAAAGCATTGAAAATTTTAATTCAATTTTCAAAAACATTTTCATATGTCACAACAATTAGAACTCGATATCGCTCTCGGCTTGAAATAAACATAGCTCTCCATACTGCAGTGACGTCGTTGGAGCCAAAACTCTACACACGGATGGTCGATAAGCAAGAACATATATCACACTAGAATGTGCAATTTAAATCAAGTTTTTTTTTTTCTAAATTACGGTATAACATTTTTACTTTTAATATGCTCATTTTCTATTATTAAAACAAAAGTTTCTGATTATTATTGTATAAATATATTAATGACTTTTTTATTTTAAATTCGTATAATTGGTGGTCTGCCAGATAAAAATTATATTTGTAGTGATCCTTGAAGTTCTAAATTTTCCGACCGCTGTATTAGAATACATGTAATAACGTGTTTTTACTCAAGGATCTGTGCTGGATTATTGTTTAGATAAAAAAGATAAATGTCTAAAGCATACGTTTCCAACGGGTCGGTATAATCACCCTTCCCCCGCACCCCAGTAGTGAACGCTGAAGCCTTTCACGAGGGTGGTAGATAATTCAGAGGAAAATGGGGGCGATACGGCAGTCGAGGGGGCGGTCAGTAGATATAATATCTATAAAAACATACATGACATTGATAAAAATAATCAATAAATCAATCGTGTAATATTGTGTGCAGGCAATAATTTTTCACTTATAAATTTCAGGAATTTGACCACAAGCCGCTTTTTGGGTACCTTTGGGCTACGAGACAGAAGTTTTAAATGCATTTTCATCATCGTATTTCACTGAACGGGGAATTAGCAAGTAGATTGTCTTAGAACAAGAACATCATTGAACATGGAGATTTCTGAATTATGTTAACAAAGTTGGAAACCAACATCAACAAATTGTTAAAACTCCATCAGCCTCAGTCACCTCATTATATTTTTAATTTCTTACTTAATAGATTTATTCTTATTTTCAAGTTTTTAAAAATAATTTTTATTACATTGGGGGCCGTTTTAATTAATTTCTACTTCGTAATTCTTAATGGATAGACAGGCAGATAAAATAGATACAGATAATATGAAAACAACATTTTAACATTTAGTGTAATTAACTAATATGGAAGAGGGAGCGTTCGAGTAGTTTTTTTCATTTAATGGAGGTGGTAGTCGAGAAAAGATTTGGAACCTTTAGTCTAAATCTCGGATTTTTAAAGGGTCCAAACTGCTACTTTTAAAAGATTTTTAAATAGATAGTTTACTTTTCTGTTGGAAAATTGTGCATAAAACTTTCAAAAAACAAACCATTTTTTTATCTGCCTCATAGGGTACTTTACAATTCTGGAAAATTAAAAATTTTACTGATCCCGTCATATGACGAGCTATATGCTAGTAGAGAATACGAAAAAGAGAAAAAAAAATACTGCTTTTTTGTTTTGATTCTTTTGTTTGATTCCAGTTTCCCTTAGAACTTTCACTTTCTTTATACGAAATAGCAACATTCTGGAATGGTAGTTGATTCTTTTCAAGTTTGGGCGAGATTGCTTTCAGGTATGATTGATCCTAAAACTAAGTTCACAACATGATTGATTATTTTCTGTGCATCCAATTAAACATTTGTCAGCGGAATTTGAGATAACGAAGAACATATGTTGAAAGATGTGACATTTGTTAGCTGGGGTTTTACTGTAATAGCTTACTTTGTATTGTTGTACCTTTCTCTCTGTTGTTTCAGCAATATGAGTATCAGATGAAGAAAAAAATAGACTTTTCCTCAGTGTTTTGAACAAGTTTTTTCTGGTAGGAGATGGCATATCTTACTCAAGTCGCCTATTCCGTTGATTTTGCCCCGCTGTGTTTTCACTGCAAATTTTTTTAGACTTGCAACAGGTCATGACTACCTTTATGAACACCTGCACCGTATTAGTGCTACATCTGTGCCTGACTGTAACTTGTGTTCTTTTGACGAAGTCATGAACCTTTTACATTTGATGAACTGAATTACACTTTATGATTTTTACTCCTGGAAACTTTACAAAGGCTAATTTTTATTAGGTTGTTAGCAGGGCCTGATTTCCTACAGGCAAACGGGGCAAGCTACCGGGCCCCCAGTAAAAAGGGGGCCCCCAAATAAACTGCCGTTTCAAGTTAAAAATAGGATGCGTATGTCTAAAATTCACTTTAAATTATCGACAATTTCTTTTAGTTTTTGACTTATTCAGTATGATTAGAGAGTTTGTTCACAAATGTAAGTGCTGGCAAAAAATGTAGAGCACGCAGCTACATTCTGTTTTAGGCAGGAAAATTCCTCGGGTAAGGACTTACAAAATTCTAATATACGCTTTACCTTCCAGGATTTTTTTTGTATCTTTTTTTATAATTTTACTTATTTCATAATTTTTTATTTTATTTTAAACTAGTCTTATTTCACTAAATACATTGAGTCAACTTTAAAGGATCTGCTGGCCATAGTTTAAGCATCACTACATGTAACATTCACCCCGTAGCTACCACTTGTGTACAGCAGAATGAGGGGTCCCCGGATGAATTTGTTTGCCCTGGGCCCTTATTTCTGTAAGTCGGTCCCTAGCTGTTAGATTGCAAAGATAAAGTTAATAAATTTCGATATAAAACACTGAATTAAACATGCAGTTAAACACTTAAATTCATTACTAAGCATAAAAATGGTAGACGATTACATTTCAGAACATTTTAGGCAGCAAGGAAACCATTAAGAATACTTAATTCACTATATATTTTAAAATTTATTATCAGGAGTGACCCTACGGCCAAACAAACCTATCTCGGTTGGCGAATTAAGGACTGCCATTTTGGATTGAATTTGTAAAATATTTTTTAAATTGGGAAAATGTTTGTTTAGAAATATTTTGCAAAATATAATTCTTTATTACTTGAAAGCATGGAGTACAATTCTTTAATATTATTTATTTATTTTTAAGATTTAATTGAAATTCCAGCCAGTGCAAGTAAAATTTGTAACATACTAATATACATATTTAAGAAATATTTCAAAGCATATAAGTATATAAAGCAGATAGGTATGCTTGTTTTGTTCTGTTATCCCTTTAATGCTGCCCAGCGTCTTATTTTAGATACCGCTAAAAAATAACTTGTAGAATTTTTATGTTTTTTTTAGGACTAGTTTTCCTTTTGATAGCAGGCAGATGGAAATTTTATAAACAATCTACGAAAATTTCAATCATTTTTTAATATTTATAAATTTTCCATTTGTAGGAACACTTATGATTTTTCGAACAGCACACATAAATTTACTTTTTCAGCGGGTACATGGACTGAAATCAGGACAAATTGCTTTGTGTATTATCAAACTCCATGTTGCAGTACTTATTTTACATGTAATACCAAATAAGTCTTTTTTTCAAGAAGTTTTTTTTATATAAATGACATCTTATGATGTTTTTTAAAAGGATAGTTAATCACTAATGTGACGTGCTTTAAAGTTATTAAAAGTTAAGTATTTAAAGCTGTTTAAAATTCATATTTATTTTATTTTGTGCAGTTCATAATAACTTAGATTAAAAATTGCATCGATATGTAATCAGTAGAAATGACACGGGCATTAAAAGGTTATAGCAAATCTATTATAAAAAAATGTTATTTTGTTTTATTTATGCTATTAGTATGTTGAAGGTGACAAGTGCATGCAAAATATTTCGTTTTAGCAATTCTCGGAAATAAAAGAAAAAGTAATCAGTATTTTGCAATTTTTGATATCACTAAAATCAGTATATGTATTATGTTTATCAACTGCTTTAAAAAAAGTTTGCATCCAAAAAGAAAATTTTTAATTGTAATTCTTGTTGTAAGATGAAGAAGGAGATATATTTCATTTTTCTGTCTAGGGCTGCAAAACTACTAGAGCTAGCTCTGTTGTTAGTTACACTGCAAAGCATCTTCCCAAAACAAATTGGGGAAAAGTGTACCATAAAAAACCATATGAATAAATTAACAAAATACATCAGGGTTTTCTAAGTGAATATAGTTTGAATTGGAAACTTTACTACTCAAAGTCTTGTAAAAATTTCATTGATTGTAAGGATGAATGATAATTAGATCCTTTTGACCAAAAAATAAATAAATAAAATAAAAAAATTAAAACTTATTCCTGAGCAAAGTGTACTTAAGAATAAAGATATGTATTAGTGAATAAATACATTAAATGGCTAATACAACAGTGTTTTGAAAGCATGCATAATTTTTAAAATTAAAATTAAATAGTGGCGCCATCTAGTAACTGACAATAAAATCTGAATTATTTACGAGCATTCCCAAGAGTTATTTTTTCAAATAAAAAAGAAATAGGATTGATTACACGTAATGTTATAGTCTTTCCTAACATTGGGATTGAGAAGCTTTAAGATATTGATCTTCTAGTACTTTGGCGTAATTTTATTTAGTATAATACCACTGTTCTAAATCGTTAAAAAATTTAAATACGGAAGGTGATGATATCTGGATGTTTGTAATTTTGATGAAAAATATATTTGTAAAACATGTTTAATTGAATTAAATCAAAATTATTTTTAGTAAAAAAAGTAATAATTTATATAAGAATTTTATAAATTTATAAACAACTTATATATAAATGAAATCATTTTTTAGAGAAGCAGATACTAATGCCAATTAAATTTTGTTTTATTTTTTAAAGAAAATTTCCGACTTCCTAACAAATTATCCGTAGAAAGATATTTTTATCTTTACTTTTTTTCCTCGAAAATTACATACATGAGTATATATTTCATATGTTTCATCGAAAGTTTTGTATCGGAGGTAAAGAGGAGACCAGAAATAAATTGTAGAAAAAATAATGTTTTGAGATCACCTTGTAATTAATAAGGTTTGAAATACATTGCATTTTTAACATGGGATTTTAAACTGCTTTAAATTGTCTGTGATAATTTTTGAGATATATTTACAGAGGTATATAGGTTAAAAAAATTGAAAAGTTTTTAAAGTTATTAAAGTAGCTATGACATACTGTGATACAACGAAAGTTTGAAGACTGACTTAAGAACAGGGTACTCCGCCAACTTGGCGATTAAGCTCTGAGCATGGCAGCCTAACATTTTCCCCTGATCTCTTTATGTACAAAGAAACTCTCTATATTTTAATTTATATTTTATTGGTATCCAGCTCTCCATGTGCAACCCTTTTGTTACATATTAAATGTGCGTAGAGCTTAAAAAAATTAGATATAGTGAACCATTGATTATTGACTATGGCTAATTTTTTATAACTTGGAGCTGTTGACTTTGTAATTTATTGCAGGATTAATTACCCATAAATATAAATGTCCGGTTTCTAAGTGGTTTTGGTTAATTAAGAGTATATAATTCTATTACAGTGGCGCACTCTGCATCCATTAAAGTCGTCAAAAAATGAAAGTGATACAATGGATGGAATACATTTGCGTTTTAGTAAACATCGCCAATAATTTTGCCAAATTTTTCAAGGGGTACCCTATTTTTAAATATTACCTTTGAATACTACACACTGAGAAAATCTACCTCCCGATCCTGTGTATTGTTTATAACACACATAGTTTTCTATCACGTGTAATGCCATTTTCAAGGAGCTTGACAAACAACAGTAAAGACAGACCCTTTTATCAGAATATGAAAAGATTAAACATTTGACGAAATATGAACATTTTCATTGAATAATATTTAATAGCACATGCTCGAACGATATAACTTTTATATTAGCATTATTGATATTCCAGTATATAAGACAACATTAGTTATAAAAATTTCATTTGAAGCTATTCGCAGATCACAAACATATAGAAAATTTAGTAATCATAGTTATTAAAAGTCTCTAAATCTTGTGGGATTTTTCTTTAAGTGCAGCGCTACTCTTCGGTACCAGAATATCACGTTGGTCTTCGGAGTGCTACGGTCTACTTTTTGCAACACGAGGGCTAATGAGACCGGGACCTACTGCTTAAAGCCGATTCCGAACGGCTACGCACATCCATGCCATAGTGGGATTCGAACCCACGAACTGCGGATCCGAAGGCCAGCACCCTAACCAATCGGTCATCTTTCGGCTGAATATCACGTTGGAATCCGCTGCTAGCACGGCTCTTCAGAATCAACGTAAAGCAGTAGGTCCCAGTCTCATTAGCCTTCATGTGACAAAACAACAGACCGTAGCTCTCCAAATCAATAAATTATTTTTTTAACAGCTTGGTTAATGATTTTTTTAAGAGTTGCAAAGTTATTTATATGATAAAAGGAATAAATTGTTTTTCTTTTCTTTCTTTTTAAACTGTATTTAGTACAATAGTAAATTTTTTGGGAAGTTTTTTTATACTTGTCTAATATTTAGTTTTTAAATCTGACCATACCTTTTGTTATTTTCATATTTAGTTCTGTTATTTTGCTCTTACCTCCTTTTTTTATTTCTTTTATTAACAGAAAAGAAGCTTTTTTTGTAATTTACATGTGCACTAGTTTGTAATGGTCTTTGACCATTGTAACCCCATCTGGTGAAACTTAAATACCATGTAGCGTTACTCGATTGGTGGTTGGTGGTCTCATGGTGGCATCATGGTGGTCTCATTGGTGGTCTCATTGGTGGTCTCATGGTTTGTTGGTTGGGATATTTCCTCACCATATGTGTCTCTTTGAGCAGTTATAAACATCCTGTCTCATGTTGTCTGAGGGTGTCATTGTATGCTCTCCAAACCAATACTAATAATTTTAAGTGCATTTATATAATGTGTATCACTCTTCTTTACAGCAAGTGATTTGTTTCAGAATCAGTAACATAAAATTACTGATTCACTTTAAGAAAGAAAGTATTGCTGTTAAAAGACCCTTTAATGATTTCTGTTCTAGCAGTGGACTTAGTAGTTGTTTACCTATTTCTTTAAGTTGATTTTTCTCAGAATGCTACTTTTTAATGTTGCTCGCATGATTTTTCAAAACCTATTTAATATTTTTCTTCAAAAAATCTTCAGCGTTTTAATGTAATGATATTTTCTTGTGATTGAACTAAAATTATTGCTATGAGAATAGTATTTTTTGTTTTAGAGAGGTAAGTGCATGTCAAAATTACTCCCCAAAAAAGGATGAAAAATTATAAACATTTTTTAAAAATATAAAATATGTTTAAACTTATAGTCTTTTTTGTTAGATTCAATTTTAGAAGTAGGTTCTTCATTAAAAACTTTAAATTATGATTTGAGTGGAAAATATTTCCTGTAAACATGTGACCAAATGAGAACAGTTTTAACGAACAAAAGAATCAAGTTATAAATATATAGTTTAAAAAATAGTTTTTTTTTATATTTATAGGTATTTAAGGTTAGTTTATTAAAGAAAAATATTAAACATTTTAGAAATTTTCTAAACATTTAAACAAACATTTTATTGTGAAATAAAAAACATTATGGAAAGTCGAAAATTAGTAACAAAACTATGGAATCCTTATGTTCAACAGTCCTAAGACCCCTTAAGTAATTTTGAAACAGAAAGGTATGTTCTGCAAGACTCATCATTTTTTTGGAAGTTTTAAAGAAAAACTGATTACTACTAATTACTGATTTATTAACTAATGTGAGCTTAGGATGCTTAAGACGTGATTTTTCTTCCTTTAAAAAAATTATAATTAAAAAAAATGTAATAAAATTAAAAAATTATAATGATTTTATATAAAAATTATATGAAATATTTTAAAATTATAATATATAATTTATAAATTTTAAAATATATATTTTTAATTAAAATTATAATAAAAATAATATTTTTAAGTAAAAATTAGGTATTTTATAATTATAAAAAATTCTAAGATATGTATTTAATCATAATTATTATAATTTTACACAGTTACATAATACAAAATAATAAAAAATAATATTTTAAATTTTCAAAATTAATTATTTTTTATAAGGGAATAACTAATTAGTTTGTTAGTAACAGACACGAGTACGTGAAATTTAGTCATCTTGGTTTTTGCTTATAAAACTAAATGGGAAAACTAATTAAAGTCTCATAAATAGTGTCAGTGATAATACCATTTAGTATTTTACTCAACATAATTTAGTGAGCCACAATTTAAAGCAAAAGTTTTAATATAAAAAATGATTACTGCAGTGGTACGTGTAGTCTCACCGTTTCAGGAGATTTGTTTCGACGGGATTCTCAAAACTTCCAGACAACTTTTTTTTCAACTACCTGCAACCTTCTCTGCAAGCAACAAAGAAACTGGTAAGATATTGTAAAAATAATGTTACGTTGGTCTAGTGTTTGAGGAAGAAGAAATCTAAACTCATTAATAAAAAAATGGACAAATATACCTTGATTAAATGATTTTATACAATTAAATAAATGCCTAAGGAATACAACTGGAATCAACTTATCACTTGTAAATATCGAAGATATTTTGTAAATTTCACTAGGATGAATCTTTGATATCCTATTTTTTCTGTTCTTTGCTCAAGAGGTTCTTCCAAGAAAAAGATAAATACAAAGGATTCCAAAAAGTGTAAAAGTACCCCAGCCATAAAACAATTCAATATTGACCTTCACCTTCCTATTTTAGCGAAGCTCGATTTTAGTGTTAGAAAACTAGCTAAGTACATGTAAAAATAATGTTACGTTGGCCTAGTGTTTGAGAAAGAAGTTAATACTCATTAATAAACACGTGGACAAATATATATTGATTAAATGAATTTATACAATTAAATAAATGTCTAAGGAATACAACTGTAATCAACTTATCATTTGTAGATATCGAAGATATTTTATAAATTTCACTAGGATGAATCTTTGATATCCTATTTTTGTCTGTTCTTTGCTCAAGAGGTTCTTCCAAGAAAAAGATAAACTCAAAGGGTTCCAAAAAGTGTAAAAGTACCCCATCCATAAAACAATTCACCATTGACCTTCACCTTCCTATTTTAACGAAGCTCGATTTTAGTGTTAGAAAACTAGCTAAGTGCATGTAAAAATGATGTTACGTTGGATGAAGTGTTTGAGAAAGAAGTTAATACTCAATAATAAACATGTGGACAAATATGTCTTGATTAAATGAATTTATACAATTAAATAAATGTCTAAGGAATACAACTGTAATCAACTTATCATTTGTAGATATCGAAGATATTTTATAAATTTCACTAGGATGAATCTTTGATATCCTATTTTTTCTGTTCTTTGCTCAAGAGGTTCTTCCAGGAAAAAAATAAACTCAAAGGGTTCCAAAAAAGTGTAAAAGCACCCCAGCCATAAAACAATTCACCATTGACCTTCACTTTCCTATTTTAACGAAGCTCGATTTTAGTGTTAGAAAACTAGCTAAGTACATGTAAAAATGATGTTACGTTGGATTAGTGTTTGAGAAAGAAGTTAATACTCATTAATAAACACGTGGACAAATATGTCTAGATTAAATGAATTTATACGATTAAATAAATGCCTAAGGAATACAACTGTAATCAACTTATCATTTGTAGATATCGAAGATATTTTATAAATTTCACTAGGATGAATCTTTGATATCCTATTTTTTCTGTTCTTTGCTCAAGAGGTTCTTCCAGGAAAAAGATAAACTCAAAGGGTTCCAAAAAAGTGTAAAAGCACCCCAGCCATAAAACAATTCACCATTGACCTTCACTTTCCTATTTTAACGAAGCTCGATTTTAGTGTTAGAAAACTAGCTAAGTACATGTAAAAATGATGTTACGTTGGATTAGTGTTTGAGAAAGAAGTTAATACTCATTAATAAACACGTGGACAAATATGTCTAGATTAAATGAATTTATACGATTAAATAAATGCCTAAGGAATACAACTGAAATCAACTTATCATTTGTAGATATCGAAGATATTTTATAAATTTCCCTAGGATGAATCTTTGATATCCTATTTTTCTGTTCTTTGCTCAAGAGGTTCTTTCAAGAAAAAGATAAACTCAAAGGGTTCCAAAAAGTGTAAAAGTACCCCATCCATAAAACAATTCACCATTGACCTTCACCTTCCTATTTTAACGAAGCTCGATTTTAGTGTTAGAAAACTAGCTAAGAACATGTAAAAATGATGTTACGTTGGCCTAGTGTTTGAGAAAGAAGTTAATACTCATTAATAAACACGTGGACAAATATGTCTAGATTAAATGAATTTATACGATTAAATAAATGCTTAAGAACACAACTGCTATCAACTTATCATTTGTAGACATCGAAGACTGCTCTCGAGTCGGCGCCGGCCCTAAAAAACAATATGGCGATGATTTTTCTCAAAAAGTCTATCTCTCAAGCCGCGGATGCCAGCAGCGTTCATCTTCTGCTCTCCTCTGGTCACAACTTTGTCCTCTAAAACAATTTCAACTGCCTCGCGGAGAAAAAACAGGG
Source organism: Pardosa pseudoannulata (assembly GCA_032207245.1). Taxonomy (NCBI): domain Eukaryota; kingdom Metazoa; phylum Arthropoda; class Arachnida; order Araneae; family Lycosidae; genus Pardosa; species Pardosa pseudoannulata. The sequence goes on from CM063510.1 coordinate 13,629,960, forward strand.
GTTCACTCCAGAACGGAGGGGTCAGAAAAACTCAAACCAACGAGCTCTTCTATTCGTTGGGAGAAGTCCGAAGTTTCTTTTTAGTTAAACCGGTCCTGTTCTGGTATGTTTTTGACGATGACTCACGGGAAGAGGTAAAAAGAGCTGAACCGAATGTAACTTATTGTTACAGATATCAACTTATTTATTTATTTATTATTAAAATTACTTTTTTGTTTTTTAAAATTTTGGGCACAAAAAACTTTAAATCTTGAGATCTTTTTGTGAAATCCCCTTTAACTTATAATAACTTTAAATCCTTAGATCCTTAGATAAAAACTTTGTATCCTTAGATCTTTTATGTGGAGTGTTCTCACTGAAAAGCACATGTTTAAAATAGCAGTTACAAAATTAATATCTAGTTATTGTGTTATAATCCATCTTTTTATCACACTGTATCTGCGGCACAATGGTCAGCGCAACGGGCTTCAGTGCAAGAAGTCCCAAGATCGAATCCCTGTGCAGGCGGTATGGGAATTTTAAACGATGCCTCTGGGGGCATTCTGCTTAGTCCCTGCTTCTAAATCACGAGGAACCAACGGGGGTAATGCTACTCTCGTTTGTAGCATACCTTAAGCTACACGAGTTCCCCTATGGTGCTAAATGAGTAACAGGTTCTCAGCCTGTTTAAGATCGATCCTTTTAAGGCGTTAGGATAATGTCTGTATCACTGCGTTGGAAAAACAGTATTTTATAACAGATCACAAAATTATTCACAATTCTACCAATTTCAAGCGTAAGAAAATCTCATTAAATTGAATACATGCATTTTCTTATTTGTTGTAAGACTATTCAAACAAGAAAAGAACAAAACTATTCACCTTTTCCCTCTGTAATGTTGTTTCCCAAATAAAAAAGGTAATTGAAGCCTTTTTACTGATTCTTCACTTATTTTATTCAGTTCCGCAGCTGGAATGATTAAATACGAAAAATTTCTCTGCAATTGAATAGTTAAGGTCCCCTTTTCTTATAAGATGTTCCCTAATTATTACACGCGTTCGAACATTATCCTAATTGGGATTTTCTCATATGTACCACTTGTTTTTCGTAATGGAGATTTTTTTTATTTATTAATTTTCGTCCCGAATTTAAATATTAAGTTAACGAAGTCAATAAATCATATTAAATCTAAATCAGGAGAATGCATTTTTTACCGATTTTATTAAAAATCTACCTCATGAAGAGAAAAAAAAAAAAAACTAAGGAATGACGTCCTGCCAGAAGATGATAAAATGATCTGATGCATTCCTTTCCTTTAAAAAATATTGGAAAATGCATTTCTTAATACATTTTTTCGCTCTTTTTAATCCATTAATACATCAATATTCACGAAAATTCACGATTAATATTCACGATATTTATAATAGAAATAAATATCATATTTTACATTGCGATCTTTCCCGTTGCCATTACTAACCGATAATTCCTAATATTAAAAACATTTAACATTTTATTTGTATCACGAGATTAATATTTTTATTTTTGATAGGTACTTGGATCTATTTAAATATTCTCGGCTGTTGGCATCAAAATATCCTTCCAACCTATCACGTGATAGGACAATCTAAACTCTTAAAACCTAAATGCAACAATTTTTTTTTCTTTCGATTTTTTGAAAATTGTTCAAAATTAGATTTAACATTCGATAATTTCTCGAAATAATCGAACAAAATAATTTCTCTTATGTCTTTTTACTTAAATCGTGCTTGTTACATTAATCGTCAAAGGAATAAAAAATATCTCAGGCGAATACAGGTTTTCTTTCCATTTTTTTTGAAAATTGTTCAAAATAAGATTTAGCATTCGAAAATTTCTTGAAATAAGATTTAACATTCGAAAATTTCTCGAAATAATCGAACAAAAGGATTTCTCTAATGTTTTGTTACATTAATTGTCTTGTTACATTAATCGTCAAAGGAATAAAACATATCCCCCACGAATGTAGATTTTCTTTCGATTTTCTGAAAATTGCTCAAAATTAGATTTAAGATTCGATAATTTTTCGAAATAATCGAACAAAATAATTTCTATTATATCTTGTTACATTAATTGTCTTGTTCCATTAATCGTCAGAGGAATAAAACATTTTCCACAAATGTAGATTTTCTTTCGATTTTTTGAAAATTGCTCAAAATTAGATTTAACATTCGAAAATTTCTCTCGAAATAATTGAACAAAATAATTTCTGTTATGTCTTGTTACATTAATTGTTTTGTTACATTAATCGTCAGAGGAATAAAACATATCCCTACAAATGTAGATTTTCTTTCGATTTTTTGAAAATTGCTCAAAATTAGGTTAACATTCGATAATTTCTCGAAATAATCGAACAAAATAATTTCTCTTATGTTTCGTTACATTAATTGTCTTGTTACATTAATCGTCAGAGGAATAAAACATATCTCTACAAATGTAGATTTTCTTTCGATTTTTTGAAAATTGCTAAAAATTAGATTTAACATTCGATAATTTCTCGAAATAATCGAACAAAATAATTTCTCTTATGTTTTATTACATTAATCGTTAGAGGAATAAAACATATCCCCCACGAATGTAGATTTTCTTTCGATTTTTTAAAAATTGCTCAAAATTAGATTTAACATTCGAAAATTTCTCGAAATAATCGAACAAAATAATTTCTCTTTTTTTTTATATTAATTTTCTTGTTACATTAATCGTCAGAGGAATAAAACATATCCCCACAAATGTAGATTTTCTTCCGATTTTTTGAAAATTGCTCAAAATTACATTTAACATTCGATAATTTCTCGAAATAATCGAACAAAATAATTTCTCTTATATCTTGTTACATTAATTATCTTGTTACATTAATCGTTAGAGGAATAAAACATTTTCCACAAATGTAGATTTTTTTTCGATTTTTTGAAAATTGCTCAAAATAAGATTTAACATTCAAAAATTTCTCGAAATAGTCGAACAAAATAATTCTTTTATGTCTTGTTACATTAATCGTGCTTGTGACATTAATCGTCAGAGGAATAAAACATATCCCTACAAATGTAGATTTTCTTTCGATTTTTTGAAAATTGCTCAAAATAAGATTTAACATTCGAAAATTTCTCGAAATAATCGAACAAAATAATTTCTCTTTTTTTTTTTTACATTGTCTTGTTATATTAATCGTCAAAGGAATAAAACATATCCCCACAAATGTAGATTTTCTTTCGATTTTTTGAAAATTACTCAAAATTAGATTTAACATTCGAAAATTTTTCGAAATAATCGAACAAAATAATTTCTTTTATGTCTTGTTGCACTAATCGTCAGAGGAATAAAACATATCACCCCCGAATGTAGATTTTGCAATTTTTTCGTCTAATGATCTTTTTCCCTGGCTATATTTTTATACGATATCTTTCTTACATTTGTTTAATTAAAGGTTATCATAGTTTGTTATCGGTGTATGAAATTTAGAAAGTCTTACTTTAAAATTAAACCCTTAAAACATTTAAAAATTCATGCATTCTCAAAATATTTACTGTTTGTTTGAGCAGCTTCACTTGACCCTCTCCGCTCAATGAATGCTTAGCGAATAAATTGTTTAAAAAATTTAGTAGAGAATGTTGGGTATGTTGCACGTAACCTCCTTTCTCTTCTTCTTGAAGCAATATTCGAGACAGTCCGAGCAACACTGGACTACAAAAATGGTATTTTCTAAATTCTAAAACTCGTTGTACAGAAATTGACTGAGATATTTAAATTCAAAATTTCAAGATTTTTTTTTCTTTCTGAGATCGGTTAAGAGATTGAGTACAGTAATTCGAGGTTAAAATCAGGTTGCAAAAGTCAGTTTTACATCCAAACAGGAGTTTCCCTGATTATAAATGGGTGATTCATCCATAGTAAAATAAATATACATTATATTATCCAATAAAAGAAGCTCGTAATCTCCTATTTTGCCGTAAAAGGGGATCTGCAATCTGATTTGTTTGGTTTGGATCACTACGGTATACGGTTTTGCTAAACAAGCGCCAATGAGAGAGAGACCTACTGTTTAAAGCCTATTTCGAACAGGCTACGAACATCCGTGACAACAGTAGGAATAGAACCTACAAACTCTGGATCTAAATAGCAGATCTCTACCCATTCAGACATTGTTCGGCAGCAACTTGATTTCAACTTCGAATTATTGTAAATTATTATTTTAACAGTTGTCCTCAAAGAAGTAAGCTTTTATGAATTATCAAAGTATTTACAAGTGGATCCTCAAACTGTATTCCAGGAATCCCTGAGGTTCCCAAAAATTCCTAAGACTTAAGGGTTTTATAAACATACATAAAAAATTCATCAAAATCATTGTACCGAGGTACTTTCCCACGATGGTCAGCACGTGCATGCACAGCTGTGGAAGAAATTTCCAAGAATTTAGGTTCAGCTGTTGACTTCGTGTTTTAGGGACCCCTGCAGAGGAATTATAGATCACGGAATGGCACAAGAGTAACGGTCAAGCGCTCACAGATATGTAACCGTGAGTTATGGGGGTAGGGGCTAAAAAATAATGCCATCTTTCACAAAAGGGGCTATTT
>CM063510.1:13639545-13649545 GCA_032207245.1 Pardosa pseudoannulata
TATAAAAATTGAATATTGTTATAATATGCTTATAATAGAAATATATAAATATGCCAATGACTCGAACTGAACTGTGACGAATTAAGAGAGTTATGCACAAAAAAATCTTTGTTTAAAAGTAATATATTAAGTTCACCGTTACGAAGCACGGGCACACCTGCTAGTATTGTATAAAATATCCATAACATTTTGATCTACTTTAAATATTGTTTTAATATATATATTTCTGTTCCCCGAATAAACCTGATAGCTCTAAGGGTTCTTTGAGTCTAAAATGTTTGAAGATCTCAGCTGTACGCTTAAAAGAGGATGTTGGCATCTGTTACATGACCCCCTTTCTTTCTCTTTACTTCGAAATGACGCATTATTCGAGATAACTCGAGCGACTCAGGGCTATACATTTATAAATTTTTAACTATATTATTAATTTATATTGTTATTTTATTTATATTGTTAATTTAGAAATAATAACAATACAAACTTTCAAAATGATGTATCAATTCTAATTTTCACCTCAAATATATAATACACATACTTGCACACACATATATGCATACATACCCGCTTTCAACTGCCGGTTGTGTTAAGCGATTGTGTAACGATGGCCGATGGTGCTAAGATTCAATATATCTTTTAATCGTAATCCACCAATTCTTTTCTTTCATTTTTTATATATAAGTGGTGCTGAGGGGAGTATTTGTAATAGTAGTTTAGTTGTCTTTTTTCCCCTATGTTGCGTGTAATTGTTAATGTTGTTTATATCATGTTATTAATGTTGTTATCTTTTTTGGCCTTCAATACTATAAACAAACAAAACAATAAAACGGTTACACATTGATGCCTTCTGTTAAAATACAAACAGAACAGAAACCACAGACAATAAAGAATAAAAATGAAACAACTATTATGAATTATTTAAAATTAAAATTAAAATAGTAAGTCTTTTATGAAGACTGAACACCATCTTAGGTCCATTTTGAAGAATAGAAAATCAAACTATCTTAGTTGTTGAGAATTATTTTGAAGTTTTATTGTTTAGTTACTTCTTGGTAGAGGCGGCTTATTTGGCGTAAGAGAGCATTCGACTACTACGCTGGATGGTGGGAGTTCAATGCCCACATAAGGCTGGGCTGCCACTTGTGTGTATGGATACCCCTGCTATGGCAACTAGACCTAGACTAGACACAACTAGATCTATACACAGACATTTATTTATGATAGTATAATGAATGACTTACAGTTCTGGATATCAAACTCAATTAACGTTACATAAGTTTAAAATACTGAAAGTACGTAGAAGTTACGTAAACAAACATCAGCACCTTCGATGCAACCGGGCTATCTGCTACTGTCACACTGACTCTTATATAGGCAGACAATACATATATGTACACTACAGATATTTGCATATTTAAAAAGATGCCACAAATAAAAATACGATAATTATAAAACTTTACTCATAACAAATATCCATACAGATCAATGAATCCATGTAACAATAATATGTGAAAATACATTACAATATTTATAATATATACAATTTACAAAGCACCATTACTAGCAGGACACTATTTAAAAAGACTGAACATTACGTCTACGGCCTTAATCAGAGATGATGCCTATGACGTCAATCTTCGGTGAATCAAAACGAGGCAACGACTTTAGTTGTCATTGCGTAATCACCACATGTTCTTCCCTTTACAGAGAGCAAAGTTGATCAACCTATAAAGTACTACCTTATTAAAATAGTCAACAAATACCTGTGGTATTGGAGAGGTCAACATTAATAACCTCGTCGATGCTCCCAAGTTGATATAAAAAACTTTCCTGGTACAGAAGAGAGGAAGCATTGTGATCATGAACAAATCGGTTTATAACGAAATATCTCTACAACGAAAAATAATCTCAATAGAGCAATTTGTCGCAATGCCATGAACTATTATAATGCCCTTTCCATTCATTTTCACGTTTACAGCAGTCAATAGACAAACAATAAACTGCCCTTCCGTTTGAAACTAAAGCCAGTATTGTCTTAAACTGAGATGTGCCCTACTGCGTGAAATCGTCTTATGAACAGGTATTAACGCGCTGCCGGTTACCGTCAGATGGCATTACTTGATCTCTATTGGGTTTGGCTTGGTTTGAAGCGCAACGGTCTACTTTTTGCAACACTGTAAAAAAGTAATGTTACGTTGGCCTAGTGTTTGGGAAAGAAATTAAAACTCATTAAGAAACACATGGAAAATTGGTCTTGATTAAATGATTTTATACAATTAAATTTGTAGATACCGAAGATATTTTATAAATTTCACTACGATGAATCTTTGATATCCTATTTTTTCTGTTCTTTGCTCAAGAGGTTCTTCCTAGAAAAAGCTAAACTCAAATGATTCCAATAAGTGTAAAAGTACCCCAGCCATAAAACAATTCACCATTGGCCTCCACCTTCCTATTTTAATGAAGATCGATTTTAGTGTTAGAAAACTAGCTAAGTACATGTAAAAATAATGTTACGTTGGCCTAGTGTTTGAGAAAAAAGTTAGTACTCATTAATAAACACGTGGACAAATATGTCTTGATTAAATGAATTTATACGATTAAATAAATGCCTAAGGAATACAACTAGAATCAACTTATCATTTGTAGATATCGAAGATATTTCATAAATTTCACTAGGATGAATCTTTGATATCCTATTTTTTCTGTTCTTTGCTCAAGAGGTTCTTCCAGGAAAAAAATAAACTCAAAGGATTCCAATAAGTGTAAAAGTACCCCAGCCATAAAACAATTCACCATTGGCCTCCACCTTCCTATTTTAGCGAAGCTCTATTTTAGTTTTAGAAAACTAGCTAAGTACATGTAAAAATAATGTTAAGTTGGCTTAGTGTTTGGGAAAGAACTTAAAACTCAGTAAGAAACACATGGAAAATTGGTCTTGATTAAATGATTTTATACAATTAAATAAATGCCTAAGGAATACATCTGGAATCAACTTATCATTTGTAGATATCGAAGACAGTTTTATAATTTCACTAGGATGAATCGGATATCCTATTTTTGTCTCTTTGCTCAAGAGGTTCTAGAAAAAATAAACTAAAAGGGTTCCAAAAAGTGTAAAATCCCCACATAAAACAATTCACCATTGACCTTCACCTTCCTATTTTAATGAAGATTGATTTTGTAGAAAACTAGCTAAGTACATGTAAAAATAATGTTACGTTGGATTAGTGTTTGAGAAAGAAGTTAATACTCATTAATAAATACGTGGACAAATGTCTTGATTAAATGATTTTATACAATTAAAATAAAAGCTTAAGGAATACTACTGTAATCAACTTATCATTTGTAGATATCGAAGATATTTTATAAATTTCCCTAGGATGAATCGATATCTTTTTTTCTGTTCTTTGCTCAAGAGGTTCTTCCAAGAAAAGATAAACTGAAAAGGTTCCAAAAGTGAAAAGTACAGCCATAAAACAATTCACCATTGACCTTCCCTTCCTATTTTAGCGAAGCTCTATTTTAGTTAGAAAACTAGCTAAGTAAAATTATGTTACGTTTAGTGTTTGGGAAAGAACAAACTCATTAAGAAAAATGGAAAATTTCTATTAAATGATTTTAAATTTAAATAAATTTAAGGAATACAACTGGAATCAACTTATCATTTGTAGATATCGAAGACTTATAAAAAAAATGAATTTCTGAATTCTACAAATGGACGCCATTCATTTTTTTCGTGTCACAAGTGAAAAAATTCATACTTGCGGAGAAAAAACATATCCAGAACGGCTCAAATTAAACGAACAGACACCTCTATTCGAATGAAATTTTCTCAGCAGTTCAAACCGGTCCTGCCCGGCATGTCCCCGACGAAAACCCACGGGGAGCTGAACCGAATGTAACTTATTGTTACAAACACGAGGGCTAATGAGACCAAGACCTATTGCTTAAAGCCAATTCCGAACGGCTACAAACATCCATGCCAGAGTGGGATTCGAACCCACGAACCCCGGTTCCGAAGGCCAGCACCTTTACCATTCGGCCATCGTTCCACTGAGCTCTATTGGGATAAACTTGAGAAATGAAATTTGCATTGATCTGTTAAAGGAATGTGCTAATGATACGTTTGAGTACGTTCTATACGTTAAAAATCAAAAAGAATGTATAATTTTATAGGCGCACAAAGATGTCATGTTTCCACATTGCATTTTTTTTATCACTGATTATGCAATCTATAGTACCTACGAGAAGTTGAAATTCTTTTATCTCGGAATGATTTTTACTTTCAAGGACTTGCAGATTCAAATGAGTATCTGAAATTAGATTCAAGTTATATGTCTGAAATATTTCACAGACATTTATATTCTGATGAATTTTCTCTGAACAATTGTCCTTGGCATTCTTAATTACTTAGAAAACTTTTGACAATGTTTTTGAAAAAATGAATTTTTATTTTAATAGTTATTAAAAGTTTTAATGGAAATATTTTGACAGACCGCAAAGACAAATTAATGTAAATGTTTTCTTAACTCTAAAGCGAAAAAAAAAATTTTTTTTTCGAAAAGGGCTTTTAATATGAGAGTTATATTAAAATTTCAATAAAATTTAATTTAAACTTTAACTAAAACAATTTTTAATTTAAACTTATAAAAATTAAATTACATATTTTGTAAGAATTATTTTATGAATTGTACGCTTTTTATGAAAACATATATCGAGGAAAATAATAATATAAGTGTGAATAAATAAATATTATTCACCGTATTCACCAGCATGAGTTAAACCAGGTTCAAGTGTTACCCACGGTAAAGTGGGAAACTGGTATTCATGAAGCGATAATCTGGAGTATCTGAAGTATCTCAGTATCTTCAAAAGATTCTTCCACTCTATGGTCCACTGCAAGTCATTATCACTGTGTGGAGGTGTATGGCTTATTGCGGTCGACGATGGCAAACGATGGCTTTGATTTGGTTTGGTTTGGAGAGCTACGGTCTACTTTTTGCAACAAAAGGGCTAATGAGACCAGGATCTACTGCTTAAAGCCTATTCCGAACGACTACGAACATGCATGCCATAGTGGGATTCGAACCCACGAACTCCTGTTCCGAAGGCCAGCACCCTAACCATTCGGCCATCGTTCGGTACGATGGCTTTGGAAATGGTTTCTCTCCAAACATCAAATACAGCTAGCATAGAGGACGCATCAACACGTTTGGCTTATTTAGTGGCCCAGCGTGTGGATGCAACCCGTAATTCATCGTACCAAGTCACTATCAGGGCGAGCACTACAGTAATCAATAATGGTCCATAGTGGGGAGAAGGCACTTTTGAACCACTGATTCAGTGAATTAACGGTCTGATTATTTATTAGGCATTCCTAGGTCGTTTCAACATACAGTAAATAAATAAGACTGAAAACCAGCGAGTATTAGATGAGAATTCTGATTAAGTAGTTTACTCAACTATTTATATGAAATAACTAAAAATTAAACAGGGTTCTGTATTTATTAAAAATAAATAACAATTAATGAAGGAATTGTGATACAAAAATTAAATTTTGGGAACACGGTTTTTACAAAAGTTCTCATGCGGGAATGCTAATATTACTCAATTTTCTTTATTTTAAAATTTAAATATTTGATATAGGTGACTTTAATAAATTATCCAAGTTTAAAATTTAAGCTTATTCAACTCCTCTTCTTAGCCCACTCTCCTGTTTCTAATCATGGATCTTGTTGGTGCTTCAACCACATTTGGCGAAATTGGCGTGCTTGCAGCGTGGCGTTTGAAATCTGGCGAGGGGATCGTAACTCAACAAATTGATACATAAACAAAAACAACATTTTGAGGAAAAATTTTACAAAAATTGAATATTTAAAATCTAATTGAATTAACAAAGAAAACACAAAGGAAACACATAACATTCATACTAAATAGACTGAAACATTCACTTAATCACAAATTAAATAAACTGAGTGTGATTTTCATCACAAATTTGTGATTTAGTGTAAATTGTAAAATTAATTTAAAATAAGAGATTTGAAAAAAAATTTTCAATTTTACAACTCCTCTTCAACCTCCACTCAAAATACGTGTTCTGCAAAGATCGGTCGATTTACTTGAAAAATTGAAATAAAAAATAAGTATCTAACGTGTTCTGCAAAGATCGGTCGATTTACTTAAAAATTGGAAAAAGAATTTACCAAGAGAAAGTTAGTCCAAAGGGATGAGGGAGGGTAGGCGGGATCTCATCCAGCAAAAAACTCTTTGACTTAAAAGAAACTGTATTTTGAGTGGAGGTTGAAAAGGAGTTGTAAAATTGAAAATTTTTTTTCAAATCTCTTATTTTTATCTTTACTTTTGTAAAGATCCCCCTATTATTATTTACTTGTGATACTTTGCTAACGTTAATTCATAGCAAAATTTAAATCATATTTCTTTTTATATATGTAAATGTAACAATACCAACCTCTAACAATTATGTAATGCTATTCTAAAGAACACTTTTTTGTAATATTTTGTAACACCAGGATTTAAATAAGAAATTTAAAATCCTTTTGTTTTGCTAATTTGTGACAGTGGATCTACAATTTTACATCGTGTAATCAAGAAATCCGAAGAATATAAAGATATTGATGCATTTGTCTACTGCGAAAATTAAACTTTCTTTTTCTTTGATGGTAAAATTTTATTAAGTAGGAATTTATATCAGGACTATCAGTTTAAAATGCAAACCCTACACACGAATGGATCTAAAAGTAAACAGAGTCACAAGACTTTGTAATCACAGGCGCGCTAACAAATAACGAACAATTAATTTTAGAATAAAAAAATCCTCTATGGAGAATAATACCTACGGATGGTCCCGGGTTAATCCTCATATATCATTATCCGCGTGCAGGGCCGAAACTAGGTACTTTGGCACTCGTGGCAAAAAGCTGGCTTATGCCCCACCAAATTTAGTAAGGGAAATATATAAACATGTTTTCTCTCTACCTCATATTAAGAATGAACTAACAACTTTCTAATTAAAAAGCTAACAACTTTATGTTTATGTATTTAACTTATTGCCGGGATTCTTTTGTTCCAGTAAATGGGGGGGAGGGGGTTCAATACAATAGGCCTTGAGTCGCAGTGCTGGTTCTCTTATGAGCCGCCCACCCTAAATTTAAATCTAAATCTAATTGTATAAAAATGAGCATATATTGTATAACATGTATGTATAACATTGATTTCCTAAATTTAACACTCTTAAATAAGTCCATGACTTTAACTTTGTTAATACGCTTTGTGGTTTCTACTACCCCAGCATAGTGAACTATTCTTTTACAGTGCACAGTAAAAGCATATTCCCTAATTGTTCCGAACCAACGAGGGGAGTAGATATGATTTAACCACTTTCAGCATGCTGAAAAACTTTCACACAAACTCATTAGAAGTAGTCATTAAAAGATTCTCCATGCGGTTACTAAATTTGGGTATTTATCTCTGCATCTAGATAATGAATACTTACTAGAACTTCTTCATAGACTTCAAGTTTACCGTTACTGAAATCTCTTCTAATGTACACAAATGTAAATTTTCAGACCTACTTTTTTTAAAAATAATTATAATTTATTGTTATTTTATTAACCATATCCTTTAAATAGAGGTAGGGTATTTCGGGATTATTTTCCAATTTTCATTAGCCCTATAAGAGGTGAATTGTTCGTTCAGGTTCTGTTTCTACCGAGCAGCGCTTATAGGAAGTATTTAGTGCACAATGTTTCGCCCCAATGGCTTATGTGCCTACGGCAAACTCCTCCTTTGACACTTTCTATTTGTGTCTCTTCTTTCTTTTCGATCAAAAATCCCTCTTTTCCTCTCTGTTTGGATTTCCGAGCTGCTTGATATCAGTTGTTCGTCTCACCCTTGTTGGTCAATCCGTCACGGAAGTGACATCCTCTCTAATTTAGGATTTCCCTCTAGCAGTTTTCGGATGGTTGACTCCACATCATTTATAGCCCTTCATTCCTTAAGGCAGGCTTCTCAAGGGCGGGACAGGAAATTTTTTTTGTCCAGTAGTTTCCTTTTTCCAGACACCCAAGACATCACCTTTGTTCTTCCAGCTCGAGTGTCTATTGTGTGTGGAAAACTAATGGTCTAGCTATCACAATTCTTATACTACATGAATTCATATTTTGTATGCATTATGTATGTATATGTATATATGTGAGGTCTAAAAAAGGGGTAGTTGGAAATTACGGGAGTTAAAAGCGATTTTAACAAGGGAACTCTTTTATAATAATAAAATGAAAATAACCCACCCTCGCGTAAGCATTTGGGATCATCCGGTCAAGCGGAAGCATTTTGAAATAATTTGATGAGCTTGCAAACAGATAAGATCAGTCAGAGCATGGACATGGAACTGTGAACACCTATTGCATGCTTAGCTCTGCCACGAACATTGAAAATGGCGCAAGTTGTTCTCACATAGAACTGTGAGTTAATAAAATTATTATTATCAAGAAGACTGTTTTCCATTCGCCTTAACTCTGGATCACGACATTACACACACACACACACACACACACACACACACACACACACACACACACACACACACACATATATATATATATATATATATATATATATATATATATATACACACATATGTGTATATACGAGATTACCTGTTTGAACATCTCACTGTTGGTGCAGTCGTAAATATTCCTATCACAATGGTGAGCAAAAATTTAATTTTCAAAGACGATCTTCAATGCTGTTATCTAAAAAAAGTCACATTACAAAACATGTATGGCAATGGGACAAAGAATGAGCCAAAATGTTGAGTTTTATAGTTCCTAGTGTAACAGAAAATGTTCGCATTTGCAACTAGCTCCAAAAGAGGCTACTAGCTACCCGAAGGTTTGGCTAATTTCAAAGAGACACACCAAGCCACCATCTACTGTAGTACGGATACAATGTCAGTTCCTTAATTTACAATAACTCTCTTTTTTCACAAAGCCATAAGTTTTAAGCGCACAGAGAGTAGCTTCAATTTTTCCATGATCAAAAGAACTCAAACATTTTTTTAAGCAAAAATAATGAAAGAGAAATATTCTTCAATCTGAATAACAAAGGAAAATAAAAAAAAATTAAAAGAATAAATGTATGAGTATGTTGAATTTAGCCGATTATAGATGTTTTTTAAATAATTCTTAAGAATAGTTTATTGTTTTCAATTCAATTGTAAAAATCGGTTGCATCGGTTCAATGTAGATGTGTTTTACTGAATCTGTTGAAAAATTACACCTTTTGGTTACAAGATTTTTAAGGTTACCTATCTGACCGCATGGACAGAGAGAGGAGTCGATCCACGTGGGGGGGGGGGAGAAAAAGGGAAAAAGAAACAACGTGAGGGGGGGGGAAGAAACAACGAAGTCCGACGTGGAATTTTACTTTATTTAAGACTAGGTAAAATACATCTTTCTCAGCCAAGAGTAGAGAAATGAATGGCAGTTGAAAACACCTTTCGATTTTAGGGTTAGAGCCCACAGTGAAATGAGATGAATTCTTTACCCATGACAGAACAGCCTAGTCACCGTTATTGTAGCAATTTAATCGTTGTAGGGAGTGAACCATTCGTCTGGGAGAGCTGGAAAATGTGGCGAGTGGATAGAAAATGAGCATTTATTTCAGACAGCCTTGGGAGGCGGGTAGAAAGAAGGGCTTTAAGTCAGCGTAACCTCCTTTAAATAAGATTTTAGACGGCTGGGAAAATAGATATGAAAGAATAAGAATGAGAAGAGGAGAATTCTTAAGAAATATTTTAAGTGTAATAATTTTGATGTATTACATTTGATGTATTAACGTTGGAGGACGGGTTCCCACTTCATCGTAGGGACAGGACATACTGAGGGGTCAGCTAGCATGAAGTTATATGTAGAAGACCCTTAACACCTGGGTCAACATCTCAGTCAAAACCTGTCTCCGACAGCGTGCATTTACTTTTTGT
>CM063510.1:13659545-13682045 GCA_032207245.1 Pardosa pseudoannulata
AATTGCAGTATTAACACAAAAATTTCATTAAAATTATTTCATCTCAAATTCTTGATTAGATAAATTGCACAAAAACTTTATGCTTTAATATTTACCCCCTTTTTATGCATATAAATTCAAGTTTAATAATTTTTTTAGAGATGAAGTATTACTAACAGAGCTTTTATTACATATATAAATATAATTGCTATCTACTTTTTCAATAGACATAAGAGGATTAATGATTCCTTGATCAATGAATCATTAATCCTCAATGCTTCTATTAAATCATAGAGAGTAAAAGGAACTTTAAATGCTAATTAGTCTAAGGCATATCCATGAACAAAAGTAAAACTGAGGTAGGCTATTCTTAGCTGATAAATAAATTCTTTAAAATGGTTTCTTATTTTACCGATATCAGTGATAGAGCTAGAATTTATTTGCATGGAGGGTTCAAAAGTCTTAATCTAAAGTACAGTGAACAATCAATTTCATAAAAAAAAGTGATCTCATTACATACACACATGCAAAATACATACATATATATATCTTAAATTCATAGGTTTGCTTGCATACATAAATATACTATAAAACAGATCAGTAGTGCTGTATGTAATTCCATTTTACTTGAAAAATATCTTTTAAATTATGCTGTAAGTTTTTAATATTGAATTTGTTTAAATTTGCCTCGTAAATATTGAAGCATATTTAATTTATGCTCCTAAACATACAAGCCAAATTTAAACTAATTTCAGGAATAACTTGAAAAATTAAAAGTACATTGAGAAAGAAAAGTCCACAGATTTTTCTCTTTATATTGCTAATTAATCTAAACATATACAACATATCAAGTTATGTATTAAAACATATACACTTTATTAATTCCCATTCAAGTTTAAGAAATTTCATTCAAGTATGACTACAAATTCAGTTTGAAATTATAGATGATTGTTGTCCTGCTGAATAATTGGTTTCATAAATTTTCTTTTCTTGCATTTGTTATTCCATTAAATTATATTCCCACAAATAAAATGATTTAATTAAAACAATACTTTAATTCAGTTATTACATACTATTAATCATAAAAACTTAATTAACTACTAATCTTGAATAAAAACTATTTACTAAGTAATAGAGCAGAAACTTTATATTTACATTCATGATTTTCCATTTCATTGTTCTTTACGAGCACAACAGCCCTTTGCAGGCCTTAGCTGCCTAAGTATGTACTCTTTCCAGCATTTAGTATCTACAGCTTCCAATTTCACTTCGAATCTATTCTTTTGACACCTAGGTATTATAATGAGATTTTTGATGATATTGCATTGTACAAGAAAAGAATTTAATTACACGAAACTTTTTTAAAGTTTCACAACTTATACTTGAGTATGTTACTACACATACAAGATAAACAACTGAAATATTAAGGCAATTATTTTTAGTCATTCAATGTTTAAAAAAAAAATGTTACAATATATGTGTATGTATATATATAAATAAATATATACATACATTCATGTACAAAGTTAATTATATTTGTATACAGTAATGAAACTAAAATGCCAAGAATGAGAGTTCATTATTGGTAACACTTTGAAAAATTATAGAAACATTTACCTCAAAGAACATACTGTAAAATGAAAACAATAATGAGTAGTATATTAAGCCACTGGGTGTGTTTATGATCTCTATTGTCTATGATTCACGAGGTCTTACTCATAAAGACTTTTACTAATTACTGAAATAAAACTGATCTAAAAATATTTTAGCTTGCCATTAAAAAATATTGTAGAATAAAAATTATTTTCCATTGGTGAGCAAGTTCTCACGATGAAACCCCAATTTTAGAATTAGTATATATTATTTGTTATTTTCCAAAATTGGTGTCAGAGAGTACAAAATAATGCATCAATTTTTAGAAACAATGTATTACTGCTGGTTAACTTTAACATTAGTCACATACATGATGATGAAATACTGATTCTGAATGTTAACTTGTACAAATTAAAAAATAAGCTAACTCAATGTCTCTAAACCTAAGGACCATAAAATAAATTACATAAATAAGTATTTTAACCATAAATAAATTATTTCACTGGTCAGGTGATTTATTTATATTATCCAGGTGAATTGTAGCAAATATGATTCATCCGTTTTCTGTGAAAGGTATGTTTTGAATGTATATAAAGAGCAAAATTAATCTAACAGAAAAAATTTATACTTTAAAAATTTATATTTGAAAATAACTGGGCTGATACAGATGAAAAACACTTGATTTAAATACTTGCAGAGAATGGAATTGCCAATAGCACTTTGTACATAAATCATTCACATTAATCTGTTTTATTATAAAAATTTTTATGCCACATATTACACAGAAATAATTTTAAGTATAAATTTAAAAAAAATGCCATAGAATCTTTTAAGTTTTAGCTTGGTATAATAATTTATTAAATGTGAATTTTAAACTGCTTACCGCTGAAGATTTAAAGATCATACATTTCTTCTTAGAGAGTCCTATACAATATATATGTAGTCCTATATAATTTAATCCAAATAACACAGCTCCAACAGCTGAAAATATTAAGAAAAACAAATAGAAAGAGCATAAAAAAGTTTATAAACCCCTTTCCCCTGTATTACAACCCTAATAAACTAATTCATAAAACAGCTAAAAGAAAACAAATTATTTAAATTTAAATAAGATAGAGGAAATAATAACAAAATATAACTCAAATTAAGATGTACGTTTGACAGATATACATCCGCTAAACAGAAATTAATAAAATTTTTACTAATATTTACAAGCAATAATGTTACGAAAAAAAACAGTTATTAGCAAAACACATAAATACAAAAAATAACAACAAAATGTATCATTTTAAGAAATTATAAAATATCCGTTAAAACATTTGCTAACAAAAGTAATGAAATTCTTTGGATTTTTCAAATAAACAAAACTAGAAAATAAAAAAAGAATACCAGTTTTTAGCAAACCATGTAAATAATATTCGCAATAAAGTGGTAATAATTCAAACCGTTAAATTCGGTTGACTGGATTTAAATATTGGCCGAATGTCATAATTAATATTTATAGGAATTATTTTTCAAACAAAAATGCTATAAAAAAAGGTTACTTATTAGCAAAGCATGCAAATACAGTAGTAAAATGTAGCAGAAAAAGTAATTTTGAAATATCCGTTAGAACATTCGCAAACAAAAAAGAAATGAAATTCTTCAGCTTTCTCAAACAAAAATGCTGGAAAATAAAAAAAAGGTCAGTTAATAGTTAACATGTAAATAACATTCACAATAAAGTGTTAATATAAGTAATTCAAACCCTTACTTTCGGTTGATTTTACTAGCATACAAATCTCAACAAAGCACAATCGCTTTCAGTCTCAAAATTTTCCAAGTCCAAAACGACAACAGGGAAAGATTTCTGGTAACCGTTTACAATCGCCAACGGATTAGGGCCTTCAATGTTAAGATCACAGACTACATAGAAGCAGACCATCGCCAAGGTCCCAGACCACTGCCAAAGCGCCAATTAGTTCAGATGGTCTGACACCGAGGGCGCGCAAATCTAGCCCGAAGTTGGAGGTCTTTTAGGCTTTCTTAGTCTATGCTCATGCCCAAATGTGCCTGGATTTTTGCATGTGTCTGACATTTTGGAAACGAATAGGCTGACCAACTTGCAGATTAGTCTTATAATTTATCTGACACTTTCTTATTTCGTTTCTATCCATTATCTTAAAAACAAAAATAAGAAAGTAGAATATTCTAAAATTTTCTGCGGTAACCAGTGTAAAGCTAATCGTTAAGGACGGTTGTTAACAAAAAAAGTCTAACAGACCTAAATATAAATATCCAACATTCTACAACTAAACGTTATTGGATTATGCAAAAAACATACGTTAAAATGTATACTGAAAACTAGTCAAAGTCAAAACTAGTCAAAATGCATCGAGAGTTGGTCCAAATGAATATTTAAAGTTTTGCAGTTTCCTTTCCCGCACGTAAAGATGTATAATTTAAAATAGTCAAATGATATTCAAACATGATCAAAATGGATAGTTCTGATCGAATTTCAAAACCGGAAATTTTCTGGATTACAATCATTCCCTGAATTTATTTAAGGAAGTAAAATTCAAGCTTTTAAAATGAATGACTACTGTTCAGTCTTTATAAAAGACTTACTATTTTAATTTTAATTTTTAAATAATTCATAATAGTTGTTTCATTTTTATTCTTTATTGTCTGTGGTTTCTGTTATAACTGTTTGCATTTCAACAGATGGCATCAAGTTGTAATAGTTTTTATTGTTTTTTGTTTTTTAGTATTCAAGGCCAGAAAAGATGGCTGTTAGTATGGTATCCGGTGTGTGTCTAATTCTATTCATTTTTTTTTTCGTGTAATACATTCATATCTGTTTTTTAGCTCATCATTTCGATTTCTAAGGATTCTTCAATTCAAATTCTAAAGGATTAAAAAATAAAGGTAAGTAATTACCTTATTAAATAATTGCTTACCATTACAACTGAATATTTTACTAATTAATTGACTTAAAAGAAAACCAAAATTCAAGATTCATCGTTATTCAAAGTAAAATTCTTTCTATTCAATACAACTACTTTGTCCTAGTATTTCAGAGCAATTTTTCTCCCATATAATCGATAATTAACAATTAATAAGTGACATTATAAATTTTCAATAAGTTATGTTTTGTGAAATATAAATTTTTAACTTAGGCTATCTTTCCTACAAGAAAGATTTTTTTTATGTACCAAAATATTTTCATGGGAAAGAGATATTTTTCTTACTTGATAAGTCTATTAACTTTCTCTGGATGCACTGGATACACTCTGGATCTTTTCCCTTTGTCCTAGTATTTCAGACAAAGTTTTCTTCCATGTAATCGGAAATTAACAATTCATAAGTGACATTATAAATTTAAAAAAAGTCATGTTTTGTGAAATATGAATTCTTGGTTCAGATGCATTATAGACGCCGTGTTTTTTTCTCGCCAAACTTGGCGATTTTATGGGGCAAACTAGGCGATTTTATGGGGCGATGACTGGGTTGTTGTATATACCTTAACTTTGGTTGGGGGATATGGAAGCTCTGATATGTTCTTGCATCCTATGGGTGCACGTGATTTTTGACGTCATTACCCGGCACTATATGAAAATTTGCTGTTCTTGTTCTTAGCTGTTCTTTTCGTTCCAGACGCGGAGTGGTAAGGTGTCACCTAGGTTAGGTAAGTAATTTAGTTACGGCGGGTGTTTCCAGAGGTTGTATTTTTTTTATTTGTTCTTATCATTTTTTGGGATTTAGTATTTTAGTTATGGTGGGTGTAGTTATTTC
This sequence comes from Pardosa pseudoannulata, assembly GCA_032207245.1. NCBI lineage: Eukaryota > Metazoa > Arthropoda > Arachnida > Araneae > Lycosidae > Pardosa > Pardosa pseudoannulata. Next base: position 13,664,892 of record CM063510.1, read on the forward strand.
GGTTCTTACTATTTTTATTCTAAATCAAACAAGATGTTTTGGTTTGGAACATTTTGTTTTTGTTCTTATCATTTTCTGGGATTTAGTTAACTTAGTTATGCTGAAGTTATTTTGTTTAAAGTTTGTTTCAAATATGCCCCGGGACCGCCGCCATGTTTTTTTTTGTGATCTTTCAGAAAACACGCACCACCGCCATGTTTTTTTACTTGGCGATTTTTCAAATCACGCGTTTTTCTGTTGGTCGCCAAAAAAAAAAAAAAAAAAACATGGCGGATGGGACCGGCGTCTATAATGCATCTGTTCCATTTTTCTTACTTGACAAATCTATTAACTTTCTCTGGATATACTGGATACACTCTGGATCTTTTCCCTCTGTCCTAGTATTTCAGAGAAATTTTTATCCCATGTAATCGATAATTAACAATTCATAAGTGACATTATATATTAAAAAAAGTCATGTTTTGTGAAATATAAATTTGTAATTTAGGCTATCTTTCCTACAAGAAATATTTTTTTATGTACCAAAATATTTTACTGAAAGAAAACATTTTTCTTACTTGACACATCTATTAACTTTGTCTGGATACATTTTATTGAAAACAAATTTTTTCTTTCAAAAAAATTCTTTATCATCACCTTTCAAAGCTAAAGACTTGGGTACTATATCAGACTTCATATGGATTATTCATGTAGTATCATACTCCTAGAAGTGTTTCTGATATTTCTTATGAATTATTTCTTGCTTTGAAACTCCAATTGTCCGATCTTTATCCCTAATGGCCCTGTAAATTCAGATATGATATCATCCCATTGACCGCTAACCTGTTTTGATATAAAATGAAAAGTGATGGTCACAAAATGGGAGGAAAACTTTAGTATTATAAAAGTCTTCAAAACTTTTTGAAATAAATGAATACTTGTTCTTAGAATTTCAGAGAACTTTTGTCCTTAGTGAAATCTTTAATCAACAACTCCTAAGTGGCTTTAAAATTTTTAATAAACCAAAAACTATGGCAATAAAATATCAAAAATACAATTATTTTCTCAGTTTTTTTCTCTTTGTCTCAACAATTTCGTCTTCTTAGGGACTAATACACTAAGACTATTTGTATTCTAGCTCCATGATATTGATTCTTTCATATTAAAACAAATGAAGCATTTAAAATGAATAACTATTTTGTCCTGGCTCTTCAGAGTAAATTCTATCTCCCGGAATCGGTAATAGTAATCGTAAGTGACATTAAATGTAAAAAAATACATGTTTTGTGAATTCTAAATTTTTAGTCTGCACCATGTTTTCAGGAAGAAATATTTTTTACCACACCTTTTTACAGAACAAGATATTTTTTTAATTTGACACCTCCATCAACATTCGCCGTCTAAATTTAATTAACTCATTTTTTTTTCTGTCTACAAAATTTTTATCACCATACCTTTTTCCAAAGCGATAGACATAAGCTCTTAAAAAGGCACTATATGTATAATGTAGTATAACATACGTCGGAACAGATGCATTATACACGCCGGTTTCGTCCGCCATGTTTTTTTGGCGACCAACAGAAAAACGCACGTTTTAAAAAATTGCCAAGTAGAAAAACATGGCGGCGGTACACGTTTTCTGAAAGATCACCAAAAAAAAAAAAAAATAAATAAAAAAAAAATGGCGGCGTTTACATGGCATATTTGAAACACAACATTAACAAAACTAAACTTTAAAAGAAAAAAAAAACAGATTAACAATTTAAGGCATTATTAAAATAAAATTATCATAATAATTCTCATTTTTTATGTTATTTAAAAAATAGATAACAGATTAGTAATATTTATGATAATATCCACAGAATAAGCATAATATATAGCATTTTAATAAACACTACTATTATAAAAAAACTAACATGTGAGGGGGGTTCCACCCCTCAACCCCCTTGTAATAAATGAAATGCAAAATAAATTAAATAACAGATGAAAATTGGAAAGAGTAGCGCCTCAAACATTCTTCTAAACTCCTACCTCCCTTAAAAAAACTTTGAAATAATTCTTTTTTACCCCCCCCCCAAAAAAAAAAACAGATTTGGATTACTATTGTTCCCACACACTTGGCCAAACCCACCTCACCTAAGAATATCCTGATATTTTTTAACAATTTCAAAAATAGTAAGAACCGAAATAACTTCACCCACCATAACTAAATTACTAAATCCCAGAAAATGATAAGAAAAAAAAAAATACAATCTGACCTAGCCAACTGTAAACCAAAAGAACAGCTAAGATGCAAATTTCTGGAAACGGACGTCAGAAATCACGTGCACCAATGGGATGCAAGAACACATTAGAGCTCCCATACCCCACCACCAAAGTCAGGGCAAACACACCAAGCCACGCATCACGCCATAAAATCTTCAAATTTGGCGACAAAAAAACATGGCATCTTTAATGCATCTGTACCCATACGTCTACTAGTATTTCCCCCCATTTGTCAGGATTAATTGTTTGCTTTAGAACGTCGACTGTTTGATTTTTATCACTAATGAACCTGTAAAGTCAGCATGACATTATCACATTGACCACTAACCTGTTTTGTTATGAAATAAGACATGTTATCCACAAAATGTAATGGAAATTTTATATTATATAATTTTTTAAAATTTCTTTATTCTTTTTAAAATGAATGAATACTTTGTCTCAGAATTTCAGAGAACTTTTTTCCTTAGTGAAGAAATATTTAATCAACAACCCATAAGTGACATTAAAACTTTTAATAAACCAAAAACTATGATAATAAAATATAAAAAACTATTAATTTCTCAATTTTTTTTCTCTTAGTCTTAACCACTTCGGCTTCTGAGGGACTAATACACTGAGATTATTTGTATTTTAGCTTCGTGATATTTATTCTTTCATATTAAAATAAACCAAACATTTAAAATGAATTAATATTTTGTCGTATCATTTCAGAGTAATTTTTATCTCCCGGAATCGATAACAGCAATCGTAAGTGACATTACATGTAAAAAAATACATGTTTTGTGAATTCTAAATTTTTAGTCTGCATCATGTTTTCAGGAAGAAATATTTTTTACCACACCTTTTTACAGGAGAACAAGGTATTTTTTTAATTTGACACCTCCATCAACATTCGCCGTCTAAATTTTTTTAACTCATTTTTTCTGTCTACAAAATTTTTATCACGATATCTTTCTCCAAAGCGATAGACATAAGCTCTTAAAAAGGCACTATATATATGTATCATGTAGTATAACATATGTCGGAAAAGATGCATTATAGACGCCGGTCATGTCCGCCATGTTTTTTTGGCGACCAACAGAAAAAAGCGCGTTTTGAAAAATCGCAAAGTAGAAAAACATGGCGGCGGTGTTTTCTAAAAGATAAATAAATAAAAATAAATAAATAAATAAATAAACATGGCTGCGGTCACATGGCATTATTGAAACAACATTAAAAAACTAAACTTTAAAAGAAATAAAAAACAGATTAACAATTTAAAGCATTATTAAAATAAAATTAGCATAATAATTATCATTTTTTACGTTATTTAAAAAATAAATAACAGATTAGTAATATTTATGATATATATCAACAGAATAAACACAATACATAGCATTTTAATAAGCACTACTATTATAAAAAACCTAACATGTGAGGGGGTTCCCTCCCTCAACCCCCCCCTTGTAATAAAAGAAATGCAAAATAAAGTTAATAACAGATGAAAATTGGAAAGGGTAGTGCCTCAAACATTCTTCTAAACTCCTACCTCCCTTAAAATTTTTTTTAAATAATTCCTTTTTACAAGTAGAAAAAAAAAAGTTTGGAATACTATTGTTTCTACACACTTGGAGTTTAGAATGAAAGGCCTAACCCACCTCACATCTAAGAATATCCTGATATTCTTTAATAATTTCAAAAATAGTAAGAACCGAAATAACTTCATCCGTCATAACTAAATTAACTAAATCCCAGAAAATAAGAACAAAACAAAAATGTGCCAAACCAAAGCACTGGTTTGATTTAGAATATCCTGATACTTTTTAACAATTTCAAAAATAGTAAGAACCGAAAAAACTACACCCACCATAACTAAATTACTAAATCCCAGAAAATGATAAGAAAAAGAAAAAATACAACCTAACCTAGCCAACTGTACCAAAAGAACAGCTAAGATGCAAATTTCTCGAAACTGACGTCAGAAATCACGTGCACCAATGGGATGCAAGAACACATTAGAGCTGCCATACCCCACCACCAAAGTCAGGGCAAACACACCAACCCACGCATCGCCCCATAAAATCTCCCAATTTGGTGACAAAAAAACTTGGCGTCTATAATTCACCTGTACCCATACGTCTACTAGTATTTCCCCCCATTTGTCAGGATTAATTGTTTGCTTTAGAACGTCGACTGTTTGATTTTTATCTCTAATGAACCTGTAAAGTCAGCATGACATTATGACATTGACCACTAACCTGTTTTGATAAGAAATAAGACGTGATAGCCACAAAATGTGATGGAAATTTTGTATTATATAATGTTTTAAAATTCTTTATTCCTTTTAAAATGAATGAATACTTTGTCTCAGAATTTCAGAGAACTTTTTTCCTTAGTGAAGAAATCTTTAATCAACAACTCCTAAGTGGCTTTAAAATTTTTAATAAACCAAAAACTAAGATAATAAAATATCAAAAACAGTTAATTTCTCAATATTTTGTCTCTTGGTCTTAACCACTTCGGCTTCTGAGGGACTAATACACTGAGAGTATTTGTATTTTAGCTCCATGATATTGATTATTTCATATTAAAATAAACCAAACATTTAAAATGAATTAATATTTTGTCGTAGCATTTCAGAGTAATTTTTATCTCCCGGAATCGATAACAGCAATCGTAAGTGACATTACATATAAAAAAAGACATGTTCTATGAATTCGAAATTTTTAGTCTGCACCATGTTTTCAGGAAGAAATATTTTTTACCACACCTTTTTACAGGAGAACAAGGTATTTTTTTAATTTGACACCTCCATCAACATTCGCCGTCTAAATTTTTTTAAACTCATTTTTTTCTGTCTACAAAATTTTTATCACCATACCTTCTTCCAAAGCGATTGACATAGGCTCTTAATAAGGCACTATATATATGTATCATGTAGTATAACATACGTCGGAACAAATGCATTATAGACGCCGGTTCTGTCCGCCGTTTTTTTTGGAGACCAACAGAAAAACGCGCGTTTTGAAAAATCGCCAAGTAGAAAAACATGGCGGCGGTACACGTTTTCTGAAAGATCATAAAAAAAAACATGGCGGCGTTCACATGGCATATTTGAAACACAACATTAACAAAACTAAACACTAAAAGAGAGAAAAAAACAGATTAACAATTTAAAGCATTATTAAAATAAAATTAGCATAATAATTATAATTTTTTACGTTATTTAAAAAATAAATAACAGATTAGTAATATTTAAGATATATATCTACAGAATAAACACAATACATAGCATTTTAATGAGCACTACTTTTATAAAAAATCTAACATGTGAGGGGGTTCCAACCCTCAACCCCCCTTGTAATAAAAGAAATGCAAAATAAATTTAATAACAGATGAAAATTGGAAAAGGTAGCGCCTCAAACATTCTTCTAAACTCCTACCTCCCTTAAAAAAAACTTTGAAATAATTCTTTTTTACCAAACAAACAAACAAACAAAAAAAAAACAGATTTAGAATACTATTGTTCCCACACACTTGGAGTTTAGAATGAAATTCCAAACCCACCTCACACCTAAGAATATTCTGATATTTTTTAACAATTTCAAAAATAGTAAGAAGCGAAATAACTTCACCCGTCATAACTAAATTAACTAAATCCTAGAAGATAAGACCAAAACAAAAATGTTCCAAACCAAAGCATCTTGTTTGATTTAGAATATCCTGATACTTTTTAACAATTTCAAAAATAGTAAAAACCAAAAAAAAACTACACCCACCATAACTAAATTACTAAATCCCAGAAAATGATAAGAAAAAGAAAAAATACAACCTGACCTAGCCACCAAAACCAAACCAAAAGAACCAAAAGAACAGCTAAGATGCAAATTTCTCGAAACTGACGTCAGAAATCAAGTGCACCAATGGGATGCAAGAACACATTAGAGCTGCCATACCCCACCACCTAAGTCAGGGCAAACACACCAACCCACGCATCGCCCCACAAAATCTCCAAATTTGGCGCAAAAAAAAAAAAAAAAAAAAAACATCGCGTTCATTAACAATTCGTAAGAGATCCATAAGTACAAAAAAAAGCATCTACAATGAATAAATACTTTGTCCCCAGGGTCTGATTTACGGCTGGCATTCGGTGCACTGGCCCGGGGCCTTCACTCTAGGGGGTGCCCGAAATTTAAAAAAATACACATTAATTTTTTGGTACATCTCAGAATTCGCTCATGTTTTCCAGCAGTATGCCGGAAAACATGAATTTTCTTTTGTTAATGACAAACTGGAGTGTGTATGTTGTTGGTGGGCTTCAAAAGTCAGTAAATTAAATTTATTCCATAATTTTAAGCCAAAAGTAAGCTTTCATTTGCTTAAAAATACTTTGAAGCAATGTTAACATTTTAAATGTGTATATTATTCAAAAGATTGAAATACCAACCATATCAGTGACACCAATTTACAAATTCATCTCTTCTGAGAGGGAAAAAAAAATCTTAACTACTTTTTTCCCTCTTGAAGTAGTTAACAAATCAGAGAAAATATATTTATCCAAAAGCATCTTATATCTTTTTTTTTTCTCTTTTTAAGATTTAAGAATTGTTCATTCTTAAAGTCAAAGTTTTAAAATTGGTAATTTAAGAATAAAAGTATTTAATTTTTGGAATTTTCTATAGCAAAGTCTCACATGACAGTTTACTTAAAATGGCAATTTTTATTAATTTAAACCAGTACTTTTTTCTTTAAAAAAGTTACAGGTACTCTGAGTTCGACTCAAGAATATCACAGTTTTATCGTTAAAGTCAGATACTGTACTGAGATTGCACAGACATCTGTAATATGTTTGAAGTTAGTTTGCGTATAATATGTTTAGGTTATGTATACTTGCCAGGAGTATTTAAACTGATATAGCAGCTTATAAAATAAAATCTCTCTCGAGTTCGAGGAAGGTAAGATGTATGGGGCCCCCATGTGAGACTTTGGCCCGGGACCCTCAGGGTAAAAATCGGGCCCTGATTGTCCCCTCACTTTAGAATAGTCTTTATCTGCATTGTAAATCTGCATGTAATTGGCAAATAACGAATCGTAAATGAGATTGAAACTTTAAAAATAAAGATATGTTTTGTGAAGTATACATTTTTAATTTACTTCTTGTTTCATCAATAGTTATTAATGCTTACTAGCCCGTCATATGACGGGATCAGTAAAATTTTTAATTTTCCCAAATTGTAAAGTACGCTATGAGGCAGGTAAAAAAAATGGTTTGTTTTTGGGCTGAGAATTATCTTGCAACAAAAAATTAATCGAAGATTCAATTTAAAATGATCACATATGTATCTAATCTATTATTTAAGCCAAATATAAAAGAAAATTATTGAAGTCATATATAAGTTCAATGATGAAATGTGTGAAAATAAGGCATAATTTAAATAATTTAAAATAAGGAATGATTCAATGAGATAGTTAAAGGAATGACGTCATAATGCTAGAAAACTGTTATTTTTACCTATTTATTATGAGATAAATTGATAAATTTAATAGCCTGCTCTTAACCGGGGAAAATAGGAGTTGAAATAATGGCATTAAAAGCTCGAAAAGAGGGGAAGGGGTGGATTTCGAACGTTTTAAAGAAGGCAGTATTTTTTGCAGTGATATGAAGCATATTTATACTAATTTGTTTTAGAATCGGATCTATAGTTTAGGAGAAGATAAACATTACTCTCTTTGAATTTTGCTAACTGTGGATGCCTCTATCCATTCCAGGTCCAACCGCTTCATAAAATCAAGGACAGACGTAGAGATAACTTAGGCTATTATTATATAGGGTATTATTAAAATTTTTAGTAATTCAAAAATTATAGAGGCTAATGGATTTAAAAACAATCATTTTCTCCTTTTATCTTTTAGTATTAATTACATGAGAATCTGAGAGACTCATATATCTAAGGTTACTCATTTTTCAGCTCCCTGCAATTATTTCTTGCAAATTAAAAAAAAAAATAAAGGATTTAAAATGAATGGATACTTCGTTAAATGTTTTCAGAGTAATTTTTTCCTTCGCGTAACTGGCAATTAACAACCCGCAAGTAACCTATAAGTGCAAAATCCAGTATTTAAAATGAAGTAATACTTTGTTCCAGCATTTCAGAATAATCTTTTCCTCCACATAGTTGGTAATTAACAATTCGTAAGTGATCCATAAGTACAAAAGCAAGCATCTACAATGAATAAATACTTTGTCCCCTCACTTGAGAGTAATATTTATCTGCATGTAATTGGCAAATAACAAATCGTAAATGAGATTGAAACTTTAAAAATAAAGATATCATGGTTTGTGAAGCATAAATTTTTAATTTACTTCTTATTTCAACAATAGTTATTAATGTTTATTATTAAAATTTTTAGTAAATCAAAAATTATAGAGGTTAATGTATTAAAGAACACTAATTTTCTCCTTTTATCTTTTATTATTAATTACATGGGAATCTGAGGGACTAATATGTCTAAGATTACTTATTTTTCAGCTTTATGCAATTATTTCTTGCAAATTAAAAAAATTAAGGATTTAAAATTAATGAATACTTTGTTAAAGGTTTTCAGAGTAATTTTTTCCTTCGCGTAATCGGTAATTAGCAAACAGTAAGTGTCACTAAAAATTGCTAAAAATTAAAAAGCGAAACATGTTTTGTAAATAAACAATTTGTAATTAATTGCTTAGACAATAATTATTAGTTTTTATTAGAAAAAATTTAATAAATAAAATAATTGTAGAAATTAATGAATTACATTCCAGATCATACATTAATTTTCTCAAATTCTTTATCACCAGACCACTTTCTGAAGTGACAGACATGGGGCACTTAACGAGGCATTATGTAGATGATTCTTGCAAAGTAGCTTAGTCCTACAAGTGTTTTCCACATTTGTATGATTTACTTCTTGTTCTGGAATGACGACGGTCTTGTTTTTATCACTAATGGATAAGTAAATTCTATCTAAAGATTATTTGTTTTTAGTTCCATGTAATATTTTTCACATTAAAAAATTAAGGATTTTAAAATGAATGAATATTTTGTCACTGCATTTCAGAATAATCTTTTCCTCCACATAGTTGGTAATTAACAATTCGTAAGTGATCCATAAGTACAAAAGCAAGCATCTACAATGAATAAATACTTTGTCCCCTCACTTGAGAGTAATATTTATCTGCATGTAATTGGCAAATAACAAATCGTAAATGAGATTGAAACTTTAAAAGTAAAGATATCATGTTTTGTGAAGCATAAATTTTTAATTTACTTCTTGTTTCAACAATAGTTATTAATGCTTATTATTAAAATTTTTAGTAAATCAAAAATTATAGAGGTTAATGCATTAAAAAACAATTATTTTCTCTTTTTATCTATTAGTCTTAATTACATGGGAATCTAAGGGACTCATATGTCTAAGATTACTTATTTTTCAGCTCCCTGCAATTATTTCTTACAAATTAAAAAAAATAAAGGATTGTAAAGAAATGAATACTTTGTTCAGGTTGTCAGGGTAATTTTTTGTTTCGAGTAATCAGTAATTAACAAACAGTAAATGTCACTAAAAATTAAAAAACGAAACATGTTTTGTAAATAAACAATTTGTAACTAACTAGTTTCTTCGACAATAATTATTATTTTTTATTAGAAAAATATTTAATAAATAAAATAATTGTAGAAATTAATGTATTACCTTCCAAATCATACATTAGTTTTTTCAAATTTTTCTATGAGTCGTAACCATATTAGTTTTTTTTTCGACCCATATAATTAAAGATAATTTATTTTTTTTAACTCCATGCAATTATTCCTTCTGTATTAAAAAAATCAAACCATTTAAAATAAATAGTCACTTTGTTCGGCCATATCAGAGTATTTTTTTCATCCCGGAATTGGTAATTAAAAACCAGTAATTGACATTAAAAATTAAAAGAAAATTAAGATCATGTTTGGTGAATTATAAATTTTTAAATTGGATTAGGTTTTCGTCACGAAAGATTTTTTATTAAAACTTTTTTATGGAAACAAGATATTTTTCTTATTTGACTTCCCCATTACCACTCACCGTTTAGATTTAGAAAAAAACTTTTTTCTGTCTACAAATTCTTTATCACCAGACCTCTTTCCAAAGTGACAGACATGGGGCACTTAACGAGGCATTATATGGAAGATTCATGCAAAGTAGCTTAGTCCTACAAGTGTTTTTCACATTTGTTATGATTAATTGCTTGTTTTAGAATGGCAACGGTCTTGTTTTTAGGACTAATGGACTTGTAGATTCTATGTAAAGATTATTTATTTTTTAGTTCCATGTAATATTTTTCACATTAAAAAATCAAGGATTCTAAAAGGAATGAATGCTTTGTTCCAGTACTTCCAATTTTTTTCTCTCGCGTAGTTTATAATTAACAACCCTTAAGTGAGATGAATTTTTCCTTTTTATTTATTTTTATTTTAAAATCATCAGTTATGTTTTGTGAATAACAAATTTTTAATTTGGACCCTTTTTTGAAAGAAATATTTTTTTAATAAAGCTTATTTCATGACAACATGACATTTTTAAAAATTGGAATTGGTACCCCGCATAGGGTCGTCTACACTGATGCGTGTAAAGTGTTCGTATTTTAATCCTGTAGTTCCCCCAATTTTGATCATCCTCAGGAGGGTGGAATTATGTTCCAGATCCTGTATCTCTCTCTTACCTGCATTCCTTCTAGCGAGAAGACTTTTAAACCACCCGATTCAACCTACACAGGCGTTGTACAGGGAGATGTCTAATGTACCTGTCAGGTACAAACTGCTCGAAGATTCTAATTTTACAGGCCAACCACTACGTCATTTGGGGTCAATTTTTCTTATTTGATGCTTTGGACAACGTTCGCTTCTAGATTTAGAAAAACAAAAAGAATTCTTTCAGACTATTTATGACTTCTTTTCGATTTGACAAACATGGGCACTTAATTAAGCATCATACACAAAATTCGTGCTGGATAACATATCCTACAAGTATTTTCCTACATTTTTTATGATTAATGAACAGATCACGAGGCATCATAGGCATTATTCATCCTGTGTAACATACTCCTATAAGTATTTTCCTACATTTGTTGTAATTTATGGATACTTCATGAGGCATTATATACATGATTCCTCATGTGTAACGTACTCCTATAAATATTTTCTTATAATTTATGGACACAAGTCGTTATATACACGATTTATCCTGAGTAACATACTCCTACAAGTATTTTCCTACACTTTTTATGATTTATGGACACTTCCCGAGGCATTATATGCCTTATTCATTCTGTCTAATATACTCCTACAAGTATTTTCCTACATTTGTTATGATTTATGGACACTTTACAAGCCACTATATACACGATTTATCCTGAGTAACATACTCCTATAAGTAGTTTCCTAAATTTGCTATGATTTATTGACATTTCAAGAGTCATTTAATACATGATTCATCTTGAGTAACATACTCCTGTAAGTATTTTCATAAATTTGCTATGCTTTATGGACACTTCCCGACTCATTATAATACATGATTTATCCTGAGTAATTTACTCCTATGAGTATTTTATTACAATTGTTTTGATTTATGGACACTTCACGGGACACATGATTCATTATGTGCCTCGACTTCACTTCACTCGACTCATTAATTCACAAATACACGATTCATCTTGTAATATACTCTTATAAGTATTTTCCGTCATTTGTTAGGATTTATGGGCAGGTATTTTGTAATTTATTCTATGTAATAAATTTTTACAAATATTTTCTTGTGTTTCTTATGATTCATGGCTTGTTTTGTTACTTTGATAGTTTGATCTTTATTTTCAGTGGGTCTCAAGATTTAGCTGTGCTATCCTCCAATTGACTGTTAACCTCTTGATATGAAATATGACGTGATGGTCGTTAAATGTGATGAATATTTTAATATTATACTATTATAAAATTATTTTAACATAAAACAAAAATTATAGTAATCAGTATATTTAAAAACATCAATTTCTTAATTTTTCCTCTATGTCTTAGCCGCTTTGACTTCTAATTGATACATATATTTACAGGTTTGTCATGCTTCAGCTCTGTGCAAATATTCCTTTCACATTAAAATATCAAGCATTTATAATGAATGTATACTCTGTCAAAGCATTTTAAAAGAATCTTTTCATTTGCGTAATTGGAAATTAACAAACTGTGAGTGACATTGAAAACTAAAAAATAAGATTACCATGTTTTGCAAATTATAAATTTTTAATTTACTCTTTGTTACAACAATAGTTATTATTACTTATTATTAACAATTATCATGAATGAAAAATTATAGAAATTAATGCTTTAAAAAAACAATAATTTTCACACTTTTTCTCTTTGTCTTAACTGCATTAGGTTCTAAGTAAGTCATACACCTAAAGACTATTTTTTTAGCTCCCTGCAATTATTTCTTACAAAGACAAATAAATTATTTAGAATAAATGAATACTTTGTTCCAGCTTTTCAGATTAATTTTGTATTTCGAGTAATTGGTAATTAACAACCAGAAAGAGATACAAAAAATTAAAAAAATGTGTTGTAAATAAATAATTTTTAATTAACTAGTTGCTTCAAAAATAGTTATTATTGTCTATTAGTTAAATATTTAATAAATAAAATATTATAGAAATCAATGCATTAAATACATTTATTATCTCAATTTTTTCTACGGGACGTAACCATATTTGTTTCTTTACGACTAATACATCTAAAGATAATATATATTTTTAGTTCCATGTAATTATTCCTTTTGTATAAAAAATCAAGCATCTGAAATAAATAAAAACATTGTCATTAAAAATTTTAAAAAAATTGAGATCATGTCTTGTGAATTTAATTTTTTTAATTGAACCACTTTTTCGTCACGAAAGACTTCCCACCAAAATTTTTATCATGGAAACAAGACATTTTCCTTTTTTAACATCCCATTAACATTTGCCGTCCAGAATATAAAAAAAAATTCTGTCTTCAAATTATTCATCACCAGACCTCTTTCCGAAGTGACAGACATGGGCATTTAAGGAGGTATTATATGGGTGATTCATGCAATGTAAAATAATCCTACAAGTGTTTTTCCACATCTGATATGATTAATTGCTTATTTTGGAATGTCGATGGTCTTGTTTTTATCAGTAATGGACCTGTAGATTCTATCAAAAGATAATTTATTTTTTAGTTCTACGATATATTTTTCACATTAAAAATATTAAGCATTTTAATTGTTACTTTGTCCCTAAAGAAAAATATTAATTATTATTCCAAGTAAATGAAATAATTTAACCCTTTAAAGGTCACAATTAAAAATTCTGTCAGATTTAACAGAACTAGGTTATGAACGTTGTGTGTGAAATTTATAAATAGGAACCATATGAAAACAAATTTTACATTCCGTGGGAAAGTGGGATTTTTTTTTTTTGGGTGGGGGGATAATTGTGAAATCTTTCCCTTTTACAGCATGAAAATAAGAGTTTTTTAAAATTAATTATATTGGAAGAAGAATGTATAGTTATCATCAAAATGACGTAACAAATAGATAACTACACAGGTTTTCATTGTTCTTTTATTTAGGTGTTTTTATTTGAAGTTATAAGGAGAAAATTAAATTTGAGATTTTTCATGTAAAGCAATTTTAAACTAATATATTTCAAAGGGAGAAATAAATTACGCAAAATTCCATTATCTATTACTGTATCAAAGAGTCAATAACACAGAAAATCAAAAAAAAATCTTCCGGACGAAGAAGAGAAAAAGTATTGATAGGTGGTTTCGCTGTGAAACCACTTCCCACTAAACGGTTAAGTAAGCAAGTAGTATTCCGAGTAATAATATTTGAGAACTATTTTGGCACCAAGTAGAAAAAATATTTCAATTCCAAGTAATCTTCTATATGGGAGAGCTTTATTACAGTAATGTTAAAATTATGTACATTATTTGCATGAGTAGTGATACATAGTTTTCCAATTCCGTGGTGGTTTTACCACTGCCAAGAACATTTTTGTAATACAAGACAACCTTTACATGCATGCATCACTCACAGAGCCAAACTCAGCATACAAAGAAATCGAAATAAACAACAAGCAGAACGTTGGTGCTGCGCCTCCAAAGTTTACGCTTACAGTGAAAAAAGAGGAGTGACTGGAAATATTTCCAACAGTCCCAGCATTTCAGAGTAATGTTTTTTCTCTCGCGTAGTTGATGTTAAATAACCTGTAAGTGATAATGAAACATTTAATAAAAAGAGGATATGTTTTATGAGTTATGGATTTTTAATTTGGACTATTATTTTGGGAAAAAAGATTGTTTTTACCAGAGATTTTATCATAAAAAAACAAGATATTTTTCTATTTTGACTTGACACCTCGTAAAAGGCCGCCTACCCTGAAGAAATTAAGAATAAAAGATCAAAGAATGATGACTGAAATGAGCAAATTTGAAGAGAATAAAATGATCTTCCCTTAAGAATGAAATAATCATCTGGAGCAACCCCACAATTTTGATCATCTTCAGGAGGGGGAAATTTTGTTCCTGATTCTGTATGTCTCTCCAATCTAATCTGAAATCCTCCTATTAAGATGACATCTAGACCTCTAGATTTATCTAGCACGTTGTGTGGGTATACAGGAAGACAGTTAGACCAAATTTTTTAGACTACTGTGGAATCGATTCCAAGAAACAGGGTATGTCGGCCACGCGCCTCTACAGCAACTGATGACTGTTATATAACGTTAACAGCTCGTCGAAACAGAATAGACAATGCTACTCAGCAGTAAAGACAGTTGCTCTTGGCAACATGACGAAGGGTGTTTAGCAAAACAGTGCGTAATAGGTTTCATCAGGGAGGTTTCTATTCACGTAGACCAATGGTCCGCCTTCCGTTGACCTTACAAAGAAGCTGGTCTGCTGAACATCGAGATTGAGAGCAACATGGTTGGAGCCAAATGCTATTTACAGACGAGTCCCGATTCAGTTTGGAGTGTGACACCCGACATGATTTGGCTTGGAGGGAAAGGGGCACTCTAAATAACCCCACATTCGTTCGTGAAAGGTTGCAATACAGACGAGCTGGTTGAATGGTATAGGGTGGAATCAGAATATGGACGTTTGGGCCTAATTTGACGGCCCGAAGGTATGCAGATGTGGTACTGAGACCTCAAGTCATACCTTAAGCTGCAGCTATTGGAGATTCCTTTGTTTACCAGCATGATAATGCCAGACCGCATACAGCTCGTCTTGTGGAAAACAAGCTTGAAGCTGAAACAGCCACAGAGTATGGAATGGCTAGCGTGCTCTTCTGACCTCAATCCAATCGAGTATTTTCGGGACATACTCGGACGACGCATTGCTGCGAAACCAAGGCCTTTTATTTGTAATAATGTGTATACTGTGGGTTAAAAATGTATATATATATATATATATATATATATATATATATATATATATATATATATATATATATATATATATGTATATATATGGCCAGCTTGCTCTCCTGACCTCAATCCAATCGAACATGTTTGGGGCATTCTCGGACATCGCATTGCTGCGAGACCAAGGTCTCCTTTTACTCTCCGAGACTTGGAGATTGCACTTCTTGAGTAGTAGTACAGTAGTCTCCAAAGTCTTATCGATAATAACATCGCAAACATGGAAAATAGATGTGCAGAAGTCTTAGCTGTTCAAGGAGACCACAAGCTATATTAAAAATCTTGCATCATTTCTAAACAATGCATTTTTTTTTACCTTTTACATGTAACCAAATTATTACCCTAAATCATCTTTTTATGTTTTTCCATATTTTCAAAGAATTAAAGCTTAATTACAAACATTTTTAAGTCTTTTTTCTGTATTGCGCATGGATATGCGTGTACTATCCATTTTATGCCAATACGTGGCTGTCTCGCACGACTTTCTTAATTTCTTTGCTTGCTCCCCTAACTATTTTAGTAGTGTATACATAACATTAAAAAATAAAGTATTTAAAATAAATTAATATTCCATCCTAGCATTTTAGAGTGATTTTTCCTTTGCATAATCAATATTTAACAATCCATATTTGATACTAAAAAGAAAAGTATCATGTTTTCGAATTATAAATTTTTATTTTGAGCCATATTTTTGAAAGAAATATTTTTATGAAAGGTTTTTTTTTATGGAAACAAGAGAAATTTTTTATTTGACTCTCCCATTAACGTTCACCATATAGATATTTTTAAAACCTATGTTGTAAAAAAACTTTTTATCGGTAACTTCGAAAGTGGCAAACATTTCCACTTAATGAAGCATTATACGGATGATTTATTCAAAGTAACATACAAGCGTTTCCCTTCATTTTTTATGATCATCTGGTCTTTACCACTAATGAACCTGTAGATTAAGCCAGAGGTCGGAAAACTTTAGAGTTTCAAGGATCACTACATATATAATTTTTATTTGGTGGACCACCAATTATATGAATTTAAAATAAAAATGGAAGTAAATATATTTATAGAATAATAAACAGAAACTTTTATTTCTTTAATACAAAATACACATAATAGTAAAACAGTTATATCTTAATTTGATAAAAAACTTACACATTTTTAGTGTGATATATACTCAAGAGCCAAAACATTATGACTACCCTTACATTTTGCAATGAACTCACTTGGATGACGTGGAAGTTACGTGATCAGGTGGAAGTGGTACTTAACTGCTGCTGGAGAGTCTGAAAAATCATTCTTTTACTTCCTTCTGTGTGTGATGGGAAAGGCTGCGGATCTAAGCGATTTTGATAGAGGGCAGATTGTAATGGCTCGAAGGCTCGGAACAAGTATTTCCAAAACATAGGTGATACACAGGCCAGTGGTGG
>CM063510.1:13687045-13719545 GCA_032207245.1 Pardosa pseudoannulata
GTAATATTGCGTGATATATATATATATATATATATATATATATATACTTACAGTTCAGGTACAAAAAACTACGTTATAGATCATATTTTAAATCTTATTTTTATATTTTAACTGTTTGTTTTAATTATATTTGTAAATATAATATAAAGAATAATGATTCCTGTATTTATATTGTATGAAAAAAGATTAGAGATTTACAGCAATAACATAATACACAATACAAATAAAGTACTAATGTAAAAGAGCAACTGAAACCAGAAGTATTTTTGTTACAAATTTGGTATTTTAAAAATAACTTCAAAATTCATTCTGCTGATTTTTGAGGTTTTTAATTTTATCAAAAATATGTAATGTCACACTTTTGTTCATCCCTACTTCCTTGTCACAAACGTCACAACCTCACGTCGAACCCCTTTCCCCCCTGTAAGCATTATATCATTTGTGGAAGACTCATTATTATAAAGTTCTTATTCTTTATGATCTAAGTGAATACTTGGCCCACATTTCAGACTAATTTTTTTCCCTTGCGTAAAAATAATTGGCATCTTGTAAGTAACGTAAACAAAGATTAGTTTTGTGGATTCTAAAATTTTAATTTAAGTCATTTTTCCGAGAAGAAATATTTTTTACCAAAGATTTTTCATGGAAAAATATGACATTTTCCATATGTGTCACTCTCATTATTGTCGGCCCTTTACGTTTCTTTTAAAAACAAATTTTTCTCTCTACAAAACTTTTTATCACCAGTTCACCTTCCAAAGTGACAGAAATGGGTACTTAAAAAGGTATTATATGAATTGATTCATGCAGTGTAGCATGATTATGCAACTATTTTCCCACTTTTGCTCTGAGTTAGCTCTCGTTCTAGAACGTGGAGGATTTGATCTTCAATACTAATGGAACTCTATTTAAAGTTTATTTATTTTTGAACTCCCTGGAATATATTCTTTTCCGTTAAAATAAATCAAGGATTTAATGTGATAAATATTTTGTCCTAGCACTTCAGAGAAATGCTTTTTCTTACGTAATCGGAAATAACATAGAAAATTAAAAATAAAAGATGTCTTGTTTAGTGAATTATACATTTTTTATTTGTACCATGTTTTCGGCAAGAAATATTTTCTACCAAAAATTTTTTTATGTAAGGAAAACATTTATTTTTCTAATTTGCCACTTCCATCAACTTTCACAGTGTAAGTTTTTATTTCAGAAATAAATTCAATAAAAATCTTAATTTTAAAATTAATTATTACTTTGTCCCAGAATTATTTTAGAGTGATGTTTCTCTCTCGCGTAGGAGATATTTATTTTTTGATATTTATTTGATATTTTTTGACTGTTGTATAACAAAGAGACTCTGCTGTTTTCGAAAAGTACTCCGCAGCATTTTAGGAGGTTTGAAATGCAACGACACTTGGAGGAGAAGAACAAATTCCGAAATGTATAAGATTTTTAACCCTTTAAAGTTCACCTACATAAATTCTTTGGAAATTAATGAAATTAGTTTATAAATATAAGTTTTATAAATGCAAAATGTTTTAATTTTTTAAAATTCTTAGAGGGGATGGCCTTAGAGGATATCATAGGAGGGATTGTGGGGGGTCAACTGACAAAAACACCCCCTTGTACAGCGCGAACTAAATACTTTTTAAAATTTTAATTATATTCTAAAAACAAAAAATAAGTGTTCTTAAAAAAGTATAATAAATAAATAGTTCAACAATTTATAAGTGTTGTTTGAATAGATATTTTTGTTTGGGATCACAAGTAAAAAAAATCGAATTACTAACTTTCAAGTTACAACAAGAAAAAAAAATATATATTTCAGAAGAAAAAATAAATTAAATGCAATACTATCATCTATTGTAAGTTTTAAATATTAAAAACATAAAAAAAAATCGATAAAAAATACTCATGTATCTCCAAAAATTAGAGAAAAAAATATTTAACAAGAGGTTTCACTGTGAAACCACTGTCCGGTAAAGGGTTAAGGAGCCAGACATAATAAAATTCATTTCTGTTCAACGTTTGAAATGGGTAGGACACATGATTAGAATGAATGACGACCGAACTACTAAGAGGATCTTCGAGGCCTAACCATTGGGAGCTCGTAAAAGGGGAAGACCAAGAATTCGGTGGATTGACTGCTTTGAAATAGACTTAAAGATCCTAAAAATCAAAAACTGAAAGAGTCTATCCAAGAAAAGAGACGCCTGGATCTCGATTCTGCGGAAGCCCATGGTCCACCCTGGGTTGGCTTCTTATTCTTCTTCTTCAGAAGAAGGTGATATTTAAAAACCCATAAGTGAGATTGAAAATATTTTTTAAAAGATGATATCTTGGTCAGCAAAGGCACACGAGTGGGAAGTTTATAGCGTAGCCCCATATTTATCAGTGTCCTCTGAACAGTGTGCTCCGATACTATTCTACTTGGCCATGCATTGTATTGAGTTGGCAGCTGAGCCACTGTCTGGCTCCGGTTTTGCTTCACCACGCGAGACAGTCTCCGTCTCCCTTTTTCTTTGAGATCGTGTGGACGTCCAACACCGTGTTGTGTACTGCAGGCTTCACCGTCATTCATCCAAATTGCATAAGTACTAACAGCTGTAGACAGCGAACAACCCACGAGTCTTGCACTTTCGGATATACTTATCCCGAGCTTTTTAGACATTACAATCTGCCCTCTATCAAAATCGCTTAGATCCGCAGCCTTTCTCATCACACACAGAAGTAAGTGAAAGAATGATTCTTCAGACTGTCCAGCAGTAGTTAAATACCACTTCCATCTGATCACGTACCTTCCACGTCATCCAAGCGAGTTCATTGCAAAATGTAGGGGTGGTCATAATGTTTTGGTTCTTGAGTGTAAATAAAAGACATTTTTTTAAAAAAGAAAATTCATATTTTGAGAGCTGTATTGGAAATTTTAGTTTTGGCCATTTTTTTAAAGGAAGTAAGAATTATTACCAGTGCTTTTTCAAAAACGAAGATATTTTTATTATTTGACACTTTCATTAACGTTCGGTGCCTACACTGAGAAAAAAAACCCTTTCTTTTTACAAAATTTTTCACCAATTTCGGAAATGACAGACATAAGTACTTAACAAGGTATTTTTTGAATAATTCAGGTAGTGTTGAATACTTCTACAAGTATTTTACCAAGTTTGCTAGAATTTTTTGGTTGTTAGGGAAGGTCGACTATCTGGTCGTTTTCACTAAAATTATTCCAATTATATTTAAAAATTATATATTTTTTTGCTCCATTAAATTATTTCGCATTATAAAATCAATAATATAAAATGAATGCAAACTTTCTGTTAGCATTTCAGAATAAATTTTTCTCGCGTAATCGATAGTTAAAATCCCCAAACTGTCATGTGAAAAGAAAAAAAATAGTGAATTATAATTTTTCTGTTTGACGATTTTTTTAGAAGAAAGCTTTTTTACTGAATTTTTTTTATGAAGAGATTTTTCTTATTTGACACTTCCATAAACATTCAAAGTCTAGATTTTTTTAAAAACAAATTTATTCTACTACAAAACTCTTTATCACTACTTAAGTGACAGACATAGATACTTAACGCTACATTATACAGATGATTCATGTTGTGTAACATACTTTAAGTATTTTCCCACACTTCTTATGATTTATTGCTTGTTTTGGAAACCCGATTGTCTGTTTTTTTTTTCCTAACGGACTTGTAGATTCAACAATTCTATCATTGTTTTGTCTAGTAAACGATAATATTAAATACGACGTTTTCATCGCAAAATGTGGAGGATATTATATTATACTTTTTTATGAAATTCTTTCTTTTTGAAACGGAACACATATAAAAGACAGTTCAATTTAAACTCACGTAAATAGTATGTAGAAAATAATTTATATTGACTGTCAATTTCTTTTCATTTATATATGTGAAATATATATGCATTATATATATATATATATATATATATATATATATATATATATATATATATATATATATGTATATATATATATGTAATATATCAAAATTATTTTACTATAATATTTATTTAAAAACCTCCTCTCTCCCATTTTAATTCATTTAAATCTTTTTTCTGGCCTTTAAATGGTTTAATCAACGGAGTGTTTTCCACTTAACATTCCTTAACATTCCTAAAACTGTAAACTTTCTGTCTATTCAGCATGTTTTCCAGTTTTCGCTGGCAAATGGTTTTGCGTTTTGCTGATATTGCATTTTATTCGCTTACTAAGTTGTTTTTTAAAGTGGGTCTTTCTGTCATCGCTCTTAGTTGCACCTCTGTTCGATCAGAGTGAATTCTGTGGCTTTTCCTATGTCTGTTGTTCAGTAGATTGGATGTGCGTTGTAGCAGCTCTGGAATAAAGTTTGAATTAGATTGGTGCCGTTCTCTTCAATGTCGACCCGACTGCATTTTTATTACTGCTAGGTCTTGAGCTTTCTCCTTGTCAAGGAGTTTATAAAAAAAGGATTACATATATATGTAACATATTCAGGAGTTTGTCACCAATCCAAATTGGTCCGGTTTGTTAATAGATGTGTCTGTCCGCCAATGCCGGCATTGGTGGTTAGCCTCTTCCTAGAAGGTGGAAGATATTCTATAACAGTAAAAGGTGAATTTGGTCAATGTTCTAATTTATGAGAGTGGTATCGATGTGTTTCCGGTTTTGATGATCACGTGACAGGGCTAGAGAAGTATTGCATTAGATGACGGAATGTGATGTGAGTCGTAAGGCCTACGTATTTTCAATATGGAAATAAAAGTTATTAACTACGACTACCTTATGTGATTGTGATTATGACTTTATTATGGTTATAGGCGACGAACTCCTAAATATGTTACATCTAATTTATATATATATATATATATATATATATATATATATATATATATATATATATATATATATATATATATATATATATATATATATATATATATATATACATATACATATATATATATACATATATATATACATATATATATATATATATATATATATATATATATATATATATATATATATATATATATATATATATATATATATATATATATATATATATATATATATATATATATATGTGTGTGTGTGTGTATGTATATATATATATATATATATATATATATATATATATATGTGTGTGTGTGTGTGTGTGTTTGTGTGTGTGTGTGTAATATATCAAAATTATTTAACTTTAACATTTTTTTAAAAACCTCCTCTCTCCCATTCTAATTCCTTAAAATATTTTTCCCAGCCTCTAAATGTCTTAATCAAAGGAGTGAGACTTCGACTGAAAATTTTTTCTGTCCTAGAGATGTAAATTTTCTGTCTATTTAACATGTTTCCCAGCTGTCGTTGCAAGTGACTCCGCGTTTTTCCTGATCTTGCACTTAAAGCCGCTGAGTAAGTGGAAAATTATCATTGTGTTTAGTAAAAATTGAAACTTGTCCTAACAGCTGTAACATAAAAAATTTCTTTTCTATCTGACAAAAAGTGAATGAAATAGTTTTAAGCCTTCTTTGGGGAATCAATTCAGATTAATTACAGTAATTTGGGGTTGAAATCAGGTTACAATCTCCCAACACGATGCTCATTCGGCCGTCTTTCGGTACATATTTTAGTGGAAAATGCAGTGTATATCCACTTGAGTTTGAATACACCCCGTTTATAATCAGGGAACTTTTCACCCCGGGAAAAAAGTCAGCTATAAATGTTGCTATGTACCTATATAAAAAAATAATGTTATTTATCATCAATATTACTATACCGATGTATTTTCCCAAGATGGCCAGCACGTGCATAAACAGCTGTAGAATAAATTTCCAAGAAGAATTTAAGTGCAGCTGTTGAGTTCGAGTTTTAGCGGGGACCCCTGCGGAGGAGTTTTAGATCACGGAGTTTGACAAGTGTAACTGTCAAGCCCAGACAGTGATGTAGCCGCGAGATATGGGGGAAGGGGCTAAACAAGAATGTCAACTTTCACCAAAGGGGCCATTTTATTGATGCAAATGTGGGAAAATTTCCCCAACAAATGATTGGGACAGAAAAAAAGGGCATTGAACCGAAGTGAAAAGGTGGAAAAGAAAGTTGGGAAAGGAGTCGATGTCAAAAGTTGCTGGACATCGAAACCCCGTGAGCAAGCCAGAGAGCCGGGCCAGGAATCTGTTCCCGAATCCGTACGCCCGCACTGACGTTCAGCAAAATAACGACCGCTACGCCAGTACCGACGTCCTTTACGCCCGCACATCCTCACCGACGTCCAGCCTGTTGACAGCCACACCTGCTCCCCTGTAATTACTGGAGGTAAACTTAATAATATTCATAATTATTACCGAGTGTCTCATAATGTTTTGATTAAGGAATAACGTATAGATTGTTATACATTTATGAATGTCGAGTAATGAATGTCATATATTAGTCAAGAAATAATATCTGTAAATAATAAGTATACATAATAAATGTTTTAGTTCAAATATAAGGTATTATATATGGAGAAGAAGAATAAATATTGAATTATACAGAACATATAAAAACCCAGATATAATTAATTTTATTAGCTTACAAAGATTAAAATGGGCCGGACACCTAGTTCGACTTAATGACAGTAGATCCATAAAAAAAAGTTTTTACGGCTAAATCAATAGGAACCCGAATGCGAGGACGACCAAAACTTAGATGGTTAGACTGCATTGAGAAAGACATAAGATCCTTGAAAATTTCAAATTGGAAATCCAGAGCCAAAGATAGGACTGCCTGGTATGGAATTCTAGAGAAGGCTAAGGTACATCCTGGGTTGTCATGCCACTGAGGAAGGAAGGAAGGATAAGGTATTATATTTTTACTATGTTTCCCCTTTGAGAATGAACACTGGTGTTTGCGTCGTAAGTACATTACAGTAATTATTATTTCAGTTTTGTTTTCTATAATTATTTTTCAATCAGTTAAAAATTTATTTCTAAACAACATATAGCTATGTGATACCGTTAAATATAGTTAACAGTTTTACTTTTCCCAGGAAGAAAACATGATATTAAACAGACGGAACTACATTTTATACTATACGCCTTAAATGTAGAACAAATGTTTTCGGAAAACCAAACAAACAAAGAGTTATATTCAGTGGATAGGTTAAAACTAGTTTAGAGAAAAATTCCCTTTTCTGTCTGAATTCTCGATCCCTGCAGTAGGAGGAAGTTACTTATCTGCATGAGAAATAGAAATTATTCTCTTCATTGTCTAGGCACCATGTAAAATATATGTTTACAGAAAAAAAGAGTCTCGTATCTGAAATCTTTGATGGAATTTAAATCCGGTACAATCGATTATTCAATTCGAATGAAACTGCATTTGGCCTCGAGCACTTTTATTTGTTTCAATTGGAGCTTATTTGTGTTTCGAAACAATTTTGCGGCTCGGTAAATTTACGGCGTATTTTCGACACATTATAGCCGTAATAAAAAAGTAGCAAACCAACTAGAATTAAGATATTGTATTTCCTCTTATATAACACGCACTTTTCTGTTTTGAAAAATTTAGGTCAAACACTGAATGTACAGGTTATTATAGAACAAATTTTTACTGTTCCTGTAATCACATAATGTACGAATAATAAAGAAAGGTATTTAAGGATAGAAAATAAAAATAGAAAAATCGTAATAGGAGTATTTCTACATCCACATTTCATTCTTATTGCGCCTCTAGTTACAGCAATTATTAAATTTAGACGTCAAATGTTGAGCTTGAAGAACGGTTACTGTTTCCTGTTGCATATTGTACTATTTGCAAATTAAATGCTGCAGTATCTTTTCTTTATCTTATTCCCTTATCTTTAGAAAAATCGCATTTTTTATAAAATAAAGCGGCATAAAGGAAAAAAAAATTCAACTTATCACACTTAAATAGTTCCAAATATATATATATATATATATATATATATATATATATATATATATACATATATATCTATATCTATATATCTTTATATATATATCTACATACATACATATATATATATACATATAATGCATATATTCTTAAAAATAATATGAATATATACAATATAAAAGAATAATATTATATCTTTACATCTATAAAATTTACATATATACATATATATATTATATATATATATATATATATATATATTATATATATATATATATATATATATATATATATCAAGCTTAGTTCTGACGGATGAAGAGTCCGAAAAGTATTCTTCTTAAAACATTATTTATTCCCATCTTAATAAAACATTTATATATATATATATATATATATATATATATATATATATATATATATTATATTTATACATATATATCATATAAATATTCTATATATCTATATATCTATATATATTTATTATCTACATACAAAATATACATATATATATACTTATTATGCATATATATAAACATACATATATAACATATGTATATATATTTATATATATATATATATATATCTAAATACATACATATACATATATATACATATATTATATATATACACATAAATTATATATACATATGTATATTTACATATATATATATATATCTATATCTAATACATACATATACATATATATACATATATATATATATATATATATATATATATATATATAAATTTATATATTATATATATATATATATTATAATATTATATATATATATATATATATAAATATATATATATTATCAAGCTTAGTTCTGACGGATGAAGAGTCCGAAAAGTATTCTTCTTAAAACATTATTTATTCCCATCTTAATAAAACATTTATAAATATATATATATATATATATATATATATATATATATATATATATATATATATATATATATATATATATATATATATATTTATATATATATATAGTCAGTTGGAGGGCATAGACTAAACAAAGGAACCCGACTTAGCGAAGGTGCAGCAATCGTTTCTCAAGACTCTCTTCTCAATCTTTACCAACTAAGTGCTTTTAAAATGGGTTATTAAGATTCATGAGCCTGCATTAAAAGAGTGAGCAGCGTTTTTTTCTCTCAAACACCTAGATTATTAATTTTACGTTTTCAAACCTGGCATATATGTATATACCTGGTGGTCTAAAAGAAACTTTCGCTATATATGATTCCCTGTAGCCGAACCATTCAACCAATGGAAATAAATGTTTAGATATAGCTATTTGAATGTATGGGGTCAAAATTGTGATGATTTAAAACAATAAACCTTTTACAGTTCTGGTTACAGTGGCAAAATTTCGAAATTTTCAAATGACAACACCCACTGTTTTCGTGTGCAAATTGAGTAGATCATGGAAAACCCATAAATAGCTTTGGAGCGAGACATATATGACGTAAATTGATGGCGTAAAACATTTGTAAAGAAGAGCATCTGGCTGTCTTTGATCTTTGGAGAAAAACCACTTCCGAAGCCATCTTCCGCCAAGGTCATTTTTTCGTCTGCCATCGTCGACCCCGATAAGCCATACCCCCTCCTGATGGTAGTAATGGCTTGCAATGGACCATAGTGTGGAGGGATATTTAAAATTATCTCTCACTACGCAGTTCTGTATTATAGATAAAACTCCAGGAATATCAGGTTTGTAACTTTCCTGATCTTCAGGTTGATTATTTCCTTTTATCTTCCTAGCAACATTAGTAACAAAGACGTCGAATCTGCAACAAAATACATTTTGCTTTTTGCAGATTGTTAGTAGGGAATCTGTTATTGCAAGTAAAAGTACGTCGCAGAAGGAGTTTAAAAGAATACCGATATTCCAACAATATCCATCAATGGAACATACGAGTTTAAAACAATCTATTGTCTGTGTTAGGGTAAAGGTTCCAGACGGAAGTTACCAGGTCACTAGGACCACTGATAACAGGTAGATTGTTTTCTTTTATTCTCTTAGCAAAGTCAGTTACAAAGACGCCGTACTTGCAACAAAATACAATTTGCGTTTTGCAGATTGTTAGCAGTGAATCTGTTATTGCAGTTAAAAGTACGTCACGGAAGGAGTTTAAAAGAATACTGATATTCCAACAATATTCATTGATGGAACACACGAGTTTAAAACAATCTATTGTCTGTGGAAGTGTAAAGGTTCGAGACGAAAGTTACCAGGTCACTAGGACTACTGGTAACCAGGTAGATTGTTTCCTTTTATTTTCTTAGCAACACCAGTAACAAAGACGTGGAATCTGCAACAAAATACATTTTTAATTTTGCAGTTTGCTAGCAGTAAATCTGTTATTGCAGTTACAACTTCGTAAGGAGTTCAAAGAATCTATTGTATATGTAAGGGTAGAGGTTCGAGATGAAAGTTACCAGGTCACTAAGACCACTGATAACCAAGTAGATTGTTTCCTTCTATTCTCTTGTCAGCAGTGAATTCTATTGTTAGCAGTGAATCTGTTATTGCAGTTAAAAGTCCGTTGCGGAGGGAGTTTAAAAGAATGTCGATATTCCAACAATATTTACGGGTGGAACATACGAGTTTAAAACAATCTATTGTCTGTGGAAGTGTAAAGGTTCGAGACGAAAGTTACCAGGTCACTAGGACTACTGGTAACCAGGTAGATTGTTTCCTTTTATTTTCTTAGCAACACCAAAAGACGTGGAATCTGCAACAAAATACATTTTGAATTTTGCAGTTTGCTAGCATTGAATCTGTTATTGCAGTTAAAACTTCGTCTCGTAAGGAGTTCAAAGGTAATACCGATATTCCACCAATATTCACCGGTGGAACATACGAGTTTAAAATGATCTGGTGTCTGTGTAAGGGTAAAGGTTCAAGACGAAAGTTACCAGGTCGCTAGGACTACTGATAACCAGCTAGATTGTTTCCTTTTATTCTCTTAGCAACACCAGTCACAAAGACGTGGAATCTGCAACAAAATACATTTTGAATTTTGCAGTTTGCTAGCAGTAAATCTGTTATTGCAGTTAAAAGTTCGTCCCGTAAGAAGTTTAACCCTTAATTTGGCTAAGTCTGGCCGCTACACCGGACATGTATATTTATAACTATTATATAACATAACTGTCAGTGTTCGCCACAGTGGACATTAACTATCTCAAAAAGGGAAAATGATATATTTTTTTTTGTTTATTTTACAGAGATTCTAATGTCTATACAGACATGGGAAAATAACAGAAATTAAAAAATATTTGAAAAAAAAAAAAGATCTTGTCAAATTAAGGGTTAAAGGCAATACCGATATTCCAACAATACTCATCGATGACACTTACCAGTTTAAAGCAACCTGTTGTCCGTGTAAGGTCACTTGACTAAGGAGCTTTTATTGAATATTTATTTAGAAAGTAAACTAGAAATGTTACTACGCCTTCAAACGTGTATCTTTTTATTGTTACTTTCACTTGAAGTGCAATTAAATATGTTGAATACTGCTATATTCTGTTATGTACACTCTCTATAATACTATTTTTCACCCACACCATCTTAGCACAGCTAATTAATTGTCATGTTTAATTAGATTTTCCTTGACACGAATTTTTGAAGACAAAACAGAATATTTTTCCATAGTAATTAAGTGCAAGCGTAGACATAAATATGTAACAGAAGTTGGTATCTAGCCGTTAAGCTCCATTGTAGCAAGCAATATTCCAGATTATCATTTCATTCTAAGATTTGATTGGATTTTGTAAAGGAGAGAGAGAGAAAATATTTTCTTTGACTTATTGCATTATTTTTCTCGCAATTAGTTCACGTTCTCTGAGAGAAAATAAAAGTTTCTAATTATAAAGGCAATTCTTTCCCTGTGAATTACACGAGATTGAAGAAATGGAATTTGTTAGAAAGTTACAAGAAAAATTGTAGTTGGAGCAGATAATTTAAAATATTTTAAAATGTATAATTGAAACTATCTGATGAGAAACATTAATTGCAAACCAAGTTTGTTATATTCTTCGTTGGAAACAAATTATTACTGAATTGTTTGTACTTCTTTGTACAAAGTAAAGAAAGTATTGTAACAGTGAAAACTTTTGGATTGCAAATTCCTCCGAAAATAATCATTCTAAACAAGCCTGAATACATTTTTACCAATTTTGGCTTTCGATCTCTAAGTACATGAAAACTATAATATATATTTAGTAGTAATAATACATATATATATATATATATATATTTAGTATATATATATATTATAATATATTATATATATTTACTATATATATATATTATATGTATTTACTATAATATATATTTAGTAATATATATAGACGTAAAACTTTAAATATATATTTTGGCCATTCCTCTATGATTCTTGACTAGTTTCTACGTCTGTACGTACTTAGGTATGAATTTCGCATAACTCAAGAATAATTAGTTATAGAATATTTACGTTATGTATATTTAGTATAAATGTACATATTATAATATGTATTATATATTTTACTATAATATATATTTAGTAATATATATATATATATATATATATATATATATATATATATATATATATATATATATATATATATATATATATATATATATATATATATATATACGTAAAACTTTAAATATATATTTTGGCCATTCCTCTATGATTTTTGACTAGTTTCTACGTTTGTACGTACTTAGGTATGAATTTCGAATAACTCAAGAATGATTAGCTATAGAATATTTAAATTATATATATATATAGTATATATATATTATAATATATATTATATATATTTACTTTAATATATATTTAGTAATATATATATAGTCGTAAAACTTTAAATATATATTTTGGCCATTCCTCTATGACTTTTGACTAGTTTCTACGTCTGTATGTACTTAGGTATGAATTTCGCATAACTCAAGAATGATTAGATATAGAATATTTAAATTATACATATTTAGTATAAATATATATTATATATATTTACTATAATATATATTTAGTAATACATATAGACGTAAAACTTTAAATATATATTTTGGCCATTCCTCAATGAATTTTGGGTAGTTTTTATGTCTGTACGTACTTAGGTATGAATTTCGCACAACTCAAGAATGATTAGCTATAGAATATTTAAACTATATATTTTTAGTATAGATATACATATTATAGTATATATTACATATATTTACTATAATATATATTTAGTAATATATAGACGTAAAACTTTAAATATATATTTTGGCCATTCCTCTATCATTTTTGACTAGTTTCAAAGTCTGTACGTACTTAGGTATGAATTTAGCATAACTCAAGAATGATTAGCTATAGAATATTTAAGTTATACATAATTAATATAAATATATATATTATAATATATATTATATATATTAACTATAATATATATTTAGTAATATATGTAGACGTAAAAATTTAAATATATATTTTGGCCATTCCTCTATGATTTTTGACTAGGTTCTACGTCTGTACTTACTTTGGTAAGAATTTCACATAACTCAAGAATGATAGTTTAGTTTGGAGTACTAAGGTCTACTTTTTGTAACACGAGGGCTAATGAGACCGGGACCTACAGCTGAAAGCCGATTCCGAATGGCTACAAACATCTTTGCCACAGTGGGATTCGAACCTACGAAGGTCAGCACCCTAACCAATCGGCCATCGTTCGGCACTCAAGTATGATTAACTGTAGAATATTTAAATTATATATTTAGGACTATTCTAACACCTCATTTTACTTCCTTGTGCGAAGTGAAGAAAACATTGTAAGCATGATAAATTTCAAGGCAGAAATTGCAGCTAAAATATTTATGCTCGTACTCTTTTTATTGCCCATTGCACTCTATATAAGGAAAATAACTCGATATAACGCATATAAACTCTGTGGGATATAATTGAAAAGCTGTAGCTGCAAAATGTTGAAATTCTGTATTCGGGACTATTAAAAAATTTAGTTGTGAATGCCCTATTTTGATTCCACACTACACTCTATATAACGAAAACTTTCAATATAACGTAATAAACACCGTAGGGCATAACTGAAAAACTGTAACTGCAAAAAGTTGAAACTTTGTATTCAGCACTATTATATGACCTAGTGGTGCATTCCCAATTTTGATAGCTCGATGCACTCTGCATAACAAAAACTTTCTGTATGACATTTATAAATGCTGTGAGACATAACTGGAAAACGCAAGCAGTAAAAGGATGAAAATTTGTATTCAGGACTGTTATAATATCTAGTTGTGAATCTCCATTTTTGAATGCAATTTTTACTCTATATAATTTAAAAAATTCAATATAACTTATATAAACACTGTGGGTCATAAATAAAAAATGATTAATTGTTAAATTTTGAAGTTTTATGTTTCTTCGAGCACTTTATGTGTGTACATTACAAAGGACCATTACTTTTGTCATGCATTTTGACCATTCCTAAAATGACTAGGTTATGACTAGTTTATTATTCAAAATTGCGGCAATCCATTATCAGATCTTCAAAAACGAAAGAAGCCTCTCTTTGTCTTAAATCGAGTATCCTCCGTCTCCGGAGCTTGTTTCGTTCACGTAGCATTATAAACAACAACAGCTATCAACTTGAAGTGTCGTTTACAACTAATACTGATATGATTATCTCTTATGGCGTAAAAAATGGCTGTAGGATTTCAAACAAATTTATCATTTTTTATACACTCACTTCCAAAAGTTAAGCACGAAGATGTAAAATGCAAAACATTCAACAAATACTGCTTTGATTGACAGAAAATTCGGCAGGACAATAGCATATATATTTATGCATAAAACAAAATCAATAATTTTATACAGAAATGAAAGCAATATTAAATTTTTGTAAGTTCTCAGATAATGATGTATTGGAGACTTAAACAGAATTATGTATAAAGTGAAAATAAACAGAATAAAATGAAAAAAGGACATTAATAGGGTATGTCACTCCTCCTCATCTGTATATAAAGTTTACACCTTGTGACCATTCTTTCAATTACCAACCACCGCAGAATTAAGCAATCACCATTCTTCTTGTGGAGCAGTTTCTAGCTTAATAAGAGTGGTTGGAGGTGGGAAACGTGAAGATACAGTACGGCCGAGAGCATCCCAAATATTTTCAATGGGATTAAGGTCGGGCGAATATGCTGGCCACGCCATATGTGTTATTTCTTCACTCTCCAGGTAGTCATCGACGATGTCAGCTGTATGGGGACGAGTGTTATCGTCAATTAAAACAAAATTAAGGCCAACCGCTGCAGCGTAAAATCTCACAATGGGTTCTAGGACTTCATCTTGATACCGGGCAGCCGTCACATAACCCCGTTTAAAGATATGCAGGTCGGTGCGGTATCCTAATGAAATCTCTGTCCACACCATAATGCTTCCGCCTCGAAATGCATACGTTCGGTGGTGTTTTGGGGCTGATTGCGTGTTCCTTGTTTGCGCCATGTCCTTATACGCTTGTGATATGGCTCCAAAGTAAATCTTGACTTATCAGTACACATGGCATTGCTCCACTCAGACACAGTCCAATTGACATGTTCCCGGCACCACTTTAATCGTTCCCCTTTTGATTGGACGGATATAAAAACACAAACTTTAGGTACCCGGGCGTACAACCCACTCATATGCAGTCTTCGGCGTACAGTAGCTGCAGATATCGCCTTACCAATGGACACTGTAACCATAGATGTCACACGTAAGGAGGTCGCTCTGTGATTCCGCTTGGCTAAAATAGCAATATATCGATCTTCCGACGAGGTTGTAACCCTTTGGCGACCAGCTACGGGCATTCGGACAACTGTCAGTGTGCTTTGGAATTGATTCCATAAACGTGAAATTACAGAATGATGAACGTCGAAGAAAAGAGCAACATCTGTGGTCTACTGTCTTGCTTCAATGCGCCCCTCAACACGCCAGCGCTCAGAATTTTCCATTCGTCTTCTGGAAGTCATAGAAACACGTATGTCTTGAAAACAAATCGTACGGAAGTTTTAATCACCTTCTATCTGCACTTACAATCAACTTCTGTAAAACTTCATAAAGCTGGCATCTTATAAGACTGACCTTTTTGCATATTTCTTGACATGAAAGCGCGATTGGCTGTTATCTAACATATTTGCATACTTCCATCTACCTCTGCAGCGAATTGCATCCTCTTCAATTCTGATTGGCTTCCGGAAATTAGCATTTTCATCTTCTTGCTTAAGTTTTGGAAGTGAATGTATAATATACGACTTTTCTTTTGCATTCAATATGAATGAAACAAAAACAGCTATCAACTTGAACTACTGTTTACTACTGATATTGATATTGATATGATTATCTCTTATAGCGTTAAAAATGGCTGTAGGTTTTCAAACAAATATATAATTTTTTATATAATATGCCTTTCCTTTTGCATTCCCGTACAATTTACCTCTTCTAAAATATACAGAATCTAAGACCTATAATAACTATTTTGAACCAAATTACTTTTTTTTGTGTAAGGTTATAAACTTTAAATATATGCCGACTCGGAACTCAAAATTTTGCAGAAAAAGCAAACTGCTATTCGATGTTAAAGTTCGGGAAAAGTTTAAACGTTAGTGCCGGTTTACGAAGGATTTATTACTGTAATAACACTATTTGAAAAAGAGAGAATTCAAAGAGGAATAAGATATATAACATTTCGTTTTACGCTGCATTTCAGATCCAGATGGACTGTGAGAGCTTTAACGGGAGGCAGGATCGCATTTAACAGTTGATTTAAAGTTTCAATTCAAATTTATGTATGCATATTAAAGGAGTTAGAAAATCACTTACTAAAGAGTAATCCTACTTTTAGGAAATAAAAAGAAACTATTGTAAACTAAGGAACAGTAAGTAGTCAATATAAAATGTTTAACACGTATATTTATTTCATACATACATTTACTTATACGCAAGTAATTTTGAAACGATAAGACAGTGTTTCCCAAAGGTTATTTAACTCCTTAATTCATAGTTTTTTTGAAAAAAGGCCGGCCAAAATAATATATTTTTTTAAATGTAAAAACCCAATTTAGAACGTTGTCTTGCCAAGAAAATTACAAAAATACAAAAAATAATCAAAATTTGAGTATACTGGATATTTATACAATTGGTATGATTTCTAATTTTTAGAATATTATTATTATTGTCGAAAGAGTTTATTATAAAATTACAGAAGAAAATAAGAATATTACAAAAATTAGAAAATTTAGAAAATAACAAAAATACAAAAAATAACCAAAATTTGAGTACATTGGATATTTATACAATTGGTATGATTTCTAATTTTTAGGATTTATTTATTATTATTGTCGAAAGAGTTTATTATAAAATTACAAAAAAAAATAACAAAATTACAGAAATTAGAAAATTACAAAAATAAAAAAAAATAATCAAAACTTGAGTATATTGGATATTTATACAATTGGTATGATTTCTAATTTTTTTTAATATTATTATTATTGTCGAAAGAGTATATTACAAAATTTAAAAAAAAAAATAAAAAAAAATTACAAAAATTAGAAAATTTAGAAAATTACAAAAATACAAAAAATAATCAAAATTTGAGTATATTGGATATTTATACAATTGGTATGATTTCTAATTTTTAGAATATTATTATTATTGTTGAAAGAGTATATTACAAAATTACAAAAGAAAATAAAATTACAAAAGTTAGAAAATTTAGACAATTACAAAAATACAAAAAATAACCAAAATTTGAGTATATTGGTTATTTATACAATTGGTATGATTTCTAATTTTTAGGATATTATTATTATTGTTGAAAAGTTTATTATAAAATTATAAAAGAAAATAACAAAATTACAAAACTTAGAAAATTTAGACAATTACAAAAATACAAAAAATAATCAAAATTTGAGTATATTGGATATTTATACAATTGGTATGATTTCTAATTTTTAGGATATTATTATTATTGTTGAAAAAGTTTATTACAAAATTATAAAAAAAATAACAAAATTACAAAAATTAGAAAATTTAGACAATTACAAAAATACAAAAAATAATCAAAATTTGAGTATATTGGATATTTATACAATTGGTATGATTTCTAATTTTTAGGATATTATTATTATTGTCGAAAGAGTATACTGTTCAATTGGTAGAAAATCTACCAATTGACTGTGTGATGTGTCATCCCTTGATGCGTACGTATCAAATATGAAACCCTTATGTTTCATATCTCAAGAATAAAGTACATAAAGTGACGCCTCGAGTCAAGGATGTCTTTACAGCTTAGTAATAAAATAGTAAACAATTATATTTTATTTTACATTATATTTCAGTAAAATATATATTGAAAAATGAGCGAATCAGAATCAGAATCTGAATACGCTGTCGGAAAGCGGCTTACAAGGAAGAGATAAGTCGTAAGTGATAAATAGAAAAAAATATATTTTATACTTCAATAAGTAAGTGTTAAAGCTTACACTCCCATGTAAATGATAAATATCAATAAAACGATTGTTATTTTCAATTCTCGATTATATTCGAGTGTGAAAAAATATAGCAACATGAAATGCAACGCAGCTCGAATTATCTCGAGGGTACATAGTTTGGTCAGTTTAGGGAGCTCAAGTTAACCCGAGCGTGCACGTTAAAGGGTTAATGAGGAATCTTTATAACACTTTCAGCTAGTTTCCGGAACACAATGCTGTTTTTGATTCATAGACTCAAAATTTCTATTTATTTTGCCTTTTATATATTGTATCTGCTAAATAAAACTGCTGCTAAAGTATTCTTTTGATCGTCAGTTAGTTGAAATGTATTAAACAATTTTACGTCATCTTTCTCAACACAGTAAAGAAGAATCGTCGCTTTCACATCGTTGGGTATTTTTAGCTTAATTTTCCTCTAGAAAAATTTCGAAATTCTCTTTGAACTTTCGCTACTCCTCGGTAACATTTTTACTCAAATTTAAATACTTAGGTGTTCTTAGATACGTATCCATTATTATTTTAAAAGTTGTACAACCTCGACTAAGCCATGATACCTTTATTAACGTGCTGAACACACAGTTCCAGTTAACAATAAAACAGAAGTTACAAATAAGAACACAATTATATGCAACATTGCCCAACATTGACCGATCAGGTAGGTTTGAATTGCAGTTCAGGTATAGATGTTTGTTTCTGTACAGAATCGGTTTTAACTAGTAGGTCGCGATCTACCTAGCCCTTGCGTAGAAAAAAAGAGTCCATGTCGACCTAACCAAAATAATTTTAATATGTGGTATAGAACAAAGTGTACTGATTTTTCATTATTAAAAAGTGATAAGTAAATAAATATTACGTAATAGGACAATAAAGAAATTTTAGTGTGTTTCTCATTTTAAAGAAATTTTGGCAGAAACGGAAAAACCGATAAAATTATCTCACTTCCCCTAAGGGCCGAATGGTTAGGGCGCTGATCTTCGGTACCGGAGTTCGTGGGTTGAAATCCCCTTGTGGAATGGATGTTTTTATCCATTCAGAAACGGTTTTAAGCAATAGGTCCCAGTCTAATTACCCTCGTGTTGGAAAAAAAATAGTAGACCGTAGTGTTCTAAACCACACCAAACTAATCTGTAAGGGGCTTCTATTATAACCAATTGATGCCTATCGTCCCATTAGAGGGAAAGTTAAAAATATATGTAGAATATATTACGTGGATTATACTAAAGGATTATACAGTTAAAATTCCACTTGTAATCTGAGTCCTTGCTAAAGTATTTTAACATAATTTGGATTGGAGTACTGCTCTAGGACGATTTTTCTAGGAAATCAATTACGAATGTTGGAACTTTAAAAGTTTTATTGCTGCTTTAAAGGAACTTTAAAGTAGCAATGCTGTTAAAAAGCTACGTAACAAAACCAAAGAATATCGCGTATACCACACGTGAGCTACATACTTACCTTACCTCTCAGCCAAAAAATCGTCCTTCGTACGTGGAGTGACTCGAAGAACTGATCCTTGTATTAGCTTGCTGTCTAATGTGTTGTCAGGACGTTTTCAAAACAAGAACAACGAAGTCTGATAAAAATTCAATGTGCCAGAGGTCGTACAACAGGACAGTGTCATCTAGGGCTTTACCATCCACCTTACTCTCCAAGTCTAAGTCTTTGTGACTTTGTCTTAATTCCTAAGATGAAGGAACCACTTCGTGGCATTTGCTTCAGAACTGTGCCAGAGATTCTGGTGTCAATAGACCGGTGCATTCGAACTGTCATCAGAACAGACACTATGACAGGTGTTCTGCGACTTCCACATTGTTGGAAACGGGTTATACAAAATGCGGGCGACTATACTGAAGAACTGTAAAACAGGATGACATGAATCATTTTTGTATTTTATGTAAATAAACAGTTTCCACTATTCTACAAGTACCAACTCTCATATTTTAAAGTTTTGTGCTTATGTGTATTTTACCAGTCAATTATTATCAAACGGTAGACTAAAAGATCAAAATAGACGGAAATACGGCAAGGGGTAAATGTTAATATTGGATAGTTATTCGAATATATTGTTAATTTTTCCAGTTAGGATCCCTCAATATAACGGGATACATCAACTTTCACTGAATCAAACTTCTCTGAATAAAAAAAAAAGAAAGTCGCGCTCTCCTATGATACTTTTTAGCTTTAGACTTCTAAATTTTTATTTAGGTTAATTTTAATTCTTTAGCTCTAGACTTCAAATTACAATGGTTAAATGTTCTTTGTATAAAATAAGAGAGTCCTAAATCTCAAAGATTTTTGGAGGAATTGAAGGGTACCACAGAAGAGCAGTTTGGAACATCTACTCTAGGACATTGGAAATAGTATGTTTTCGTTTAAAGGTCCTATCACACGGGAACAAGATATTCACTGACAACAGTTTTTTCCCCAAATCTTTCTGTTAGGGTATTTTCACTTGGTTGAAGAACGAAACAGTCTCTCTCAAGAGTTATCAGCGCGTATTTTCGTCTTATGCGATAGGGTTTGGAGCGCTACGGTTTTTTTTTCTACAGAAGGGCTAATGAGGACTTACTTCTTAAAGTCGTGTACTACCTGTAACCAGCCTCCCACCCGAAGTCGGGTGTAGGGTGTGGAATTGCTGGTTCGATCTGACAGTCCGGCAACAATACGTTACGCAGGGCTAAGTCAGCATTCCGCCCATATAATTTAAAATAACGAATAAAATGTAGACACACTAGACAAATAAGTATAGCCAATGCAGTTTCCAGAAGTGAGGGGATACTCCGCAGGAGTCCTGCCCAGGTTAAAAGTCCTGTTGATTCGGTGTACTACATGGAACTTTCTGACAGGAGAGCAGGTATTGGTGATGAAAGCAATAATTGAACAGGGCAGTTGTGATGGCCATTAGTGTAGAGGTACTTTGTTCCTTGGTGTGTGCTTTTAGGTTAAGATCTTCATGGCCGCACGATGGCGCCTTGATTTGAGGTGAGCCAATCAATCAGGCTCCTGGCCTTCCTTATCAATACCAGGTTTTTGATTAGGCTCTCTGCCCAGAGTTCCTTAGATGTGTCAGAGGGTTTCTTAAGATGCAAGTCGTGTGTGAGAGGCCAGTCGGGCAGATAGTGATTGGAGTCACCGACTGCACCGCAGACACAATCTCCCGATGAGCTATCCGAGACGTGGAATCTGTGGAGATACTTAGGGAAAGGTCCGTGGTTCGTAATGAGGGCATTTCCACAACTTCTTAAATTCGATTATGCACGACTACTAACAACCATGTGATAAACTGGATTTGAACTCGAGGACTCCGATACCAAAGAGCAGCGCCCTACTATTTGTCCATCGTCCGGCGATACGGTCTTTAGAATACTATTAGAGAAACTGTAACTGTTTACTATGTGCGTTCCTACCTAAACTGTCGAGCAAATATACCGCAAAGTAAGGATAACTTATATAGTGCGTGATCTTCTGAGTAAATGTAGGGAAATAAATAAAATTTCCCGAAGTCACTCCTAAGGTTGTAATTCTAGAAGTTTCTTTTTAATCTATAAGGTTAAATTTAATTTGTTTTAATTTGTATATGGATAATTAATATTTACATTGTAGATTGAAACCATACTACTTTTTCAATGAAATGGAAAGAAATGAATTTTGTATGCCTAATTATTAAACCGTTAACATAATTTATTCTTAAGTATAAATAAACTTAATTATTATATTATATACTTATTCTTTTATATGCAATATAAATAGAATATTATAATTTTATATCCATTTTCAAATGGGCTTATTTTATATTGAAATTATGCTATTTTTATAAAAATACTTTTGCAACACATCATACTACATTGAATTAAGTAAAAATTAAGTTTAAGAAGAAATTACCTAAGGCAAAGTTGACAATGATTTCCAAATTCTTATTATGTTTCTAGCAAAGCAATCTAACAAACAATATCTAGTGTATTGCTTTGTCATGAAATGGCCAATAAATTATATTATCTTACAGATTTTAATAATACAAAGGAAAGACAGAATTTATAATTGGACAAACTGCTACTAGTGCAAACCTTTCGAAAGTTCTAAATTTCAACAAATTGTATATTTAAAGTAAATTAAACAAAGCACAGTTTTAAATTTTCGCGACGCAATGTATAAAATCCCTGGAGCTATAATTACGATTAAATATACGAACAGGAAATTAATAAAAGCATGTTAAATAAGCAAGAGCTTAAAAGTTCCTGGTTTATTTTTAGCACAGTTTTATTTTTAATATATACGCTAAATTAAATTACCTATAGTGGTTTAGCTGATTGAAATGCCAGATCCCTTTAGCGATTGAAAATTTGATCAAACTTTGGTCTCATTAGAGATTTTCTTTTATTGATAAGTAAATAAATATTAGGTGATAAGATATTAAGAAAATTTCAATGGGTTTTACATTTTAAATGAATTTTGAGAGAAACGGAAGAAACTGATCAAATTATCTCACGCCCCTAACATCTTAGGGGCTTCAAATATAACCTATTAATGCCTAGCATCCCGTTACAGAGAAAGTTAAAAATAGCTTGCAAAATATTGATGTTTTCTCAGAATTAGGTGTCATTTACAGTAGAAGTAGAGGCTAATCCTACAAATAACCTCCCAAATTTAGAGTATTTGCTGTTATTTATGAATCACTTAGATTGACATTTTATGGTTTTTCTAGTCTCGCACGTAAATTAACTTTTCAACTTTAAACTCATCAAACTTTGGTCTCATTACAGATTTTCTCTTAGTGATAAGTAAATAAATATTAGGGGATAAGACATTAAGGAAATTTTAGTGGGTTTGACATTTTAAATGAATTTTGAGAGAAACGGAAGAAACTGAACAAATTATTCTTAGGGGCTTCAAATATAACTTATTGATGCCTAGCATCCCATTACAGGGAAAGTTAAAAATAGCTTGCAGAATATTGATGTTTTCTTAGAATTAGGTTTCATTTAGCCATTCATGCTCATATTTATGTTTTCGTAAGTGATTTCAAAATTATAGGTAAGATATAATTGACAAATAAAGAGTCCATTGACCAATGGACCAACTGGACCATTGCAACCATTTTTAGCCGTTCAGCTTCATATTCTTTATGTTTTCTTAAGTGATTGTAAAATTATAGGTAAGATATAATCGACTAATAAAGAATCCATTGACAAATGAACTAACGGACCATTGTAACCATTTTTAGCCGTTCATGCTCACATTCTTAATGTTTTCGTAAGTAATTGTAAAATTATAGGTAAGATACAATCGACTAATGAAGAGTTTATTGACCAATGGTCTAACCGGATTATTGCAACCCTTTTTAGCCATTCAGGCCCATATTCTTTATGTTTTCTTAGGTGATTGTAAAATTATAGGTAAGATAAAATCGACTAATAAAGACTCCATTGACCAATGGATCAACTGGACTGTTGGACCTAGACCTCCAGCCAGGTATTCTTAATACTTGTAAAAATTTGCTTTTATTTTAGTTCTATGGATGTGTAATAAAGGTTTGGTTTGGAGCACTACGATCTACTTTTTTGCAACACGAGGGCTAATAATAAAGATTCAGTAGATTAAAAATAAATATTTGCTATGGCGTAGGATGCACAAGTTTAAAGGGCAGAATTAAAAGTAATTTCTTTTTTTTTTGTGCAATATGTAGTACATCTCAATTTTCAATCACAAACAGTTATTTCCAAAGGATATGTGCACATTTCTCTCTCTTTTTCATCTTCAGTTTCCCTAGTAACGCTTTCAAACTATCAAAATATAATGCTGAGATCAAAACGACTCTTGAAGGAACCAATGAGAGAGTGACTTTTTAGGCATTAAATGCTTACAATGTGCTGATTGGTAAATGTAACTTAATGGCACTTAAACATTGGTTCTAAACAGATGTATATATTTTTTCCTTAACTATATTACTTCACCCGTTTTATTATTTTGCCTAGTAAACTAACAAGACATCAATTGTATTATTTTGTTGCTCTTATGATTTGTTTCTATGAATGCTGCATTTTTTTTATTTTGCTACCATTTCGAATACTTTTTGAAAGCAATCTAAAAAATGTTTTGCAAGAGGTTATAAAACTATACGTAAGACACAACCAGTTCGTAAAGAGCTTAGTATTTAAACCTAAGGTATACTTGACTACACTTGGCATATAACACTTGTTCTATTCAGATATTTCTGAGTGTTTATAACATTAATTGTATTACTTTCCCCATTTTATTAGTCTGCTTTGTAGCTTTTATTCAATTGTCTAACAATTACAACAAAAGAAGAAATATCAATATCTTGAGAAAGTTTCAAAGAATAAAAAGACAATGTATAATGACGGAATCAATAAGAAAATATAATGAATAATACAATAATAAATAGATAAACACTAAAGTATGCACTAAAGATCTCTATCCGAGCTCTTACTTTACTTTCAATTGCTCATTTAAAAATCTTTTATTTTACTTTCAGTATCATTTCTTCTTTGATTTATTTTACTTTTTTTTATGCTGATAAGGCATTGTCACTTGGCATAATAATTCATTTATTTATTTTGAGTTCTTCGAATTAACGTCAAATATGCCGATACTTTTAGTTTTTTACTTTGTGGCAATTCAGTATCGTTTCTTTTGCTGTTTACAAAGTTTCGAAGTTTTCTCGTTGCTAAGAGATTTTATTCTTTTAAAACAAGTATGTCTTATTTTTGTTTAGTTTAGTGAATTACTTGGGATTCATTTTAAGCAAGGGTAAAGAATCAGTTTTACATAAATATACTCTGAGGGAATTAACTTTACTTAAATTTTGGCTCCGATTGTAAATTTTAGATAGAAAACTATGCTTGTAGTAATTTTCAAGTAATGATATATATATATTTATATACAATATTTAAGTACTATTTAAGTACTACTCTTTACACGATAGAAAACTATATTTGTAGTAAGTTTTAAATAATGATATATATATTTATATACAATATTTAAGTATTATTTAAGTACTACTCTTTACACGATAGAATTATTAATTTATTTACCCTGTGTTCTCCGAATTAACATCAAATATACCAACGATCTTAGTTATCTACTTTATGGTGTCGTAATTTTATTTTATTTGCTATTGCTGAGAAATTTTAGGAGTTTTTTTGTTTCTAAGATACTTAATTCTTTTAAAGAGGTTCTTCTGTTTTTCGCTTTCTCACAGTGGTGTAGCATTTTGGGGCTCTAATTGAGCTCGAAAAATGATAGCGGAGGCCTACGCACAGACTAAAGATCATTATCAAAAACGCAATGTTGAATTTTTGATGAAAACAGATGAAACGATGAATATCTACAAATGAAAATGATGATCGTTGCAGGAATCAGCTTCTTAATCGTTTGGAGGGAAAAAAGGGGGGAGGAGGACGCTTTCAGTAGCTCGCCTCGACGCGATCGGTCAAAAATTCACCCTGGGCCATGAACTCCGGTCTTTTTATATCGTCATATGACAGCAAATGACCATCTCAGCTGATCGGACATCTGGTTGATGACGTGGTGAGGAAACCGCTTGTAGAACTCTAGCCGGACAGGCGCAAGCCCAGATCCATGGAAGTTTGCAGTAATCGGGAGCAATATCGCAGATTATTAATCGATGTCTCTGGACAAACCTTTGGAGAACAAGGTAGGAAAGTATTGCTGCTTCCCTTACAATGTAGAGGATTTCTGTCGTGTGGGACTCTTTCTTCGGGATGCCATTGAAATAACACTGGAAACACTTCGTTAGTATCCCAATGAATTTCTCAGAGAGAATGATTTGATGCTCCTCGATGTTAACAATTCTCTATTCAGCATCCTATTCTGCCCGAAACAATATCCTTTCACTAGATACAGATGAGCTCAGATCAAATGCTCACAAAAGGCCCGTTCTCTATTTCCACTTTATGCCGTTTTTTCTCACGGTCGTAGATAAGTCTGTATCGGGAAATTTAATGTAACGAGAATTCGTTACAATGGATTACTAAGAATTTATTTGAAACAAGAGAGAATCAGTTTTGCATAAATTTAAGTTCCAATTCAATATAAAACGAAACCTGGAATTTTAGTAAATTTTAAATGATGGTCCATAACTATATAAAATATTTAATTACGGACCATCATTTATAAATATTTTCATAAAATTGAACTTAATAGGACAGAATAATTCATACATTTATTTAGTGTTCCTCGAATTAACGTTAAATATTCTAAAGTATTCAGATTTTTTACGTTGTTT
The DNA here is from genome assembly GCA_032207245.1 of Pardosa pseudoannulata. Lineage (NCBI taxonomy): Eukaryota > Metazoa > Arthropoda > Arachnida > Araneae > Lycosidae > Pardosa > Pardosa pseudoannulata. Next base: position 13,713,738 of record CM063510.1, read on the forward strand.
TAGTTTTATTTTGTTTGAGATTGTTTAGAAATTTTCAGTGTTTAGTTGTAAGATTCTTTATACTTTGAAAAAATTTATTTTTTCCCTTTCAAGTTATTTAGCATTCATTGTAAGCAAGGATATATAACCAGTTTTACTTAAATTTTTGCTCTGGCTAGAATGCTATTTACTGGATTTTTAATAATGTGAGACAGTGGTAAACAATGGGTGCAAAAATATCCATTAAATTATAAATTTGAACTCTTTAACGACAGCAGTCCATAATTTATTGCAACAATTGTAATTTAGCTGCCATAGAATAAATTTTGAAAGAAAGGAAAAGGAAATTAATGCGAGAGAATTATCGAGCTATAATTTTCTGTTATTTTAAAATAGGGTTAATGAAATAAGAATGCCTTCAACTTCTGCTGTTAATATTTAGGTACGAAGCTCTACCTTGTGTTACTGTATTCAGGTGCTTCATAGAATTTTTTAGAGGTCGAAGTTTTCTCCTGGAGGAAGAACGTTCAGGAAAAATCATTTTAGCTGTAGAAAATGTGTCAGCCATAATAATGGAAAAATAATAATCTATGATAATCGCTGAAATTTCTAAATAATACAAAAGGTGCTTCACATTGAATCAGCAGCTATACATAAAATTATTGTTAAGGAACTGCGAATGAGAAAATTATTTTATCCTTGGGTTCCCCAGAACATCAAAAGTTAATGATTAATGATGGTGGACAACCACCTTATTTCTAAAATGATAATTAATTATGTAAAGCACATACCGTTTTTGGACGTTCAAATACGTCAAGAAAGTAAAGTATAGGTGTTTGAAGGTGACCCAAACCTACAATAGTAAAAACACAATGAACAATGAAAAAAGTTTTGCATGTCATTTTTTCCACAAGTGCAACAGAATAGGTCAAAGCCATGAAGCTGGAGGAACAGAAGATAGTTACAGCTAACTGGTGCACCACTGTTTTTCAGAAATACTTCAAGAAGTAAATGTTAGGCGACTCCTGCTTAACCAAGACAGGCTATTTTCTCATACGCTATCAGATGAATTAAGTTACTTAAAGGATTTTAATTTTACCACTTACTTAAGCATCATTTAATATATATGAAATGATGCCAAAATGTGATTCAAAAGCCCAATTCAGATTGAAAAAGCTTTGTATTGCCACATGTGTCTCACTTCTGAATATTTGACCTACTATGTTAAATGGTGAATATGTGAAAAGTATATGAAATGGTGCCAAAATAAAGTTGGCAACTCCAAAGTAGATCCGAAAACTTTTGACATCCAAACAGACTTTCTATATGAAATGGTGCCAAAATATAGTCGTCAAGCCCAAACTAGACTGAAAAGTTTTCTATATCCACAAAAGTTTGGCCTTCGAATAATTTGACCTATTCTATGAAAGGGTGAAAAATACATGAAATGCTGTGAAAATAAAGTTGCTAAGCCAAATGAGATTAAAAAAGCGTTTCATCTCCTAAAGGTGTTGGCATCCAAAAAATTTGACCTTCTATATATAAAGCAAAAATTTTTTCAAATGGGGATATAATATAGTTGCCAAACTCAGATGAGACTAAATAGATTTCAGTCTTCAGACAAGTTGACCTGCTATATGATAGATTAAATATATGTGAAAAATATATGAAATGTTGCTAAAATAAGGTTGCCAAGCCTAAATCAATTTTAAAAAGAGTTTTTATTTCTACTCTCATCACATCCGAAAATTTGACCTACTATATGAAATGGTAAAAAGTGTGAAAAATATATGAAATGGAGCCAAAATATAATCACCAAGTCCAAATTAGATTATAAAAAGTGGTCTATTTCAACACGCTTCTGACCTCCAAACAATTTGACCTGCTTAAAACTGTTCTTGGGTTGATTTGAATGCAAAATTTCGTCCCGATCGGGTCCATTCAAGACAGAATGCATAGCGATAGCTTCTTTAGCCCAACTATAAGTCTTGTTTTAAATGCTGACATCTGCCAATTGCGCCAATTTCATCAGTCTGGCCAATTGCGTAGATAAGATACGCTGCAGCAACACAAGTTCATTCATTGACCGCCAAACTTTAAAATTGTGCATTTTCCACCGAAACCTGTATGTATATCAATTAGTGTTCAATTTGCATTATATCATTCCTCTAAGTCTTCTTCTTTTTTTTGTCTAACGCTATTTAATTAAACAATTACACTTTGCTGCTACATTTAATTTAACCATTTTCTTATTATATACAATTAAAAAAATGAATGGAACTTTTTTGCTGAACCTATTACATTTTACCAATCTAATAATTATTGACTAGTTAGAAAAACAAATTCTAACTGATTAATTTAATTCGTAACTGTCGTACCAAATTGTTTACAAAAAGTAACATCAGCAATATAAAATGCTTAGCTTCGTTCTTTTCCAATTTTCACAGGCCGTATCTATTTAATTTATGCATTAACGGACAGATAAATCGATTTTTAATGACTCAATTCACAAAGTGATTATACAAGTACCTGCGTCTGTTTTAAAACTGTCTGTTTTGTTAACGGGTGAGGGGGATTGTAAGAAACTTTTTTAGTGTGTTAAGATGAATATGATATAATAAATAGTGCATTAATAAGAAAAGCTTAATGTTTTTACTTTAGTTAAATCTATGCTTGTGAAGCTTTTTTTTATATTGGCATTTTTTTTACAGAGTTGCTGATGATAAAAAAATTTAGAAGTTAATGTTTTACTCATTATATTGTGCTTTTCTACTTGCATTTCCCTTAACTTAGGGGGCCACAGGAATTTTGTAGCGTTTTACCATACGTGTGGTAATTAAACCAATACCTACTGCTTATAGTTGTATTTAAATGGCTACCAACATCTATGGCGATGAATGTTTCTGCATTTCAAACTAAAAAATAAGTTTAGTTTTAAAAAATGTTTCTTAAGAGGCTACAAGATTCTTAAAACTTCAAATATTTTTATTTTTCATTTTTTTATGCATTGAAATACAATCTTTTTCGTGCATTTTGAACCCTTTTTTTTCAAAAATCCAAATAGATCTCCAGTAATGATTAAATGCATAATTACTCTTTCACTGTAAAAGGGAAGCAATTTTAATTGAATTTTTCTCTTTTTCTAAAACTTTACTCTTGAACACATTGTATTTCAAAAACTATATGAAACATTTTGATGAAATTTAATAGATATATCCAGTTTGTTATGTATAATAACTTATATCTCAAAATAATTGGCACTTTAAATAATTGTATTTTATATTTACATATACTTTGAAAAAATATTATTTTTTTAAAATATATGAATCATATTCAATAAAAAAGTATTAATCTTGTTAAAATTCTTCGGTCTGAGGTATAATTTAAAGATACACCTTTGTACTGATGTACTTTTCCACAATGGTCAGAACTTTCACACACAGCTGTGGACTAAATTTCTAAGAAGAATTTAGACGCAGCTGTTGACTTCGAGTTTTAATAGGGACCCCTGCGGAGGATTTATTGCTGATGGAGTGGCACAAGTGCAACGGTCAAGCCCATACAGGGATGCAGCCGTGAGATATGGGGGCAGGGGCTAAGCAATAATGTCAACTTTCACCAAAGGGCCCATTTTAATGCGCTGCACTCCCGAAGGGGGTGCTGATGTGGGAAAATTTCGCCAACAAGTGATTGGAAAAGAGAGAAAAAGGGGCGTTGAACTGAGGTGTAAAGTTGGGGAAAAAAGCGGGAAAAGAGTCGAGGTCGGAGGTGCAGAGAGAACGGTTGTATCCAGATCCCTTGAGCAAGCCAGAGAGCCCGGTCCAGCAATATATTCCCAATTCCGCATTCAAACGACCGTCACACCAGCACCGACGTCAAGCAAACGACCTTTATACCCGCACGCCAGCGTCGATATTCAGCCTGCTTGCAGCTCCTGTCTGCTTTCCTGTAATTACTGGAAGTAAACCGACTTAATATATATGATTATTACCTGGTTCTCAAAACATTTTGATAAGGAATATCATTACAGGAATATTGATGAAAATAAAAACCGAATAATTGCAGGTCATGCCATATATTAATCAAGTCATGTCTTAATTTGCAAATATTGTGCATAATAAATATTTTAGTTTAAATATAAGGTATTTACCTTTAATTCCATAGCGTATATTTTACTGTGCTTTCCCTTTGAGAAGGAACACTGGTGTTTGTTAGGTTATACCTATATTTTATGTCAATGCCTCTTTATTTACCCTACCTCTATGTGAAGGGGATTATCTCAACTCGACTGAAGCGCCACACCTTGCATGGTCTACTGCGCATGACTTCTTACTCTATAGTGTAGTATTTGGAATGTACGTAATGTGTTGTGTGTAATTGTCCGTGATCGTTTAATTAAAATGCTGTCTATTCTACTGCGCATTTCTTTCATATCACTATGCTACTAAGCCCAATAGTGTTTGTGTTGTAAGTTCATTACAACAACGATATTCTTTTTTTTGTGTAACAAGTGGAATTTTATTTCTGGTACCAATACCTTTATAAGAATTCTGCGCAGATGAAGTATAAATATAATTTTGATTTTAAAATCTGAATCAAACGTATCAATATTTTTTAGTATTAAAATTTATTTTCTATCATCTCAAAAAATATCATATATTTTGAAAAGTTCAAGCATTTGTTGGTAAAAATTTCAATATCATTTGATGCGTATGTGAGGAGGGAAAAAATAATTTATAACATGAAAAATTTAACATTCTGCGACAAAGTAAGTCTCCACAGACTCCTTTTCTGATTTTGATTGTAACTTTAAAAAATGTTTTCGCTGCATCACTCGGCGTTGCCTGAGTTTTTATACATTTAAATGGTGTGTTTATACAAAGTGCTAAGTAAAGTCCTTTTTACAATTGCTGGTAGAGATATATACTTCTAAAAAAGATTTTAAATAAAAAAAACCCTTCATGTTATGCAATTATAAACTAACATATAACACGTTATATGATGGGATGAGTAAAATTTTTAATTTTCCAGAATTGAAAAGTAGACTATGAGGCAGGAAAAAATATTGTTTGTTTTTTGGCTGACAATTATCTGGTAAACTATGAATAATTTGTTTATATTCATACTCCTCTAAAGTCTCCCAATACTGTGAATTCAGTTTATAATCAAGTTGAATTCATTTAGAAAGCTAATTCAAAGTTTTCTTAGCTACGTCGGAATTATCGTTAAGTTCTTTTTTCCACAGCAATTAATGGAAGTAAAGGAATGAAACTATTATTTTCACTACATCTTGGAGGTAGATAGAATTTGTTGTTAATGCCGATGTTAAAATTTTCATTGCAACAACAAAAAAAAAAAATCGACGATTAAATTTAAATTTATCACATATGTACCTAATCTATTATTAAAGCCAAATATGAAAGAAAATTATTTACGTCATATCAAAGTTCAGTGATAAAATGTATGAAAATAATGCAGACGATATTTAAATAATTTAAAATAAGAAATGATTAAATGAGATGGTTAAAGGAATGACACCATGATGCTTGAAAAAATGTAATTTTTAATCGCTTGTTTTTAACTGAGGAAAATAGGGCTTACTTATTTAAGTAAAATATATATATATATATTTTTTTTTAATTCAATGTTCTAAATTGTGGTTTTTACATTAAAAAACTGATTTTTTGGCCGTTTTTTTTCAAATAAAACTGTGCATTAAGGTGTTAATTAAAAAAATCCAATTTGAATTTTGATAAGTGGTTTGTGAATAACACTATTTCATTACAATATTACGTTATCACTATTTTATTAAAATTTAAAACCTTGTTA
>CM063510.1:13724545-13727045 GCA_032207245.1 Pardosa pseudoannulata
TACCAGAACTTTCGTCTTGCTCATATTTAATTATTGTGTTATAAAGTATTGCACCGTAGCTATTTTTGAAAACTATTTTTAAATATTACGGAGGGAGAGAAGTCGTAAAATTTAGAGCATATTCAAATCGTCTAATGAAGACAAATCTCTTTTATATCTTCGAAAAATTTGGGAGCTAAAGAAAATCTTTATGAGCTAAAAAATCTTATTGCTGAATGGAGTCACCGGTTTATAGTCTGAAAGGATTTATATAATATATATATATATATATATATATATATATATATATATATATATATATATATATATACATATATATATACATATATATATATATATATATATATATATATATATATATATATATATATATATATATATATATATATATACATATATATATATATATACATATATATATATACATATATATATATATATATATATATATATATATATATATATATACATATATATATATATATATATACATATATATACATATATATATATATATATATATATATACATATATATATATATATATATATATATATATATATATATATATATATGTATATATATATATGTATATATATATATATATGTATATATATATATATATATGTATATATATATATATGTATATATATATATATGTATATATATATATATATATTTATGTATATATATATATATATATATATATGTATATATATATATATATATATATGTATATATATATGTATATATATATATATATATATATATATATATATATATATATATATATATATAATATATATATATATATATATATATATATATATATATATATATATATATATATATATATATATATATATATATAGTAAATGATCAAAGGTTATAATTTTTGTCTGCAAAGAGGCGAAATAGGTTGTTTGAAGCTATATTTTTTAAAGTTATATTAAGGAAGATTTCCTCTGATTCTTTTTTCAAACTCTGTTTCTTTTAATCTGGCCATTATTCAGCAGTTCATTGTGAAATGAAGATATTCTTTAATATGTTTTTAGTGATTTATCTCCAGTAAAATTCTCCATTTATTTGTTGAACATGCATATCTATGTTTATAGGTTAAATTTTTAGACAAGATTTGGTAAATCTCTCAAAGAGTAATTAAATGTTAGCTAAGACCCACTCTAGACAGAGCCAATTAAAGCTACTGAGGAAATAAATGTCAAGAATTATAATTCTAATTTTCATGCAATAAGACAATGCATGACTTATTTTTATAAATAATATTTTAATTAAAAGCATTCGAAGTGAAAGGGTTATTTTATGGAAAGTGATTACCTGATCAATCCACTGACCCCTCTGCAAATTCTTGCGAAGGTTTGGAAAATTATATATGACTTTTAACTAATTTTCTATCAGAAATGTAAACCCAGGAGGACGCGAGCTGGACATCTTAGGCCCTTGTTTTATAAAAATATCTTGCACAAAATCACCGAATAGAAATAAGCTTTCCAGGATTTTAGTAGCTATCTAATAGATCTTCTGGACCCCAATCACATGCATTTCTGCAATTTTATCTGATAATCAAAAACAATTTTGTTGGTATTGCGCTGAGAAAAGTTGCACCGGCCTGGCGCACGTTCTCGTTTAACTGCGTGTAGCGCTTGTCCTCACGGGTTAAATGAAGTTAAAAATACTAAATGACTAAACTTTTAAAGATATAACGTTAAAAATGCTGGATAATTTCTTTCAATGATAAAATGGATACTAAAATCTTTTACTCTTGAAGAAGAGGGATAAATATTCACCGAATTCTTTGCTAAATTTATTAAAATTTTCAATAGAAAAAAACGAATTAATTCATGCTAATACCTAAAGTTTTGATTAAAATATTCAGTGTTTTAAAATTCAATAGTAAAAGTTTAACCTCTTAACTTGCACGCTCGAGTTAACTCGAGAGCGCTAAACTGGCCAAACTGTGCACACTCAAGATAATTCGAGCGGCGTTGTACTGTATGTTGCTATAATTTTTACATTAAAATGCAATCGACAATTGAAAATAACAATGTGAAAAAAAACAATCTTTTTATTAATAATTATCATTTACATGGGATTGTAAGCAATAACAATTATTCAAGTATATAATATATTTTTCTACATTCAACGTTCTAAATTGTTGTTTTTACATTAAAAAAATTGATTTTTTTGGTCGGACTTTATCAAATAAAACGGAACATTAAAGTGTTACTTAAAAAAATCCAATTTGAATTTTGATAAGTGGTCTGTGAACACTATGTCATTACACTATTTCATTACATATTACGTTATCCCTATTTTATTAAAATTTTAAAACTTGTTAGGTCTGTCATTTTGCCCCTTCAAGCACTTCAATCTGATATTAATGTAAAAGTTAATTTCCTTATTCAAAGTTTTAGGAATTTGTCGCACGTTAACTTACTAATTTTAAGACAATTCTGTCTCCGAAATACAAAAAACTTTTCCA
>CM063510.1:13737045-13749545 GCA_032207245.1 Pardosa pseudoannulata
TAAGGAATTAAAATGGGAAAGAAGAGTTAATAAGGAAATATTAAAGTAAATAATTTTGATATATTACACACACGCACACACACACACACACACACAAACACACACACACACACACATATATATATATATATATATATATATATATATATATATATATATATATATATATATATATATATATATATATATATATGACATGTTCCACTAAACGACACTAGAGTCCTGACATCGTTTTCATCCTTTATTCAAATCTCACAGCACATTACTCATCAATCATCTTCAATGGCGTCGCACATTGGCGCCCAACTTCTAACAAAGGCAGGCTTAGCTCTGTCCTTGGAATGTGCACACTGCTCTCTGCTCAGATCACTGAGCGTGAGCCGTATTTATGTGGCTAACTCCTCACGCCGCGTCACTCTCAGTAAAGAATCCCTAATTAAAATCTTTTAAAATTAATCTACAATTTAAATCCTGACATATATATATATATATATATATATATATATATATTATAGCGACAAATATATAGTAACTTTACTTTCGTGTAAATCTTTTACTAATATATGAGTTTTCCATGCCTTAACCACTCGTCCATGTCATATATATATATATATATATATATATATATATATATATATATATATATATATATACATATATATACATATATATATACATATATATATACATATATATACATATATATATATATATATATATATATATATATATATATATATATACATACATATATATATATATATATATATATATATATATATATATATATATATATATATAAATATATATATCAGTAATTTAAGAGATTTAATTAGGGATTCTTTTAATGGGAGTAACGCGCCTCGCGTTACTAGTCACATAAATACGGCTCACGCGCATTGATATGGAGAGAGAGCGATAAGCAATTACTATAGGCAGACGTGGCTCCTCGAAGTAGTGAAAACTGCCTTTGTTTGCAGTTGGGCGCCAAATGAGACGCCATTGTTGAATAGAGTGTTGGTGAGTTTAAATAAAGATATGAAGCAGATGTCAGGATTCTAGTGTGTTTACTCGGACCATGTCACATATATATATATATATATATACATATACACACACACACATATATATATATATATATATATATATATATATATATATATATATATATTGATTTTTTAATAATATTTCTACTGTACAAAATGTTTCATTATGCTTTTTATATAAAAATACTTCTTGTAACACTTTCAGAAACAGAGACTTTACATTCGAGTTTGTATTCTTGTCTGATAACATCTGTTCTATTAAAAGTGTTAACTATACTAAATAAAATATTTTATTTTCTTATATACTTCTAACTTTATTGTTTTTAATAACTTTCATTATTTTTAGAAAAAACTTGTAAGGAAATGAAGTAATTCAATATATATGGTAAGTTTTTTGGTAGACTGTATGTCAAGATTCATTAGGTATTATTCATCGAATAGTTAAAATTTTGTTTTATTGAATTGATGAGAGTTGTGATTAGTTAAAACTTGACTATGTAATTAAATTTATTTTTAGTAAAAGAAAAGTTACATTCATACATTTATAACACTTTTTCTCATTTAAAATAGTAGTATAAGTTTATAGAATTTGTCTAGCATCCAAAATTTTATTAATAAAAAAAAGGTGCAGAAAGTCTGTAAAATTCTGTAATTTTTAGCTGATTTATAACGTACTTAAAGAAGTTTTCAAGAAATGAAAAGTATGTAATTCATTTTATAACGTGATCTCATAGATAATAAAATCAATATCAAAATTTAACAAAGAGTGTGAAGATATTTAATACCTTTTCGATGGAAAAAGAAGTCTAATAAATTTAATAGCCTTTTTTAACCGATAGTTTTAGAGGAAGCTATAAAAGAACATCTTATGACAAGAAGGATTAGGCGAAGTTAACACTAATCTCTACTTTCAATCATTTTCTTTCCAAGTCAGCAATCAGCGAGACTAAAGTCGCTTTCTTTTTCTGACGGATTTAAAGCAGATGTGCTGACATGTTTGAAGTTAGCATTTCGCAATTTCGTAGGATAGTTTTAATTGTTCATATAAACTCTAAAACTTAAGGTTGATCATTCAAAATATAGTTTATCCGATAGCTAATTTTAATTTTTCGTAAGCAAATTTATTTTGTATACGAAATACCATTTTTCAAATATATGTATCTGTATATAAACAGGACAGTTCGAGTATGCTTTAAAAAATAAAAAAAAATGTAGTTTTATATGGGAGTTACTTCGGACAACCGAAAGAGTTACTACATACCAAACCATAGCCGAATGGTAGAACGCTGCTGTTTGGTACTGGAATTTGCGGATTCGAATCCCGCTGTTGGAATAGGCTTTAAGCAGTACGTCCCAGTCTCATTTACCCTCGTGAGTAAAACTGTAGACCATAGCGTTTCAATCCAAACCCAAAAATCAGTCACAGAATGGCTACTTAAGGTTATTGTATAATAAAACATTATTTCATCTCTGTAGGCACAAAAAGGCACCAAATGTACCAAAAGGAGGAAAATGACCCATTTCTTCCATTTGAAATTTAAAAATTATAATTATTTAAAAAGATATTAATTAAAATCTGATGAAGAAACTGTAATGCCACGCCCATTTGCATTGTTGATTTGGCGTTAAGATTGTTGGAATTATCATCATCCAATATTTGGTAAGAACAATGGTCATCAATCCTGCTTAGCCGTTGTTTGTTGAAAATTTTTGATTTATTTTATGTCGTGTTCTAACTGTGGTTAATTGGAATGTTTTTGTTATTAATTTATAATATTCTAAAAATTCATAATTTAAAAAGCAAGTTTTTATAACACTTAAATTAAAAAAAATGTTTAAGTATTGCCTTTTTAAATAGCATCTAATTTTTAAAATAACTAAAAAAATATGCGTTACTCACAAGATAACTTTTGAAATATGCATGTTAGAAGCTGATATTTTATATAAAACTAAAGATTAAGATAATTTTCATTATATAAACTGAAATATTGCGAAGATATGTGATATTTTAAAGTTAGAATAATTAAAACGTACCGAGAAATTTCAAATTATGAAACATTTTTTATCATATTATAATTCTTAGCTCGTTTTGATATAATCAAGGTTCCTAGAATAAAAAAGACAATTAGCTTGCTTTTATTTGGTAGGAAAACTAGTTTCTAACTTAAAAATTTCATAATTTATTTTGTGGTTAAGTAGATTTAAAATAGTAGTATAAGTTTATTAAATTTATGTAGTATCCAGAATTTTATTAATAAAAAAAGGTACAGAAATTCTGTAAAATACTGTAATTTTTAGCTGATTTATAACCTGCTTAAAGAAGTTTCCAAGAAATGAAAAGTATGTAATTCATTTTATAAAGTGATCTCATATATAGCAAAATCAATATCAAAATTTAACAAAGAGTGTGAACATATTTAATATCTTTTCGATGGAAAAAGAAGTCTAATAAATTTAATTGCCTTTTTTATCCGATAGTTTTAGAGGAAGCTATAAAAGAACATCTTATGACAAGAAGGATTAGACGAAGTTAACACTAATCTCTACTTTCAATCATTTCCTTTCCAAGTCAGCAATCAGCGAGACTAAAGTTACTTTCTTTTTCTGACGGACTTAAAGCTGATGTGCTGACTTGTTTGAAGTTAGCATTTAGCAATTTCGTAGGATAGTTTTAATTGGGCAAATAACCTTTAAAACTTAAAAAGGTTGATCTTTCAAAATTTAGTTCATCCGATAGCTAATTTTTAATTTTTCGTAAGAAAATTTATTTTGTATCCGAAATACCATTTTTTTAATTTATGTGTGTCTGTATATAAACATCATAGAGCGCTGACTTGTTTGAAGTTAGCATTTAGCAATCTCGTAGGATAATTTTAATTGGAAATATAACCTCTAAAACTTAAAAATATTGTTTTTTTAAAATTTAGTTTATCCGATAGCTAATTTTTAATTTTTCTTAAGCAAATTTGTTTTGTATATGAAATACCATTTTTGGAATATATATGTCTCTATATAAACATGTAAGAGCACTGACTTGTTTGAAGTTAGCTTTTAGCAATCTTGTAGAATAATTTTAATTGGATATGTAACCTCTAAAACTTAAAAATATTGTTTTTTCAAAATTTAGTTTATCCGATAACTACTTTAATTTTTCGTAAGCAAGTTTTCTTGTATACGAAATACCATTTTTGGATTATAGGTGTCTGTACATAAACATGTAGGAGCGCTGACTTGTTTGAAGTTAGCTTTTAGCAATCTTGTAGAATAATTTTGATTGGATATGTAACCTCTAAAACTTAAAAATATTGTTTTTTCAAAATTTAGTTCATCCGATAGCTAATTTTTAATTTTTCGTAAGAAAATTTATTTTGTATCCGAAATACCATTTTTTTAATTTATGTGTGTCTGTATATAAACATCATAGAGCGCTGACTTGTTTGAAGTTAGCATTTAGCAATCTCGTAGGATAATTTTCACTGAACATATAACCTCTAAAACTTAAAAATATAATTTTTTTCAAAATTTAGTTCATCCGATAGCTAATTTTTAATTTTTCGTAAGAAAATTTATTTTGTATCCGAAATACCATTTTTTTAATTTATGTGTGTCTGTATATAAACATCATAGAGCGCTGACTTGTTTGAAGTTAGCATTTAGCAATCTCGTAGGATAATTTTCACTGAACATATAACCTCTAAAACTTAATATAATTTTTTTAAAATTTAGTTTATCCGATAGCTAATTTTTAATTTTTCGCAAGCAAATTTATTTTGTATACGAAGTACCATTTTTGGAATATATGTGTCTGTATATTAACATGATAGAGGGCTGACTTGTTTGATTTGGTTTGGAATGATACGGTCTACGTTTTGCAACAAAAGGGATAATGAGACCGGGAACTACAGCTTAAAGACGATTCCGAATTTATACGAACATCCATGCCTCTGTTTGACTCGAACCCACGAACTTCGGAACCGGAGGCCAGCACATTAACCTATCGGCCATCGTTCGACCAGCAATCTCGTAGAATAATTTTTTAATGGACATATAATCTCTTAAACTGGAAAAATATTGTTTTTTTTCAAAATTTAGTTTATCCCATAGCTGATACTTTTAATTTTTGGCTGCTTTATTTATTTCACGGCTGCTTACTTTATGGCTGCTTACGGTTACTATATAATATAACATCGTTTCATCTCTATAATTACAGAAAAGTACCAAAATGCACAAAAAGTAGTAAAATGATATCAGGAAGGCATTTCTTCCACTTCAAATATCAAAATTATAATTATCTAAAAAGTTTTTAATTGAAAACTAACCAAGAAACTCTAATGCCACATTGTTGATTTGGATTCAAAAATTGTAGGCATCGCAGAACATTTGGTAAGAACGGTGATCACCAATACTGCATAGCCGCTGTTTGTTGAAAATTTTTGAGTTATTGTGTTATAACTGCTGTAAATTTGTATATTTTTGTAATTGGTTTATAATATTCTAAAAATTTATAATTTAAAACTTTTTTTATAACACTCTAATTTAAGAAAAATGTTTTAGTTTGGTAATTTTAAAAAACATCTTTTTTTAAATAAGTAAAAAATATGAGTTACTTGCAAAATAACTTTTAAATTTCTTTTTTAGTAAAAAAAAGCTACATTCATACATTTATAACATTTGATTTCATTTAAAATAGTAATATAAGTTCAAATATTAAAATTTATGTAGCACCCAAAAGTTTATTAATAAAAAAAGGTGCAGAAAGTCTGTAAAATACTGTAATTTTTAGCTGATTTATAACGTACTTAAAGACGTTTTCAAGAAATGAAAAGTATGTAATTCATTTTATAACGTTATCTCATAGATAATAAAATCAATATCAAAATTTAACAAAGAGTGTGAAGATATTTAATAGCTTTTCGATAGAAAAAGAAGTCTAGAAGTCTAATAAATTTAATTGCCTTTTTTATCCGATAGTTTTAGAGGAAGCTATAAAAGAACATCTTATGACAAGAAGGATTAGGCGAAGTTAACATTAATCTCTACTTTCAATCATTTTCTTTCTAAGTCAGCACTCAGCGAGACTAAAGTAACTTTCTTTTTCTGACGGACTTAAAGCAGATGTGCTGACATGTTTGAAGTTAGCATTTCGCAATTTCGTAGGATAGTTTTAATTGTTCATATAAACTCTAAAACTTAAGGTTGATCATTCAAAATATAGTTTATCCGATAGCTAATTTTAATTTTTCGTAAGCAAATTTATTTTGTATATGAAATACCATTTTTAGAGTATATGTGTCTGTATATAAACAGGAGAGTTCGAGTATGCTTTAAAATATAGAAAATTGTAGTTTTATATGGGAGTTACTTCGGACAACCGGAAGAGCTACTAAATACCAAACCATAGCCGAATGGTAGAGCACTGCTGTTTGGTACTGGAATTTGCGGATTCGAATCCAGCTGTTGGAATAGGCTTTAAGCAGTACGTCCCAGTCTCATTTACCCTCGTGAGTAAAACTGTAGACCATAGCGTTTCAATCCAAACCCAAAAATCAGTTACAGATAGGCTACTTAAGGTTACTGTATAATAGAGCATCATTTCATCTCTGTAGGCACAAAAAGGCACCAAATGTACCAAAAGGAGGAAAATGACCCATTTCTTCCACTTCAAACTTAAAAATTATAATTATTTAAAAAGATATTAATTAAAATCTGATAAAGAAACTGTAATGCCACGCAAATTTGCATTGTTGATTTGGCGTTAAGATTGTTGGAATTATCATCATCCAATATTTGGTAAGAACAATGGTCATCAATCCTGCTTAGCCGTTGTTTGTTGAAAATTTTTGATTTATTGGGTTTTAACTACGGTAAATTTGGATATTTTTGTTATTAATTTATAATATTCTAAAAATTCATAATTTAAAAAGCAAGTTTTTATAACACTTAAATTAAAAAAAATGTTTTAGTGTTGCCTTTTTAAATAGCATCTAATTTTTAAAATAACTAAAAAAATATGCGTTACTCACAAGATAACTTTTGAAATATGTATTTTAGAAGCTGAATTTTTATATAAAACTAAAGATTAAGATAATTTTCATTATATAAACTCAAATATTGCGAAGATATGTGATAATTTAAAGTTAAAATAATTATTAAAATGTAACGAAAAATTTCAAATTATGAAACATTTTTTATCATATTATAATTCTTAGCTCGTTTTGATATAATCAAGGTTCCTAGAATAAAAAGACAATTAGCTTGCTTTTATTTGATAGAAAAATTAATTTCCAAAATTAAAAATTTCATAATTTATTTTGTGGTTAAGTAGATTTAAAATAGTAGTATAGTTTATTACATTGATGTAGTATCCTAAAATTTTATTAATAAAAAAAAGGTACAGAAAGTCTTTAAAACACTGTAATTTTTAGCTGATTTATAACCTACTTAAAGAAGTTTTCAAGAAATGAAAAGTATGTAATTCATTTTATAACGTGATCTCATAGATAATAAAATCAATATCAAAATTTAACAAAGAGTGTGAAGATATTTAATAGCTTTTCGATGAAAAAGAAGTCTAATAAATTTAATTGCCTTTTTTATCCGATAGTTTTAAAGGAAGCTATAAAAGAACATCTTATGACAAGAAGGATTAGGCGAAGTTAACACTAATCTCTGCTTTCAATCATTTTCTTTCTAAGTCAGCAATCAACGAGACTAAAGCCACTTTCTTTTTCTGACGGATTTAAAGGAGATGTGCTGACTTGTTTGAAGTTAGCATTTAGCAACTTCGTAGGATAGATTTAATTGGGCATATAAACTCTAAAACTTAAGGTTGATCTTTCAAAATTAGTTTATCCGATAGCTAATTTTAATTTTTCGTAAGAAAAATTTATTTTGTATACGAAACACAATTTTTCAAATATATGTATCTGTATATAAACAGGACAGTTCGAGTATGCTTTAAAAAATAAAAAAAAATGTAGTTTTATATGGGAGTTACTTCGGACAACCGAAAGAGTTACTACATACCAAACCATAGCCGAATGGTAGAACGCTGCTGTTTGGTACTGGAATTTGCGGATTCGAATCCCGCTGTTGGAATAGGCTTTAAGCAGTACGTCCCAGTCTCATTTACCCTCGTGAGTAAAACTGTAGACCATAGCGTTTCAATCCAAACCCAAAAATCAGTTACAGATAGGCTACTTAAGGTTACTGTATAATAGAGCATCATTTCATCTCTGTAGGCACAAAAAGGCACCAAATGTACCAAAAGGAGGAAAATGACCCATTTCTTCCACTTCAAACTTAAAAATTATAATTATTTAAAAAGATATTAATTAAAATCTGATAAAGAAACTGTAATGCCACGCAAATTTGCATTGTTGATTTGGCGTTAAGATTGTTGGAATTATCATCATCCAATATTTGGTAAGAACAATGGTCATCAATCCTGCTTAAAAAAAATGTTTTAGTGTTGCCTTTTTAAATAGCATATAATTTTTAAAATAACTAAAAAAATATGCGTTACTCACAAGATAACTTTTGAAATATGCATGTTAGAAGCTGAAGTTTTATATAAAACTAAAGATTAAGATAATTTTCATTATATAAACTGAAATATTGCGAAGATATGTGATATTTTAAAGTTAGAATAATTAAAATGTAGCGAGGAATTTCAAATTATGAAACATTTTTTATCATATTATAATTCTTAGCTCGTTTGGATGTAATCAAGGTTTCTAGAATAAAAAAGACAATTAGCTTGCTTTTATTTGATAGGAAAACTAGTTTCTAACTTAAAATATATTCTAACTTAAAATATTATTTTCATAATTTATTTTGTGGTTAAGTAGATTTAAAATAGTAGTATAAGTTTATTAAATTTATGTAGTATCCAGAATTTTATTAATAAAAAAAGGTACAGAAATTCTGTAAAATACTGTAATTTTTAGCTGATTTATAACGTACTTAAAGAAGTTTCCAAGAAATGAAAAGTATGTAATTCATTTTATAACGTGATCTCATAGATAGCAAAATCAATATCAAAATTTAACAAAGAGTGTGAAGATATTTAATAGATTTTCGATGGAAAAAGAAGTCTAATAAATTTAATTGCCTTTTTTATCTGATAGTTTTAGAGGAAGCTATAAAAGAACATCTTATGACAAGAAGGATTAGACGAAGTTAACACTAATCTCTACTTTCAATCATTTCCTTTCCAAGTCAGCAATCAGCGAGACTAAAGTCGCTTTCTTTTTCTGACGGATTTAAAGCAGATGTGCTGACATGTTTGAAGTAAGCATTTCGCAATTTCGTAGGATAGTTTTAATTGGGCATATAACCTCTAAAACTTAAAAATATTGTATTCTCAAAATTTAGTTTATCCTATAGCTATTTTAATTTTTCGTAAGCAAATTTATCTTGTATACGAAATACCATTTTTGGAATATACGTGTCTGTATATAAACATGATAGATCGAGTATGCTTTGAAAACTCACATTATAGCAAAATTGTAGTTTTATATGGGAGTTACTTCCGACAACCGGAAGAGTTACTGAATGCCGAAGGATGGCCGAATGGTAGAGTGCTGCACTTCAGTGCTGGGGTTCTCGTGTTCGAATCCCGCTGTTGGCATGGATTTTCGAATGCTTAGGAATAGGCTTTAAGCATTACGCACCCTGTCTTATTAGACCTCGTAAGCAAAATAGTAGACAGTAGCACTCGAAACCAAACCCCCAAAACAGTTACTTTATGACTGCTTACGGTTATTATATAATAAAACATCATTTCATATCTGTAATTACAGAAAAGTACCAAATGCGCCAGAAGGAATAAAACGACCCCAAAAAAGGCATTTCTTTCACTTCAAGTATAAAAATTCTAATTATTTAGAAAGTTATTAATTGAAAACTAACCAAGAATCTGTAATGCCATGTTTATTTACATTTTTGAGTTGGTGTCAAAAATTGTAGGCATTATCGCCGCAAAATATTTGGTAAGAACGGTGGTCCCTAATAGCCGTTGTTTGTTGAAAATTTTTGATTTATTGGGTTTTAACTACGGTAAATTTGGATATTTTTGTAATGTTGGTTTATAATATTCTAAAAATTCCTAATTTAAAAAATAAGCTTTTTATAACACTCTAATTTAAGAAAAATGTTTTAGTTTTAGTCATTTTAAATAGCATCTAATTTTTTTAAATAGCTAAAAAATATATGAGTTACTTACTTGCAAAATATCTTTTAAATTTCTTTTTTAGTAAAAGAAAAGTTACATTCATACATTTATAACATTATATTTCATTTAAAATAGTAATATAAGTTCAAATATTAAAATTTATGTAGCACCCAAAAGTTTATTAATAAAAAAAGGTGCAGAAAGTCTGTAAAATACTGTAATTTTTAGCTGATTTATAACGTACTTAAAGAAGTTTATAACGTTATCTCATAGATAATAAAATCAATATCAAAATTTAACAAAGAGTGTGAAGATATTTAATAGCTTTTCGATGGAAAAAGAAGTCTAATAAATTTAATTGTCTTTTTTATCCGATAGTTTTAGAGGAAGCTATAAAAGAACTTCTTATGACAAGAAGGATTAGGCGAAGTTAACACTAATCTCTACTTTCAGTCATTTTCTTTCCTAGTCAGCAATCAGCGAGACTAAAGTCACTTTCTTTTTCTGACGGACTTAAAGCTGATGTGCTGACTTGTTTGAAGTTAGCATTTAGCAATTTCGTAGGATAGTTTTAATTGGGCAAATAACCTTTAAAACTTAAAAACATTGTTTTTTCAAAATTTAGTTTATCCGATAGCTAATTTTAATTTTTCGTAAGCAAATTTATCTTGTATACGAAGTACCAATTTTTGGAATATACGTGCCTGTATATAAACATGATAGAGCGCTGACATGTTTGAAGTTGGCATTTAGCAATTTCGTAGGATAGTTTTAATTATGCATATAACCTCTAAAACTTAAAAACATTGTTTTTTCAAAATTTAGTTTATCCGATAGCTAATTTTAATTTTTCGTAAGCAAATTTATCTTGTATACGAAATACCATTTTTTGGAATATACGTGTCTGTATATGAACATGATAGAGGGCTGACTTGTTTGATTTGGTTTGGAGTGCTACGGTCTACTTTTTGCAACACGAGGGCTAATGAGACCGGCACCTACAGCTTAAAGCCGATTCCGAACGGCTATGAACATCCATGCCTCTGTGGGACTCGAACCCACGAACTCCTTTACTGCAGGCCAGCACCCTAACCAATCGGCCATCGTTCGGCCAGCAATCTCGTAGAATAATTTTAATTGGAAATATAACCTCTAAAACTTGAAAATATTGTTTTTTCAAAATTTAGTTTATCCCATAGCTGCTACTTTTAATTTTTCGTAAGCAAATTTATCTTGTATACGAAATACCATTTTTGGAATATACGTGTCTGTATATAAACATGATAGATCGAGTATGCTTTGAAAACGCAAATTATAGCAAAATTGTAGTTTTATATGGAAGTTACTTCCGACAACCGGAAGAGTTACTGAATGCCGAAGGATGGCCGAATGGTAGAGTGCTGCAATTCAGTGCTGGGGTTCTCGTGTTCGAATCCCGCTGTTGGCAGGGATTTTCGAATAGTTAGGAATAGGCTTTAAGCATTACGCACCCTGTCTCATTAGACCTCGTGAGCAAAATAGTAGACAGTATCACTCGAAACCAAACCCTCAAAACAGTTACGGCATGGCTGCTTACGGTTACTATATAATAAAACATCATTTCATCTCTGCAATAACAGAAAAGTGCCAAATGCACCAAAAGGAATAAAACGATCCAAGAAAGGCATTTCTTCCACTTCAAATATTGAAATTCTAATTTTTTAGAAAGTAATTAATTTAAAACTAACCAAGAAACTCTAATGCCACTCCCATTTGCATTGTTGAGTTGGCGTCAAAAACTCTAGGCATTGCAAAACATTTGGTAAGAACGGTGATCACCAATACTGCATAGCCGCTATTTGTCGAAAATTTTGGAGTTATTGTGTTTTAACTGCAGTAAATCTGGATATTTTTGTAGTTGGTTTATAATATTCTAAAAATTTATAATTTAATAGAAAATTTTTATAACACTCTAATTTAAGAAAAATGTTTTAGTTTCATCATTTTAGCATCTATTTTTTTAAATAACTAAAAACATATGAGTTACTTACTTGCAATATAACTTTTAAATTTCTTTTTTAGTAAAAGAAAAGTTACATTCATACATTTCTAATAATTTTATCTCATTTAAAATAGTCATATAAATTTATAGAATTTATGTAGCGTCAAAAATTTTATTAATAAAAAAAAGGTACAGAAAGTCTGTAAAAATACTGTAATTTTTAGCTGATTTATAACGTACTTAAAGACGTTTTCAAGAAATGAAAAGTATGTAATTCATTTTATAACGTGATCTCATA
>CM063510.1:13754545-13759545 GCA_032207245.1 Pardosa pseudoannulata
ATATATATATATATATATATATATACACACATATGTACACAATCGCACACACACACAAATATATATGTATTATTTCATTGATGTGGTATCAGAATTATATTTTGCAAATTCTCTTCAATATTAAAAGTCAGTTTCGTCTCTCCAGTTGTTGTATGAGTAAAGTTCAAGTACTGTCATCTGGTGAACATCTGCAGCTACAATGCTTGATAAATTAAGACATTTTGTTTGATAGAAATTTCACTGTGATTGCCAATCATCTTGCATCTTAATTTTCAATGAAAGAGAAAAACACCCCTATCAAATTCAATAATTACAATGCTACTTTTACTTCAAGCCAGAATGTTATGAAATGTGGAAATTCAATCCTATTCGCCAAAGAAATATCGTTTATTTTTGTTTTCTAAAAATGGACTTTAAATAAATTTTTTCCACTATTTAAAGAGCGTTGTTAGATTTGTATATGAATACCCTATATAATAAAAGCCTAAGTATTATGTCCGTTTGTCCTCGAATTCACTAAGTTATTGCATCTGGAATGGATACAGGCATCCATAAGGATTCTTGATGAGTTAAAATAAGGCAATTTGTCGGAATGTCACGAACTACTATAATGCCCTTCCCATTCAATTTCATGTTTACAATAGTTCAAAGACAAACAATAAACTGCCCTTCCGTTTGAAACTAAAGCCAGAATTGTAATAAATTGAGATGTGACCTGCTGCATGAAATCGCTTTATTATTACAATTCAAAGGGAGTAAAGTTTATCTTCTCCTATACTATCGATCTAATTCTAAAATAAATTATTATAAATATGCTTCATATTACAACGAAAAATACTGCCCTCTGTAAAACGTTCGAGATCCATCCCTTCTCCCATCTTCCAGCGTTTAATGCCATTATTTCAAGTCCTATTTTCCCCGGTTAAGAGCAGACGATGAAATTTATCAATTAATCCCATAATAAATAGGTAAAAATAACATTTTTTTTAACATTATGACGTCATTCCTTTAACCATCTCATTGAATCATTTCTTATTTTAAATTATTTAAATTTCGCTTGCATTATTTTCATACGTTTCATAACTGTACTTAGATATTACGTAAATAATTTTCTTTTATATTTGGCTTAAATAATATATTACACATGTGATAATTTTAAGTTTAATCCTCGATTGTTTTTTGTTGCAATGAAAATTTTATCATCTGTATTAGTAACAATTTCTTTTCACAAAGTCTAGGAGTCTATTTCACGGACTAATAAATATCTTGCTTTTAAGATATATATCTTTGAAAATTAAGAAGTTTTTTCGTTTGCGTGTTTGTTTTTTTATACATAACCACACTGTTTGACTAAATGAATTCAACGTGAATCTAAACTGCATTCACAGTATCGGGAGACTTTAGAGGAGTATGAAGATAAACAAATTATTGAGCGTGTACCAGATAATTCTCAACCAAAAAACAAACCATTTTTACCTCCCTTATAGGGTACTTTATAATTCTGGAAAATTAAAAATTTAGCTGATCCCGTCATATGATGGGCTATGTGCTAGTTAGTACATAGATATATATATATACATATATATATACATATATATATATAAATACATATATATATATATATATATATATATATATATATATATATATATATATATATATATATATATATATATATATGAGGTACAATACTTAAGTTCGATTGCCCTAATGTCCATTATACTGAGTTTTTTTTTTTTTTTTTACTGAGTGCGCATTTAATCAAAATTGGAGGTACTTAAATAGTAGTAATAATCGTCACAAATATGAAATTTTAACATTTTTCGTCTAACCGTATTTTACTTATGTCCCACATCGTTGATATACATTATATTGTTTTTTAAAATGAACTGAGTATAGAGTACTGAGTGTATATCAGAGGTGGAAGTGCATAGCGATACATTATAACTATCGGAAATAAAATGTTAGTTACCATAATTAAAATACTGTTTTTAAATATTGTAATTAAAATAGTGTTTTTTAATTACTGTAATAAAAATATTTTTGTTTTATTATTATAATTAAAATGTTTTTGCTTAGTTATTGTAATTAAAATATTTTTGTTTAATTATTGTAATTAAATGTTTATATGCAATATAAACATTTAATTACAATAACATTTAATTAGAAAATGTATATGTACAGTTTTTAAAGTTTGTATGTATTTCTGTACTATATTGCTAACATGTTTGCATACTTTTGTGTTAATGTAGGTTGAATTATTCTGTAATAAAATATGATGGATGTAGTTTTCCCCACTCGATTTTCACCTTGTGTTTAAAAAATCCTGGGGTTCGCAGTGAATATGGGTCACTTCTGTCCTAAATATAATCCCCTATATAATAACAGCCTAAGTTATCAGTCTATCTGTCCCAGAATTTATGAAGGGTTAAGACCTGGAATGGATAGAGGCGTTCATATTGGATTCTTGATGAGTTAGGGTTAGCAAAATTCAAAACGAGTAAAGTTTATCTCCTCTTAAACTATTGATCCGATTCTAAAATAAATTGGTATAAATATGCTTTATATTACACCAAAAAATACTGTCGTCTTTAAAACGTTCGAAATCTACCCCTTTCCTCCTTTTCAAGCTTTTAATGCCATTATTTTAAGCCCTATTTTCCCCGGTTAAGAGCAGGCTATTAAGTTTATCAATTTATCACATTATAAGTAAATGAAAATAACATTTTTCATTACTTTGACGTCATTTTTATTGAAGTCATTCCTTTAACCATCTCATTTAATCATTTCTTATATTAAATTAATTCAATATCGTTTGCATTATTTTCATAAGTTTTATCACTGAACTTAGATATTAAGTAAGTTGAATTCGTACCCCGACCCGGCGTGAAGCCATACGGAAACTGATATTAAGTAAATAATTTTCTTTTATATTTGGCTTAAATAATAGATTAGGTACATGTGAGATAATTTTAAATTTAATCATCGATTATTTTTTGTCGCAATGAAAATTTTATCACCGGTATTAACGACAATTTCTTTTCACATAGTCTAGGAATCTATTTCACGGACTAATAAATATCTAGCGTTTAAGCTATATTATATATCCTTGAAAATTAAGACTTTTTATGTGTCTTTGTTTCTTTATACATAACCACATAGTTTGAGTAAATGAATTCAATGTGAATCTTAACTGCATTCACAATATTGGGAGACTTTAGAGGAGTATAAAGATAAACAAATTATTGAGCGTGTACCAGATAATTCTCAGCCAAAAAATAACCATTTTTTTTTACCTCCCTCATACGTTACTTTACAATTCTGGAAAATTAAAAATTTCGCTGATCCCGTCATATGACGGGCTATGTCCTAGTGCATAGATATTTATGAGTTGCAGTGCTATAGACTGTTTGCTCTAATGTCCATTATACTGAAATTTTTTTTTCTACTCAGTGCGCATTTAATCAAAATTGGAGGTACTTAAATAGTAGTAATAATGGTCACAAATATGAAATTTTAACATTTTTCGAGTAATCGTATTTTACTTATGTCCCACAGCGTTAATATACATTATATTGTTTTTTAAAATGTACTGAGTATAGATTGCAACCAGAAGTGGAAGGGCACAGCGATACATTATAACTGTTCTAAATAAAATGTTTGTTACCTTAATTAAAATACTGTTTTTTAATTATTGTAATTAAAATATTGTTTTTTAATTACTGTAATAAAAATATTTTTGTTTTATTATTATAATTAAAATATTTTTGCTTAGTTATTGTAATTAAAATATTTTTGTTTAATTATTGTAATTAAATGTTTGTATGCAATATAAACATTTAATTACAATAACATTTAATTAGAAAATGTATATGTACAGTTTTTAAAGTTTGTATGTATTTCTGTACTATATTGCTAACATGTTTGCATACTTTTGAGTTAATGTAGGTTGAATTATTCTGCAATAAAATATGGTGGATGTAGTTTTCCCCACTCGCTTTTCACCCTGTGTGAAAAAAAACCCCTGGGGTTCGCAACAAGTGTGTGTCATTTCTGTCCTAAATATAATCCCCTATATAATAATAGCCTAAGTTATCTGTCTACATGTCCACGAATTTATGAAGGGTTAGGACCTGGAATGGATAGAGGCATCCATATTGGATTCTTGATGAGTTAGGGTTAGCAAAATTCAAAACGAGTAAAGTGTATCTCCTCCTAAACTATTGATCCGATTCTAAAATAAATTGGTATAAATATGCTTCATATCACAGCGAAAAATACTGTCGTCTATAAAAAGTTCGAAATCTACCCCTTTCCTCCTTTTCAAGCTTTTAATGGCATTATTTCAAGCCCTATTTTCCCCGGTTAAGAACAGGCGATTAAGTTTATCAAATTATCCTATTATAAGTAGATGAAAATAACATTTTTTATTACTTTGACGTCATTTTCATTGACGTAATTCCTTCAACCCTCTCATTTAATTATTTCTTATATTAAATTATTTCAATATCGTCTGCATTATTTTCATACGTTTTATCACTGAGCTTAGATATTAAGTAAATAATTTTCTTTTATATTCTGCTTAAATAATAGATTAGTTACATTGAGATAATTTTAAATTTAATCATCTATTGTTTTTTGTCGTAATGAAATTTTTTTTCAACAATTTCTTTTCACAAAGTCTAGGAGTCTATTTCACGGACTCATAAATATCTATTGTTTAATTTATATTATATATCCTTGAAAATTAAGACGTTTTTTTCTTTTGTGTCTTTGTTTCTTTATACATAACCACATGGTTTGACTAAATGAATTCAATTTGATTCTAAACTGCATTCACAGTGTCCGGAGACTTTAGATGAGTATGAAGATAAACAAATTATTGAGCCTGTACCAGATAATTCTCAGCCAAAAAAATAAACCATTATATTACCTCCCTCATACATTACTTTATAATTCTGGAAAATTAAAAATTTCGCTGATCCCGTCATATGATGGGC
>CM063510.1:13774545-13857045 GCA_032207245.1 Pardosa pseudoannulata
CATATATAATAATATCTTAAGAATATAATCTGAAAATTTTCTCTAGATGTAGGCTTATGTGGGCCAAATAACTTAAGATATTCTCAAGATTTTTTTTGAGAAAACTCTGAGATAATTGGATGTATTCTAATACTTATAAGATTTTCTGAAGAATTATAGAAATTAAATAAAATCAAATATTTTTATGATATTCTGAAGAATAAAATCTTGAATTGTAGAAAAATGCTTTAAAGCGTTTTAAAACTTCTTTTCAATGTGGAAATAAAGATTTTAAAACAATTTTTTCCTTGCCTTTTCCTCCCTTGCTCACAATTATCTTTTTTTTTAAATAAAAGTATTAGTATGAAAGCCATGTGATAAAAATATAATTTTCTATAATATCTGTTTACTGCAAATAGTATTTTCATTTGATTGCTGTTGTAATATTTATTATAATGTAATATTAACAATTAACCAATTTTATTAAATGTTTTTTTCTTTATAACAAAAACAAAAAATAAAATATATGTTAAGATGTCAGTTCATACTATTTATAGAATTATAGAAATTGGATACGTTAAAATATTCTTAAAATATTGAGAATTACAAAAATTTGGAATTTTGAAAAAATGATTTTTTTCCCGTGGAAAAGCTTATAAACTGCTTTTTTATGCATTTTCCTCCCTTGTACATAATCATTAAATTTTTATAATAGTATTAATACCTAAGTCATTTCATAATAAAGCAATTTTCTATATATGTTAACTGCAAATACAGTATGTGCTTTCATTTGATTACTATTGGAATCTTTATTAATATATAATATAAATGTCATACCAGCTTCATTGTAAAAATCTTTAATTTTCTTTTTCTTATTTTAAATTTTCAGTTCAAATTATTATACACTTAAAAAGTAAAATTGGAAAATGTAATAAAGGTATTCAGGAATTTTGCTTATCATTAATGCAACATTACTCAAAAATTACTTAGAATAAAACCAATACAGACTTGTAATAACCAAATCTGAAAAACTTTGATGTTGTGTTAGTACACACTTTTATTTTATCCTGTTAGCGGAATAAATAGCTTACTATTTTTGTTACTATACCGTGCCGATATATTGAATGTACTAACAGTAAAATTAAAAAATGCAATAATCTATTCAGGAAGTTTACTTATTCGTAATCCAGAATTACTCAAAAATTACTGAGAATAAATCTAACATAGAGTTGTAATAACTAAATCCACATTACTCTGATATGTTAAAAGGCAATTCTTTTGTATCCTCTTAACAGAATAAATAACTCACTATTTTTATTATATTATGTAGGGATACATTATAATATACAAACAGTAGAATTAAAAAATGCAATACTCTATTCAGAAAATTTACTTATTCGTAATGTAGCATTACTTAAAAATTTCTTAAAATAAAACCAATACAGAATTGTAATAACTAAATCCACATTACTCTGATATTGTGTTAATTGGCAATTCTTTTGTATCCTGTTAATAAAATAGAATAAATAACTCACTATATTATATCATATAGGCATACATTATAATATACAAACACTGCTACTGTAAAATGCAATAAGTCTATTTAGAAAGTTTATTCATAATATAGCATTACTCACAAATTTCTTAAAATAAAACCAATACAGAATTGTAATTAAATCTGAATTACTCTGTGAGTAAGCACTTTTTCTTTTACCTATTACTAGAATAAATTGTTCACTATTTTTGTTTTATACTAGGCAGGGATACATTATAATATACAAAGAGTAAAATTCAAAAATTCTATTCAGGAAGATGCTTTTTTTTTTCTCCTGTTCACTGAATATGAACATTAAATATTTATTATCGCTTATCATAGTCTAAGTAAGCAGAAGAATAACCAAATATGTCACTTACCTTTTAATTAATGAAGGAAACTTTACAAATTTAAAATAAAACAGAAAACTCAATGTATACTTTAAAACACACTTTATTTAACAATTTCAATTGTGTTTGAAGAATGTGAACTATTATTACTTAGCACATTTTTGTGTTCTACCGCCAGAGGTATCATTTGAATTTTGTGAATATTGTGACCATGAACCTATTTTATGCGCACCGACAAGCATATGAATATAAGTCTTATGTCATCTCAGGCATCTAACCAACATAGGACAGAACTGACACGACCTTCTTAGCACACAAAAAATTCAGCAGATTCATTTCCTGAATTCGCTGCAGTTCTCTGAAATTCATGGCAGAATTTATATATTTCACAATCAATAACAATATCTGCTTGAATGTCGAAATTCACAAAATCAGTTGTGTCCTCTTTTCTGCAATATCCTATCGTATGAAACTCCTATGCCTATAATGTATTACATTTTGAATCAAAAATCTTATGATGTGATTTTACAGCTTCTCGTGGTCTTTGCAACACATTGAATTTAATAAATTTTTTTCTCAACAGATTGCTATGCCAGCAACATTAAACTGCAAATGCAAAAGTATCAGATTATTTCAATATCTAATACTTTACTGTTATAACTGATAGACAACTGATGCAGTCATTTATAGATAAGTAACACAATTTCCATCCATTGTCAAACCACTTACCAACCTGTAGTCACATTGTAACTGCACTAGCTGTATTCATCCTACTGTCTTTAGTAGCATTTTCTATATTTTTTTCTTCTAAGAATTACTTTACTAAGTAAGAATAATTTCAACATGCAGAACAGTGGTTTTTCCTCTTGTGTGTACTTTTTCTATTAATCTTCCATACACAGTAATTGTTTATATGATTACACAACCTTGAAATCACTTCTTGCCACCCTTTACAGCTGAGAAAAATCCTTTTTAAACTTCAAAAGTTGCACTTTCAAGCTAAAGGTTTAACATATATCTAATATCGTATCTGATAGGCCTAATCTACTTTAGTAGCTGCTGAAAAAGTTGAAAAATATTAATGTTCGAATATTGAAGATACGGTTTCTAAATAGTTCAGAATTACATTCAATAAAAGATTCAAGACAATGCCAGCTTATTAGAATCCATTTTTGAAGAATTAGCAGTAAATGTAATTTGAATTCAGATCAAACTACTGAGTTTGATATTGTATTACGGTTGATCATACAAATCAATCGACATAATTGTATGCCGATTTCCATAAAATTTCCTTCTTTATGAAAGGTATTTTTTTCTAAGGGAGGCATGGAGATCTATGTTCGAATTTAATACCACAGAATAAAATTTTAAGTAAAAATTTCGTTGCAAAATGCAAGAAAAAAATAAGGAAATGACCAAGCCAAATACGATCGTTACACACGTGGCGCGATGTAAACAAACGCTAGACTGAATGGCGATTCAAGGATAACGATGCTGCAATTCTGTAAAGAACTTGATTGTAATGTACAAGTAAAGAGTTACACATACACAGATTAGATCTAGCATACATTAGATTATTAGACATTAGATTACACATTAGATTATCAAAAATAAAATAAAATAAAATCAGAATTAGGATTAAAACTGGCATATCAGTATACTTTTTTTAAGCATTAGTTAGGATATTTCAGTCTTAAATAAATGAACTTATTAAAACGTTAAAGCACATTGATTAAAATTGATTAAATTATTCTATTATATTTGGAAAAGAGGAATAGTAAATTAATATAAATATAATTAGAGGAATTTTCATTAATATATATACTTATGTTTTAAATAAGTAATGAAAAAATAAATGGATAAAAAAATAAAATAAATGTATAAATATTAACACAATTATTATGTGATAATTTTAAGCAAAATAAAACATTTTATTCATTTTAATATCTGATTATAATTAAAAAAAATATAATTTTAATTACTATCATTTTTAAATATCTTAATATTTGTGTTTATTAAAAAAAGAATAAATTTGCATAATGCTGATGATAAAAGTATTTTAAAAAAAACATGTATTCTATCAAACTTAAAAAAATTATTTACTGATAATTTTAAATAAAATTATTTGTATTCTGAAAGATTTTATTAGATATTAATTTTTAAAAGATTAAGTATTATTGTTTAAAACATTTTCTTTAAATAATTCTATACATTCATTTTAAAGATCAAAAATATCTACAAATATTAAGATATCTAGAATATCTCAATCTTATTTATAAGATTTTCTGAAAATTCTTTTGTAAAACTAGATTATTCAGTATATAATTCGATTTAAAATTTAAATTCTAAAAATAATTTTTACTTAACAATTTTTTTAGATCATATTACTATTTTCTATACTTTTTTTATTTTCATTTTTTATTCTTACAATATAAATCTTCACCTATTTCTTTTTGATTTGTGGGATTTCTTACAGTCTTTTTCTAGTAGTTATTTCAGACCTTGATGTGATGGCAAATTACGTAGTTTTATAGTGTGAATGGTGGTCATTTGAACACATTGTAATGTAATTGCATAGACTGCTTGTCAGGGAAGATTTTAGATACCCCTGCTTATTTATGCATGTTTATTTATTCTGTACAAAGTACAGCTTCATCTATTGACAACTTTTGTAACTATATTTTCAAACTCCTGTATAAAATTTTTACATCCTTCACAATCAGCATACCGTTTGTGGCATTCTTATCTATCTTTGTTTTCATGTAATTTAATTTTAAAGTAAGGGACACCTTTCTTGGAAACCTTGTATACATACATACATGCATACATGCATATATATATATATATATATATATATATATATATATATATATATATATTATATATATATGTTATATATATATATATATATATATATATATATCATACATATCATAGCAGGCCATGCTTCAAGGTATGTAACGTGGTCGAAGGGGTGTAGTCGTCGGCGAAAAGAATTATCAAGAAAACTTTTGCAGCATCTTTATTTAGCAACGTCCAACAGCAAAATCATTCAAAAACTGGTCGTGTGGCGTTTTATAACCTTGGGGACGCCAAGGTTGAAAAAAGCTTGAGAAAAGGAATGTGCTTAATCAGCAAAGTAGGATGGCTAGCCAACAGGAAGGCGATTTTTTTAAGACAAAAGAGTTTAACGCCAAGAGGCTACTAAGATGAAGAAATCGCGGATTTGGTGGTTTTTTAATATAGGAGTTAGTGATTTTAGTTGAAGACTAAAGTATTGAATTTTTACATTACACACACATACATATATGTAATAATTTTTTTTAAACTTCTTGACAAGGAGAAATCTCAACAGTCTGCAGTAATAATAATGCAGTCTGGTGGACATTGAAGGGAACGGCAGAAATCTAATTCAAACTTTATTCCAGAGCAGCTACAACGCACTACTTTTCTTCTAGACAACATACAAAGGAAAGCCACAGAGTTCACTCAGATCGAACAGAGGTGCACCCAAGAGCTATGACAGAAAGAATTTTTCCACGGTAAAAACAGCTTAATAAGTGAATTAAATGCAATATCAGCAAAACGCTAAACCATTTGCCACCAACAGCTGGAAAACATGCTGAATAGACAGAAAGTTTACAGTTTTAGGACAGAAAGGAATGTTAAGGGGAAAATACTCCGTTGATTAAACTATTTCGAGGCTGGGAAAAATATTTAAAGGAATTAGAACGGGAGAGAGGACGTTTTTAAGGGAATATTAAAGTTTATAAATAATTTTGATATATTACACACACACACACACACATATATATATATGTATTACATATAGTGACTTATTTATATATAAATGTATAAATCAATGTGAATTATATTCGACTGTTTAATTTTTAATTACTATTCGTATATATTTGAATATTAATTTTTTTAGCTTTTATTATCATCATAATCCCTTTTGAAATACTTCATTATTACGTACGAGAAGTTTAATCAATAAGTTCCCAAATTTATTCCAAAAGTATACCTTTGTAAAAAATTATAAGAGTGCATTCAAATGCATTTTTTATTTATTATTAAGAAGAAAAACCTATTCTGCAGCGATTCTTAGAACTTTCGAAGAATAGCTTTATTAAAAGTTTCATAATTGTTTGTAATATTTTTTTTCTATTTCATAAGCTTGATTATATTGTATTGTGCATTTATCGAGAAGAGGTTGGTTTTTCAAAGCTAAAAGAAATGCAATGGAAAGTAACAAAGCTACAGCTATATTTTATACACTATTTAAGAGAAAGTTAATAAATGAACAAATTATTTTCATTTTTATCTAAAGGTTGTAAATAGGTAGGGCATTTAACATCAATTAGAAGGAAGACCTGCTTATACTTTCTTTTACAACAAACATTTTCTGTTGTATTTAATGATAATTATGAAATTGACAACCATTTCTATGATGTATAAGTAGTACATCTCACATATAACAGAAAATGCAATGTTAATGAGAGGGTAAAATAACACGTATGAAAAATATTTAAATTTTATCCTCAATTTTTTAAAAATTATTTGTATCTAAGATTTCATTTTTGAAAGCTATTTTAACAAGTGAGAAATTTAAATAGCTTTTTCTTTACCTTCGTTTTTTCTTGAACACATCCGTGCACATATTTTAATTTTTTTATCTTCTATTTTTTAAAAATTATTTACTTATATGATTTTATTTTTAGGAACTATTTTACAAATGAAAACTTTAAATTGCTTTTTCTTTATATTCGCTTTTTCTTAAACAAGTGTATGAAAAATTTTAAATTTTCATCATCTTCAACTTTTCAAAAAATATTTACATATAACATGATTTTATTTTTCCGAGATTTTTTAACAAATGAAAATTTTAAATGGCTTTATCTTCATGTTCGTTTTACCTTGAACACATACATGAACTCATTTGAAAACTTCATCTTTTATTATGCAAGAATTATTTACGTACATGATTTCATTTTTAGGTGGTTTTTTAAGAAATGAAAACTTTAAATGGCTTTTTCTTCATATTCGTTTTATCTTGAACACATACATGAACTCATTTGAAAACTTCATCTTTTATTATGCAAGAATTGTTTACGTATATGATTTCTTTTGTAGAGGTTTTTTAAGAAATGAAAACTTTAAATGGCTTTTTCTTCATATTCGTTTTATCTTGAACACATACATGAACTCATTTGAAAATTTCATCTTTTATTATGCAAGAATTATTTACGTATATGATTTCATTTTTAGGAGGTTTTTTAAGAAGTGGAAACTTTCAATGGCTTTTTCTTCATACACGTTTTACCTTGAATACATACATGAACTCTTTTGAAAATTTCATCTTTTATTATGCAAGAATTATTTACGTATATGATTTCATTTTTAGGAGGTTTTTTAAGAAATGAAAACTTTAAATGGCTTTTTCTTCATATACGTTTTACCTTGAATACATACATGAACTCTTTTGAAAATTTCATCTTTTATTATGCAAGAATTATTTACGTGTATGATTTCATTTTTAGGAGGATTTTTAAAAAATGAAAACTTTAAATGGCCTTTTCTTCATATTCGTTTTATCTTGAAAACATACATGAACTCATTTGAAAACTTCATCTTTTATTATGCAAGAATTATTTATGTATATGATTTCAATTTTGGAGGTTTTTAAAAAAATGAAAACTTGAAATGGCCTTTTCTTCATATTCGTTTGATCTTGAAGACATACATGAACTCATTTGAAAACTTCATCTTTTATTATGCAAGAATTATTTATGTATATGATTTCAATTTTGGAGGTTTTTTAAAAAAATGAAAACTTGAAATGGCCTTTTCTTCATATTCGTTTGATCTTGAAGACATACATGAACTCATTTGAAAACTTCATCTTTTATTATGCAAGAATTATTTACGTGTATGATTTCATTTTTAGGAGGTTTTTTTATTAATTGAATCCAAACCAAACCAAAATCATTTTGTCATACATATTTCAGAAAATAAAAAACCCATATTTAAAATTATAAAGTCATATGTTGATAATGTTTACTGTTGCTTAAAAATTATAGTGTGCCATGTCTTCTTAAATGCATTTAGTACAAAGAATTGCTATCCATTTTATTATAAAAGATCACACTTTAGTTTTTTTTATTAGAATTCAATGCATTCCTCCTTTTAACAAACTTAGATAGTTTAATCAATATATAAGATAAGGTAAGTGAGAATAGACATTAAAATAATTTTGTCATTATCATCAAATTTAAAAACAAATCATGTAGCAATGATTCTTAAAAGTTAGAATATGTACAGACTTATATTTCAGAAAATAAAAAATCCACAGATAAAATTATAAAGTCATATGTTGATAATGTTTACTGTTGCTTAAAAATTATAGTGTGCCATGTCTTCTTAAATGTATTTAGTACAAAGAATTGCTATCCATTTTATTATAAAAGATCACAATTTAGTTTTTTACTAGAATTCAACGAATTCCTCCTCTTAACAAACTTAGATAGTTTAATCAATATATAAATTAAGGCAAGTTAGAATAGACATTAAAATAATTTTGTCATTATCATCAAATTTAAAAACAAATCATGTAGCAATGATTCTTAAAAGTTAGAACATGCACAGACTTATATTTCAGAAAATAAAAAATCCACAGATAAAATTATAAAGTCATATGTTGATAATGTTTACTGTTGCTTAAAACTTATAGTGTGCCATGTCTTCTTAAATGTGTTTAGTACAAAGAATTCATACCTATTTTATTATAAATGATCACAATTTAGTTTTTTACTAGAATTCAATGAATTCCTCCTCTTAACAAACTTAGATAGTTTAATCAATATATAAAGTAAGGCAAATGAGGATAGACATTAAAATCATTTTGTCATTATCATCAAATTTAAAAACAAATCTTGAAGCCACGATTCTTAAAAACTAGAACATGCAGACATATTTCTGAAAATAAAAATCCCATATATAAAATTATAAAATCATATGTTGATAATTTTTACTGTTGCTTATAAAATTATACTGTGCCATGTCTTCTTAAAGTATTTAGTACAAAGAATTGCTATCGATTTTATTAGAAAGATCACAATTTAGTTCTTTTACTAGAATTCAATGAATTTTTTCTCTTAACAAATTTAGATAGTTTAATCAATATGTAAAGTAAGGCAATTGAGAATAGACATTAAAATAATTTTGTCATTATTATCAAATTTAAAAACAAATCATGAAGCCCTGATTCTTAAAAGTTAGAACATGCAAAGACTTATATTTCAGAAAATAAAAAACCCATATATAAAATTATAAAGTCATATGTTGATAATGTTTACTGTTGCTTAAAAAATTATAGTGTGCCATGTCTTCTTAAATGTATTTAGTACAAAGAATTGCTATCCATTTTATTATAAAAGATCACAATTTAGTTTTTTACTAGAATTCAACGAATTCCTCCTCTTAACAAACTTAGATAGTTTAATCAATATATAAATTAAGGCAATTGAGAATAGACATTAAAATAATTTTGTCATTATTATCAAATTTAAAAACAAATCATGAAGCCCTGATTCTTAAAAGTTAGAACATGCAAAGACTTATATTTCAGAAAATAAAAAACCCATATATAAAATTATAAAGGATGTTGATAATGTTTACTGTTGCTTATAAAATTATACTGTGCCATGTCTTCTTAAAGTATTTAGTACAAAGAATTGCTATCCATTTTATTATAAAAGATCACAATTTAGTTCTTTTACTAGAATTTAATGAATTTTTCCTCTTAACAAACTTAGATAGTTTAATCAATATATAAAGTAAGGCAATAGTAGAATTAAAATAATTTATTATTATCAAATTTAAAAACAAATCATGAAGCCCTGATTCTTAAAAGTTAGAACATGCAAAGACTTATATTTCAGAAAATAAAAACCCATATATAAAATTATAAAGGAATATTATCACGAAGATTCGAATGAACACACCGCTTAACTTAACGGAAGAATTTATTGATGCTAAGTAGCAACTCGCAACGTTACAAGATCGAGAGTTGCCTACAACTAGTGGGTATCAGCTTCTATACCCGAACAGAATATTCGAGAAATAACTAATTTCATATTAAAGAAAGATCTAGAATGTTCAAGAACATAAGGAAACAATAAATAACATTTTAAAATTAAAAATCCCTATTTGGATAAACCGCCATGGCAAGTATCGAAGAATCTTCTGGATCGCGTGCCTTAATTTAATGGCTAAGCTTCTTTATGCGGCAATATGTTGATAATGTTTACTGTTGCTTAAAAAATTATAGTGTGCCATGTCTTCTTAAATGTATTTAGTACAAAGAATTGCTATCCATTTTATTATAAAAGATCACAATTTAGTTTTTTACTAGAATTTAATGAATTCCTCCTCTTTAAAAAACTTAAATAGTTTAATCAATTCATACAATAAGGCAAGTGGGAACAGATATTAAAATGATTTTGCCATTGTAATCAAATTAAAAAAGTAATCATGAAATCATTCCATTATTAAATGTAGTTAGAACAAACACGGACTCAAATTTCAGAAAAAAACCCTTCTAGAAAATTATAAAATCCTATGTTCATTGCATCATCTTCAGTAATAATGGAAAAAATATATAAAAAAATTCTGCATGGCTACATCATGGGATACCTTTTTACATAGAAAAAATGAACTTAAAAAATAATTCAATTATATTCTCCGAATGGAGTTTTTTATTATAATGTAGATCCATTTTTAATTACGACTTGAAAATTGAACTGTCTGTATTTTTCAGTTGACAGTATGCAAAAGTTTTTTAATTAGTTTTATCACCATCAGTGCAAAGTCTGATATCCGTATTGACAAAAAAATTCCAAACATTGTTTAAATTATTTTTTTCTTCTCTATATGAATGAAAATAATTATCAAATATATTCTTTGTTTTCGAGTACATTCGCCTCAAGAGTAATTTGAATATTCGTCAAATAATGCTTATTGATATTTTGTGTCTTGAATATACATCGCGTTAAAAAAATGAACTTTTTCCTTTTAAAAATAAAATAATAAAGAAAGGATAATTTTATTACTTTTGGACGTATGCAAGTTTGTTATTTAAACATAACTCGTTAATTGGCAAAGTTCTACTGTATGAAAATCTACTGTTTTAACAATTAGTTTTAAATCAGTGTTACAGTATATGCTTCTAATAAATCCACTATAGTTATTAGTTTAAAATATATTTCGAATTAAAAAAAACTTTTACTGATTGTAATTACGAAACTATTTTGTCATAACTAAGTCATAAAGCTTTAAAATAATATTTCCATATTGTAATTCAAGCAGTGTAAGGTGTTTTTTAGTTAGTTAACAAAGTTAAATATTTCATCATTCTTTTAATGAATTTCATTACTGTAGGCTTCAAGCATTTTTCGTTGAAATACGGCAAGTGTTAAAGAAAATATGAAAATCAATAATTAGGTTAACAATTAAAATTGTTCATTATACATTCTTCAGAACATACCAAAATTAATTTCAGCAAAATTTTATCTAGTCTAAGTATTTCATACTCATACATCTCCATGAAGCATATACAACTGGTCGCTTACATAATTTTAATTATATTTTAAAGTCTAATACAATTCAATGCATTATATTATGTTATTATTAGCATTTCAAGAGACTATCATATAATTTATCATATATTTTCAATAATTTATTCATAGTTTATATGATACAATG
Source organism: Pardosa pseudoannulata (assembly GCA_032207245.1). Classification (NCBI taxonomy): domain Eukaryota; kingdom Metazoa; phylum Arthropoda; class Arachnida; order Araneae; family Lycosidae; genus Pardosa; species Pardosa pseudoannulata. The sequence goes on from CM063510.1 coordinate 13,786,171, forward strand.
CAACATAGACATTTAATGTATCCCGAGGTTTAGAAATGGTTTTTCCCCAAAATTGAAAATTAATTAAATGCATGAACATGCCTGAATGGTAGCTTAAATGTTATTTTTAAACAAAATTGTCTATGTTCTATTTAAGACCATTTATTTTTAATGAAAATATATTAAAGTAAATTTTATCTAGTCTAAGCATTTCATACTCATACATTTCCATGAAACCTATGCAACTGGTCACCTACATAATTTTAATTATATTTTGCAGTCTAATACAATTCAATGCCTTATAATATGCTATTATTAGTATTTCAAGATGCTATCGTATAATTTATCATACATTTTCAATAATTCATTCATATTTTATATGATACAATGCAACATAGACATTTAATGCATCCCGAGGTTTAGAAATGATTTTTCCCCAAAATTGAAAATTAATTAAATGCCTGAACAGAATATTAGCTTAAATGTTATTTTTTAACAAAATTGTCTATGTTCTATTTAAGACCATTTATTTTTAATGATAATATATTGAAGCATATTTGATATTGGTATTGATTTAAAATAATAAATCCATCGAACTTATTATTCTCATGTTTAGAATTAAGAGAATTCGCATACTTTGTTGGATTTCATGAATAGAAGGGAACGAAATGCAAAATCGCTCCTCCCCCCCCAAAAAAAAAATAAAGGTGTAAATCTTGTACGTAGGATACTACGTAACACGTATGTGTGGGCGGAGTCAATAGAGAAACATGCTTTAGAAGGACGCGTGACAAAACAGACATTTCGTTCGGTAGGACAGGTCACCTAATTTTAGTGTTTGTTTTATAACGATAGGCTAAATTCATATTCAAACAGTAAAAAATGAGTAACCGCCAAGATTTAGATGTTGAACTGAGTTGCCGAATTTTGCGGAAGTGTCATAACGTTCCATTAACTTAATTTTAATTCCATTCCATTTAGTATTTTATTTCTATAAATTTTAAATACCCTGTTTTAACTTCCCTAAACCAACAATTATCACGTTGCTGATTGAAAACTTAATTTTTATCGCAAAATCTGGTTTTTCAATCAGATGACATCACACATCAAAGTCACTGGGCGTTTTCCGCGAACGCTGCGTTGCAATAATTTTATAAATTCGCCCTTTTTTTATATGACATATCCCCACTCCACACATTGGCCAGTTTTAGTCCTGGGCTTGGCGGTTTTCCACCGTGCCGCCAGGCCCCTGAAATGTTGATGAGCTTTTCAGCCGTTAGCGGTTTCCGATATCAGTCCAGCAGACATAAGCTATACACTTCACTTGACTTGCACACTTGCAGTTGACGTCCTAGAAAGAAGATGGAGGAAGAGGAGAGCTTTCGACGTCCTGAAAAGGAAAGGAACTGGGAATTGCATCCTCCCTAATTTTCGTTTTCAAAGTCCCTATAAGTGACATTTTTTAAAATATTTTCTCCTTTCCTTTTTTTTATAACTTAATTTTTATAATTGTTAAATGTTCATAATTTCAATTTAACGTCTTGTTTTTAATAAATGTAATTAATTCCTAAATAACTTCATCTTTCTTTTTTAATGCCTATTGTGTTTCTTTTTTACTAAGACTTAAACCTAAGTTGGCGAAAAGCCAAATTTAATTTAAATATTGAATATCGGGTTAGGGACATAGCTCGTATTTCCACTATACATTACCACTCATCAAATATTTTTTTATTGTCTTTTCTATGGGTTTCTTTTTTAGGTACCAACCTTTTTATGTTTTGCTCGACGCGTACATCCTCATAGAAACCCACCTTCCTCCACAGGAAGTTAGAACTAGGCTGTCTCGAGTCCAGATTTGTAGAGAGTTCATTTTAACGCCCAGAATCGTGTGCAACTAAGGTAAACAATTCCAGGATATTGGATTCCTTTAGAGAAAGTCTGGGCAAGGTCTTCCAAAAGCTAAATTAGCTAGAGAAGATTGTCATTTGTCCATTATAGCTATTCGCAACAATGGTGGAATAGCTTTTCAGCTCTCTTGTGACTTGTATGCGGACACAGGAATTCGAGTTTTAGGGGTTACTGTTTCCAGAAGACTTCATGACAGAGGATTGTTTGCAAGAAAACCTATTATATTCGTCCCACTCATTTCTATAAACAGGATAGTCCGTTAAGCATGGTGTAGAGAGCATAGAGATTGGAGTATGGATCAATGGACGACTATTCTCTTCACTGATGAGTCCCGGCTGAACCTAACGATTCTCCAGTACGTTCATATGGAGAGAACCAGGGATTGCTACCTATTCTCCAGCGTTCAAGGAATCGATCATTATGGTGCTGGAGGTGTGATTATCTGCCAAGGCGTTATGTTCGATGAACGGCTGCTGCAGTTTTATGCAACTTTTACAGATCGTAGTTTATTTGGAATTAAAATGGCCTGCAACATAATTTTCAAAAGACCTCGTGAAGTCCTAATTGTGTATTCCCAAACCAAATGCTGGGTACAAAGTGACTACTGTTTTTAACTACTGTAACTACTGTTTCTACCTGTTTTTATTTTATAAGTATATGATTTAAGAACCTTTATTATTATTTATGGCTGTTGCTCCTACATTAAACTTCTTGATTATCCTACAAACCATTCAAAAATATTTATAAACACCTAAGTGGTAAAAACCAACCTCATTGGTTATTCATGTGTTAGATAGTAATTTCACTAATAGAAATCAGTCAGCCCTCTCAATTCTATAAAACAGCATAATCATCTATCTGACAACCTCCACCATTTTCACATAAGGTTGACTAGTATTCAAGGATATTTGCCCTTGTACTCTCACATTTTACTGAAATCACTCCCCGAATATAATATATTAAGGGATGAAAGGAAGAATTGAAAATTTGACGACAGGTAATCTAAGTAGCGAACATAGTTATCAGCGTATGAGTCGCAATTTCCGGAGAAAACGGTAAACATTCGATGAGTTATTGAAGTGGCATTTTTCTGAACTATCTCATTCAGCTTCCAGTGGGAACAGACACTGTAAAAGACCTTCCGGTACTTCAAAGTACCAATTTTGGATCTTAAAATGAATAATGTCAATAGCAGATTTAAATAGGAAATTATTAATGTGCAGAAAACGATATAGTATGTTCATATCAGAATGTTAAAAATTTTAAATTGTTTTTAAAGTTTGAATACTCTTAAATTGAATACCCTAAAATTTGTGTGTCATTCTCGCATAATATATATACATATATATATATACGTATATATATCTATATATATACATATATACATATATATATATATACATATATTTATATGTATATATATCTATATATATACATATATTTATATGTATATATATATATATATATATATACATATATACATATATATATATACATATATATATATATATATATATATATATATATATATATACATATATATATATATATATATATATATATATATACATATATATATATATATATATATATATATATATATATATATATACATATATATATATATATATAATATATATATATATACATATATATATACATATATATATATATATATATATATATATGTATATATATATGTATATATATATATATATATATATATATATATATATATATATACATATATATATATATATACATATATATATATATATATATATATATATATATATATATATATATATATATATATATATATATATATATATATATATATATATATATATATATATATATATATATATAAAGAGAGATATGTGCTTTTATATTTTACTAAATATGATAAGAAAATCGCTTGTCTACATGGTATTTAAGGTAAATTATTACGAAAAGCCATAGTTTGTTATTTCTAACAAGGATAATTTATAATTTATGTAATATTTTAAATAAGTATGTTAAACTTGACGGTAGTTATATACATTTTCAATTTGAAGTTTGATTGCTTAATGCGGTGTAATCGATTAAGTGCAAATGTCTGCTAATTGATATAATTTTCAAGCCATAGATGGACTTTCTGAGCAGATATATCAAACTAAATCTTGAAACAAATGTTTAATAATTTCTTTAGATTGCTAAGTGGTTTTTGGCTAACACAGAGGTAGCTTTCTTTTATATTTAAGAACCATTACATTATGATCATCGTCTATTTATAACATTGGCTAACCCAGGAACAAAACCACTGCTTGTGCGTGGCTGATGTTAGAGTATATAAAGCGGATATACATTATCTTTATAACAAAGCGATATAATTATAAAGCGACATAATAGGAAAAGCAGATGATTTATAGGGCTTCGATAAAGGTAAAATCGTTATGGCTCGGCTACTCGGAACTTCAATATCAGAAACGGCACGTTTATTGGGCTGTTTATGTGAAGTCGTTGTGAGCAAAATTCGAAAGTGGTGTATGGATGGTGAAACGATAAGTCACCGGCAAGTGTTTCATAAAGGGCGCATTAATCCAAAGAAGAGCTGAGATTGCTAAGCATTGTTCGCTGTGACCGAAGAACTACAACAGCCGAAATCACTACCAGCTACAGCAGTGAGACCTAGAGAGTGTTTCTCAACTCACTGTGCAGTGTACATTGCTGCATATGGTCCTACGCAACCGGAAGCCAAAGCATGTCCTTGCACTGACTGTACGACATCGCCAGATGAGTTTGCAACAGGCCAAGAAATATCGGAATTGGACATTAAAGGAATGGATGAAAGTCCATCACATCGACGGGGTTGTGAGAATATGCTGATTCCAAAGAAAACACTGATTCCTGGATGCACAGTTGGACAGAGATAAGCTGGTGGCTGAGGTATTATGATGTGGACAATGTTTTCATGGAGCAAGCAGATTAGAATTCAGAATACCCATAGAACAATCCCTGATGTCTTACGGTGTGGGTAATATTTCATGGAGTATAATCGGACCCATAATCCTCATAGAAAATCACTGATATCTGTGCGATTCGTGAACATCGTTCAAGACCACGTTTACCTATTAATGACAACAGTATTTCTGGAGGGGGAATGGTGGTTACCTACAGGATAATGCACATGTCATAAGGGTCGAATAGTCAGGAAGTGGTTTGAGGAACATTCCAGTGACTTTCAAGTCATATCTTGGCCTCCAAATTCACCTGACATAAATACAGTAGAATATTTTTGGTCCCTTCTGAAAATCCAATTCTTGAGACTTGCTAACCCCCATAATATGAGAGAATTATAGGACCAATTCGTGAGCGGTTTGGTACTAGTTACCTCAGACTACCTATCAGCACCTTGTGGACTCAATGCCATGACGGCTTCTGGTGGTTTTGAAGGCCAAAGGTGGTCATACATGCATCGTGTGCTGGTACTTTTCGCAGCGTAATTGTACTGGGAGCGGGAGTTTTGAGCGTAAATTTAGTGCGAAAATTATTTAATTTTTTAACCAACTTTTCCTATTTTCTATTGAAATATATAAACAAATATATAAATAGACAACTAAACAAATATATATATATATAGTATATAAATATGCATATATATAATATATATATATAATATATATATATATATATATAGTCCAGCAAGTACGGGCAAGTAAAAACCAAAGCTAAACTTCTCATACGCATTTAATTTCGCTAGCGGATTTATTTCGTTGAATTACACGTGTATATATATATATATATATATATATATATATATATAGTATATAAATATGCATATATATAATATCATTTTTGCAAGGTTAAATAAAAAATTGATTTTAAATCTAAATTGATTTTTTTAATCAACCTACCCGTTCTATGGTTCTGTATCATCTGATGTAAAAACTAGTTTTTATTTATCTAAATATTTACAGAATCTATGTAGTAGACTAGAACATTCGGCTTCGTTTGCCTGTATATACCGTTATTTTTGTACACACAAACAAACCATGTTGCTACACTAACCTGTACTAATACGTGACTCGCTCTCAAGTATCAATAGTCAGAAAACGTACTAGTACGTGTCCCGCATACAATGTGTTGATAAGCTGGTCGTAATGTTATGACTGTTCGGTGTATATAGCAAGTGTCCTTAATTAATTCCAGATCAAAATAATAAATAACACTAAATAAGTCGAAGATTATCGAAGTTTTAACCATCATACTTCTTAAATTAGTTTTGTATAATTCTTTACTTGTGGCAAGGAACAATGTTATGTTGAAGAACTTTATTCCAGTTAGTTAAAAAAAATGAGATATAATCTATTGGCGTAAAGCCTAACCACAATCTTTACGCCTTCAACATTATCGTCAGCATATAGTGGAGCTAAATTACCATCGCTTAATTGCATAGCCTAAAGTTAAGTGTTTAAATAGAAATATTCGGGAGTGATAATTTTGTTGACTCGACGGGAATATACTGAACTTGTGAATGTGCCCAGTTGACAGTTTTGTGAAAGCAGTTGAACACTGTCGTTTCGTAACAAGACTGAATTATCTGAAAGAACATTTAAATATTGCGATATATTTTTTATCTAGAAAATTTTAGTAAGTTCTCAGTAATTACCGTACCTCTATACAATTTTAGGTAAGTGGTGGGGATCTGAAACTATAATTGCAAACAAGAGACTTTTAAGGATATTTGGAGACAATTTTTGTCTAAGATTCTTTCACCATTTACTGCTACCTCATCTTTGATTCCCTATGTGTTTTTCATTACGTGTGGTTTTGTTTGTTTAGTTCAGTGGTGGCCAACCTGCGGCTTGAGAGCCACATGCGGCTCTTTGAAGGAATAGTTGTGGCTTTCGATAAATGTACCCGAGTTCCCTTTTCATTTTTGTGTTATTATATTTAAAAAAATATTACAATTGATGGAGCTCCTGCAATACTGGGTAAAACAATTGGTCTTATTGGGCTTTAAGAGATGATTCTGAAATTCCATATTTCATACCGATTCACTGCATAATATACCGAGAACATCTCGTTACAAAATATTTAAAATATCCTGGTGTTATGAAAACAGGGTAACACGTTGTAAATTACACGCGCACCAATGCAAAAAAGTCATCGACAGTTTAAAAATCTCCTTGGAAAATTAAAGGTCGACTTCCAAATAACATTCAATAAATATAATTTCTGTAAAAAAATTTAATACCTTTTTTGCATACCTTTTAAATACGTATTTAATTGCGGCTCTCAAAAAATTTCAAATTTTGAAAAATTACTCGGATTATCAAGGAGCTTGGTCACCCTTGGCATAGTTATTGTCTCTTAATCTATACAATTATGATAATTTTTTTACGTATTCCACGTAAAAAATTAGTAGTATTCCAATATATTTTCTTAATTTTATTTTTGCAACAAACCAGAATTTACCCGAAAGAATAATAATTTCTTAATTTGACGAAATTCATGAGTAAAATATGTGTTTTAACCATTTATCTTTGAAATCTTCCACGAGAATTACAAATGCAGCTTTTGAACATTACTTATTTTTGTTTCCTTAACTCATTCATAATAAATTTAGGATTAGACGTGTTAAAAATATATAATGGAACTATCTTTGCCAAGTTTATACTACTCAGTTTGTGTAATTCAAAACAATTTTTGAACCGAAGGTATACCTATATCCACTTAATTGAGAAAAGTGCTGTATTTTTAAAATTAAAGTCGTTCTATCCCATTTTACTTAAGTACAAAATTTCGCTCTTCACTATATTGCCTTTAAAGGCTTTCAAAATAAGCACTAAATTTCAGAATAAACTCTAAATACCAAATTCTATAGCTTCCAGACAGTTGTCTAGCCGTTTTTGAAACAGAATTACTTATAAGAAGGTGGTTTTTCACGGCGAAAATTTAAATACTTATCAAATATATCAGCGAGCTTAGGTTTCAAGAGCAATTTAAAAACGAAATGGCGAAATCTGTTCTTATTAGATGTTTACTCTTTTAACTGCTCCAAATTTTTAAACTATGAGGTTTTAAGCCCTATTTCAATGTAAATGGAAAAATAATTTTTGTTTTTTTAAATCTTGTTGACAGTGAGATAATTATTCTTTAAAGGTTTTTTTTAAAATTATAATACCTTGCATTAAGATAATATTTGAACGAGCTTAAGATTCCAAGAATAGAGCTTTTACTAAAATCCCGTGTTACTACAAAAACACTTAAAGTGTGGCGTAAGAATGTGCTTGAAAATTAATATAAAAATGAGGTAAGTCTTTTTTTTTTAATTTTCATTGTTTAATATATTAATTGTTTTCTTTTAATTTCAGCTTTAAAATGAGTAATATAATAAGTAAAATTTCTAAGGTATCAGTTATTTATTTTTCTTTAGTTGTATGGCTAAAGCTGTTTTTTTAACTTATAGATTACTATACATGGTTAATTAATTGAAAAATTTATTATTCACCAGTTGCTACATGATGTTGTATCATTCTAAGATGATATGGTTAACTCATTAGTACTTGCATCTTGTGATTATTCCTTTGTTTAAGTAGTAGCCGCTTCGAGTCCAGCCTTCGGTGTGGGAAATTAAAGTTATATTTATTTCAAAATTTGAGATTGAGTATACTAGCAAGTGTTCCCGTCTTTGCTACGGTAAACTTAATAAATTACTCTTAAACAAAGATTTATTTCGTGCATAACTCTCTAAATTCGTCACAGTTCGAGTCATTGGCATATTTATATATTTATATTATAAGCGTATTATAACAATATTGAGTTTTTATACTTCAGTTTCCATTAAACCTGAGTTGTGGATCAATAAAGTGTGAAAGCGTGGGCAAAATAAGAGTGCTAAAATTTGACAATAGTTTCGAAGAACTTCTACTGTTTACTAAACATTTCGGACTACCCGGAAGCTTATCAACCATTGTCCAATTCTCCGAAATGATCAAGGATTAAGCTAACTATACAAAATGATAGGTTTTTCTTTACCTATGATAGTCATTTGAAATTTGTACTTTTTGTTGTTAGAATATTGTTGATAAACATTTCATGGTAACGTAAAAATTAACCAAGAATTAAATTTAAAATTAGTTAATCCTATAATTTGCTTCAAATCCTATAATTTGCGTTAAAAATCCTATAATTTGCGTCACATAGAAATTAAAGTTAATCACTTTATATCTAAATTTCCAGGTCAAATCGAATGAATACTAAGCAGACGATGTTTAAATAATATAAAATAAGAAATGAATAAATGAGATATTTAAAGGAATGACGTCATAATGATAAAAAATATCGTTTTCACCTATTTATTATGTGATAAATTGAAAATTTTAATCTCCTGCTTTTAACCGAGGAAAACTGTGCTTAAAACAGTTACATGGGATTAACGGAATGACGTCACATTGCTAGAAATTATTGCTTCTTTCACTTAGTTATGATGCGATAAATTAAAAAGTTAATCGGTTGCGTTTAACCAGGGAAAATAATGCTTGGAATAATGACATAAAACGCTCGAAAAAGAGGGAAGGATTGGATTTTGAACGTTAGAAATTTTCAAAAACCTTCCTAGGGGTATACCTAATAATTTCTCAAATTTTCAAGGCGATTGGGTGTATGGTTTTTGAGTCTATCGAGTACAGACAGACAGACACAAATTCATTTTTATATATATAGTTTGCATTAATAAAATATGAAATAGTTTATTATCATAATGAATACCATATTTTTATCAAGAATAAAAAATATATAACGAAATAAAAGAGTTATATTTAGTGATTAGTGATAGAATGTACTAATCAAAAAGCATCTAATTATTTTCAATAATACAAAGAGAGCAAATGTATTTCCTAATAAATATATTAATTACAAAACGTAAATCTTAAACACATTTTCAAACGATAACAGAATTACAAAACAGTAACTATTTTGTATCTTATTTGAGTATTATTTAATACGAAAAAATACAAAATGCAAAGTGACAATGTGATTGTAATAGAAATTGGAATTTGTGGACAGTTTGGAAAATAAAAAACCTTGACCATTAGTTAAGCTTAACATTTGACTAGAACAATATTTCGCCATTTGCGTGAAGTGCTGACTAGTATATTGCAGACTTCCACTTCTTAACCCTTTTTATCCTGACGGTACTGACTAGTATATAGCCGAACGATGGCAAGACTGTTACTTCTTAACTTTTTATCCTGAACGGTATTATTAAAACAGTACCGTAGCTTCAATCAATCAAACACCTATATATTCTTAATAAAGTCGTTTTTCCTGACGGGTACACACAAGGACATGAACGATGCAGTTCCTACAGCAGAAAAGAAATGACAGCACCAATCAGGAATCCTTTTTATTCGCATAGTAGAGATTTTATAATTGGCGTGCTGCATTCGAAGGTCATTTTGTGGTAGAGTTGATACACGTGTTGTTCAATTGAGTAAATTTAGTGGTTTATTACCAGTTATTTGGTACTATTATTTTTTAGAGACTTCTATACTTCGCAGGTAAGCATTTCATTTGTTTTATTCATAATTTAATGTTTTATTTTCTATCATACAGTCAAAAATATATGTTGGTACTAGAAAGTACCAGCTGCAAAATTAACTACTAAAATACAGTAAAAATTAATTTTCTTTTTTCGATGATTATTCTCCATTAAAACGTATCTAATGATTAAAAAATGCAACAAGAAAGTTGATGGTAAATTAATTCAAGATATAAAGGGTTGAAGAAAGAAACACGTTTATATGCATTGGAGCCCTAGCTCCTTTTCCCAGCAGGGTTCAGCGATTCTTAAATGCTAAATATCCTTCCCGATACATCGAAAGTGGTGAACCTGTGGTTTGGTTTCAACGATCTCCGGATCTGAACGCTATGGAATTTTTCTTCTAGGAACACCTGAAATCTTAAATGTACCAGACGTCTACAGACTCGGCTGAAGATGTCGTAGAGAGAATTATTATTGCCATGGACATAATGGACAAAAAACAGAACAAAACAAAAAACCATAAATATCGTGCTCGTCATTTATTTTCCGATGGCAGATGAGCAACAATGCAAGTAGATACCTCTTTCAGCACTTGCTGTGAAATTTTTTCTAAAAAAAATAAACCAGACTGTGTAACCTTTGATATCATTTATTCACTTTTCTGAAGCTGCTGTAAGGTCAGTGTAATATTAGACTTTAGACTAGAGATGTGTTACATGGACACCTGCATTTTTACGGCGCTAAGGAGCAAAGAAGGACACATCATGAGAGGTTAGACAAGCCCTACTCCAGCGAGGTGAAAAGTTCACCAGGAGGGGGAAGGATGCCACCCCCTCCATCGCCATCTGCGGAGGAGAAGGATATTTTTCCCAGGGAAGCGAAAGCCTGACCAAGATGGGGGGGGGGGTATTCCACCTCGGGCTTTGCGAACAGCAGTAGAGGAGATGCCCTCTCGAAACGACAGATAAGGGACATTTTCTGGAAGGAGAGCTGAGACCGAGAGAGGTGCTTTCCGCTTAGCACTATTTGGTCATTATCGGTCTTATTTCAGCCATGTTTGTGGTTAACTATGTTCAGTGTACATATGTTTCACAAACCTTGAAAATAAAAAATATTTTGTCTAGGATTTAATCGTTTTAGTACTTAATTATCGGCAATATAGGCTTTCATCGAATCCACGATACCTGCTCCAGTAACACTAAGCGAGCAGGTACAGAAACGAGGCGTGTGGTCATTGGGAAAGACAAACGTGGACACGAGAGACGTTTACAGTCAGGTTGGAATTTTAATTTTAGTGTTTCCTGCAATGTCCGAGTGGAATGCGACCCTATGTTCTTTAGTGATCGTTGCTCGTCTGGATAAATACGCTTAAACGAGCAGAAATAGAACAAACTCGTAGACAAACCCCTATTATTTTGTAAAAACAATTTATAATCACACTGCATATGAATGTTTCATTCATTATATATCCAACACACTTGTGTTGATATTTGATTTTTCTTATTTATATGAAATTACATGGATTAGATATAAGCACAAAATAAATTAATATAAAAATACTAATACTTTTTTATGGTTTTGATTTAACTGTTTTTGATGCTATTTCTTTTATCATGCGTAAGTGATAATAATATAGAACTATACAGAATGATTAACAATAGTTAGAAATCTTTAACAGGTGATATTTTATACCAAATACAAATAATTTTCAAAATACTTGGCATATGCAAACGGGGTAGCACATTTCGAAATGTCTGTTCTTTAAACGCTAAAAATATTTTCCTGTAGTGGTTTATAGGAAGAAAAAGAACACCATGTATGTAAATATAACCTGGGAAAGGCCATGTATGTAAATGCAACCATGTATGTAAAAGCAGAAGAGTATGCGTCACAGTGAATAAAAAGAAACCAGTAAAGACGAGGTAACGTTATCGCTGGGAAATGTTTCCAGCATGCAATCGTTCTAAATGGCCCTCCACACCATAGTCCACTGCAAGCCATCACTACCGTCTGGAGGGGGTATGGCTTATCGTGGTCGATTGCGGCAGACGATAAAATAGCCTTGGAGAAAAATGGCTTTAGAGACGGTTTTTCTCCAAAGATCAAAGGCAGCCAGATGCGTGGTTAAAGTGCGCAGTCGATCCTATGGACGAATCCATGCGCTTGGCTCATTTAGTGGCCCAGCGTATGGATGCAACCCGTGAACCATCGTACAAGGTCACCATCAGGAAGTGGTGAATAATTGGCCATAGTATGGAGGCTACATAACAATTGTGACCTATGGTATAATGGCCAGTATCCTTTTTGCGTTATCATTATCGGTCACTCTTTTGAGCAGTTATTGAAAATTAACAATTTAAGATGCTTTTTTAATGTATAGTTATTCTTTTGTTTTAAACTCATATCTTCCGTTCTACTATTTTACATCCTGTAGTGCGTTTGTATTTCGTTCTAGGCTATACTTATGAAAATTGTTTGTATTGGTGTGAAATATCAATTGTTAAAAATTTCCCAATTTTTTAATCATCGTGTATTTTTCAGTTTGTAATTTACTGGAAAAGGAATACAACAAAATTATTTCTTCTAATCAATAATTTTCCTTTTGTACGACAGCATAAAACAAGGTAATAGAGTAATTAGTCAATAGGCTATATTCTTGAAATACAGTATTTAGGGGAAGAAGAAACATAATAGGTCATCTCTGTATATAAAAGGAAACCTTTTTTTGTATGCAAGTAAAGAGTGGTTATAATTACGAGCATATTCTCTATACCAAAGCATGTATCTGAAGCTAATCAGCCGAAATTGACACCGAAATTGGGTAAATGGGTTTCTTTGCAGAGTTTAGAGTGGCTCTCATGCTTTTTTTTATAAATTCATGTATTAATGATATTTCTGTACATACATATCCAGTTTACAAATTAATATGTGGCTGCACTGAACTCACCACCTACAGAATTCTATTTCAAGTAGTGCAACACTACAGACTAGCTATGTTCAATTCTACTGTAAATCAGCTGGGGAAATAAAATTATTAAAAATGACAGACGCATTGCAGTCTCTGCACAGATCTACTTCAGTATTTTAGGTTGGAAAACTTTTACCAGAATCAAATTATCCACACTTAAACAAAGCTACTTATCGTCTAATTTCAATTTTGAAAATAACTTATTGGTGTGACTCCTCGATGAATTTTGTGAAATCGAATTATTGTTTGCACTGGATTAATTATCACCTTACAGAACTTTCGGGGTTGGCTTTAACAAATTTTGAGCTCAATTTCTAATATTTGACCAAAGGTCTTTGTTAAATATTTTAAATTTGATCAATACTTTTGTATTACGTTTTAACTTTTTAATAAATTATTTAACAATTATTTTGTAAAATTTTTACTTTGATTGTTAGCTATTTTACTTTTCTGTGTATTTTATATAGAATTTAACAGCGAAGTTGAAACTAAAAAGTCTATTGACACAACATATATTTATTTCAATACATAACAGAAAGTTTTAGAATAAAATATTTCTTAGAAAATTAATATAAGTATATCTTAATAGTAATTATTTGATTTTGTTATATTGAGGAAAACGTTTCAAAATATTTATGTACACCAAAAATCTTCTAAAAAAACCACTTCTGAAATTTATAAATTAGAAACTAATTTTTTACCTTAAATAGAAGCAGGTAAAGATTTTTATTTTGAAAACCATAATTATATTAACATGAGTGATGTTATTAATTTTATTGCAGGATAAAGGCCATTGGTTTAAACTTTTAATTTTTAATCATTTTAATTTTTTTTTAAATTTAAAAAAGTCAGATAGCTCTAAAGTTTTGGTTTACAGAATTAAACAAATATTTTTACCCACTTTGACATAAAAATTTAACTTCTAATATACATAAAACTTCTAATACATTTTAAAAGTTGTCTGGCAGGTAAATGAATTTCCGTTTTTTCATTTGTATATATTTTTTTATGTTGTTTTAATAAATATACTAATTAACAAAAAATTTTTTAAATTTAATATGTTATTGAATATTTTGTAAAAATGTCATTCTAAAGGAGCAGAAAATTTTATATTATGAATAATAAAATATGTTACGGAATAAAATATGTTTTGGGGTAGCGCTTCGAGCTTCTACGACACAGGTCCCAGGTTCGATCCCCGGACTGGGCAAGGTTGACTCAACTTTTCATCCATTCAGTGGGTTGACAAACTGAGGATCAAGCATGCTTGAGAATTAAACACTGGTGGTTCCGCGTAAGATTAACCATCTAGCCGGAATATATGCTTCGAACCGAGAGCCCTTGGTCTCGGAAATGGTGCTTGGCACCGTAGGCTTTGACCCCCTAGGGGCTGTTGCCACGAGGAATTTAGTAATTAAATAAGTTATGAGGATGGTTTTAAATCTCAAAAGGTACTATGATACGTGAAGACATGGGTGCCAATTTAATTAAATGAATTAATGCATTTAATACTATAAAAAATTAAGGCGTCTTTTTTTTTCTTTAATTTCTAATGCAGCAGCGTTTTGGAAATTATCCCGCCGCTTGTACTGAGTCTTTATAAGATATACAAAACCGAAATGCAGCTTTCTTTGACAAGATGAGTGGCCACCTGTCGTATATTAAGTATACAACTAATATAATAAAGTCGGTTTAAAAATACTCTTGAAACATTATGTTTTATGGTCTTAAGTATATCAAAACTATATCATTATAGTTATCAAAACTATACTTAAAGAAGTTTACAAGCAGGACCGCTGAATAGAGAAGGCTATTGTTATCATAAATTGTTCTGATTAACCAAATTTCATATAAAAATATACTTACACAACGATTGAAAAGGATCATATAATATATGTGTCTTCATAATTGTATTCCGGTATTTGGAGAACATGTGCTTATCTTCTTGAAATAGATATGAAATCATTTGATGCATTTGTGCGGAAACAGAAATATGAATTAATTAACAGAGGCTTCAACTTCTTTCAATTCAAGCAACTTTAATAATGTCACATTTTACAATACATTCAAATACAGCAATAAAAATCATCCAAGTTTTTTTGTACATTACAAAATGTAGAAATGACAAGAAAACTTATTTTGTTACTGAAATCATAATTATTTTCGAAAAATGGTAAAATCTTCAATGAGAATCGAATATACATCAAAATTATCTAGCTTCATATTATCAAATTTATACGTTTATTTCCATGTGGTTTTCTGATTAAAATCTTCGTTTACAATACTTTTTACATTTTGGGTTATTTTATGAATTGCTAGGGTATAAAGGCCGGAATACATTTTACCTTTGTATAAAATATTTATACAAAGGTCTATTGCGAAAAAATATCAAAAATTATGATTTTCAAACATATTTTTAAATATGTTGCTAGATATGGTAAAATGTATATTCTATAATGCAATAAGTTAATTATATAGATGGTTCCAAAAACATAAAGAAACTCAAATGAATTGTATTGCTTTTTTTTAAAAATAAGAGTTAAAATCATAGATTATTTTTTATTGTAGAGTTTAGTACTATCTAGTATTACCACAGAGTGAGGGAAGATCTTAAAGATAGTTAAAAAAATTAATTTGATGAAGCCAGTGAAAAACTGGGAAATCAACAGGATTTGAAATTTGCAAAATTCCTCGCATTCATGCAATACTCAATCTAGTTGAAGTGAGGGATTTTATTATTTTGTACTACAACAAATCAGTCGAGTAGCTTAGTAACTATTGAATTGTAAAATACGAATAGTTGTAGCAAATAAATTGCAATTAAGTATAAATAATTTGAAAATAAGTTAGTTATTGCGATAATTTAAGGTACAATTTATTTTAGATATATAAAAGAATAGCGTGTAATATAGTCATACCTTGTCCAGTTGGGATTCTCGTTTCATTAATGAGCATATAATAGTAATACTTATGGTTTCTCAGATATGTTCCGATAATTCTACGGGTACTTCAAATGCCAGTCATTTTCTATTTAATCAAATTAAACATGTGAGTGAAAGAAAATTAACTCATCCTCTAATATAATTTATTTATTTTAAAATTTATTTAATTAAAAAATAAAACATTTATTTAATTAATTATTTAATTAAAAATAAAAAAAATATTTAAAATTTTATTGTAGAGTTTAGTACTATCTAGTATTACCACAGAGTGAGGAAGATCTTAAAGATAGTTAAAAAAAATTAATTTGATGAAGCCAGTGAAAAACTGGGAATTCAACAGGATTTAAAATCTGCAAAATTCCTCTCATGAAATACTCGATCTAGTTGACGTGGGAGATTTTATTAATTTGTATTTAACTACAACAAATTAGTCGAGTAGCTTAGTAACTATTGGATAGTAATATGCGAATAGTTGTAGCAAATAAATTGCAATTAAGTATAAGTAGTTTGAAAATAAGTTAGTTACTGGGATAATTTAAGGTACAATTTATTTTAGATATGTAAAAGAATAACATATAGTATAGTCATACCTTGTTGATGCTGAGATTCCCGTTTCTTTAAGGAGCGTATAGGTGTAATACTTATGGTTTCTCAGATATGAACCGATAATTCCAAGTGCACTTCAAATGTCAGTCTTTTTTTCTATTTAACCAAATTCGACATATAGGAGAAAGAAAATTAACTTATCCTCTTGTTTAATTTAGTTAATTAAAAATTATTTATTTAATTTATTTAATGATTCTCGTTTCATTAATGAGCGTATGGGTATAATATTTATGGTTTCTCACATATGTTCCGATAATTCCATGTGCACTTCAAATGTCTGTCTTTTTTATTTAATCAAATTAAAAATGTGAGTAAAAGAAAATTAACTTATCCTCTTATTTAATTTACTTAATTAAAAATTATTTATTTAATTTTTTAAATGATTCTCGTTTCGATAATGAGTGTATAGGTGTAAAACTTACGGTTTCTCAGATATGCTCCGATAATTCCATGTGTAATTCAAATGTCAGTCTTTTTTATTTAATCAAATTAAAATGTAAGGAAAAGAAAATTAACTTATCCTCTAATATAATTTATTTAATTTATTTAATGATTCTCGTTTATTATTAAGCGTATAGGTGTAATACTTATGGTTTCGCAGATATGTTCCCATAATCCCATGTACACTTCAAATGTCAGTCTTTTTTATTTAATCAAATTAAAATGTAAGGGAAAGAAAATTAACTTATCCTCTAATATAATTTATTTAATTTATTTAATGATTTTCGTTTATTATTGAGCGTATAGGTGTAATACTTATGGTTTCTCAGATATGCTCCGATAATTCTATGTGTACTTCAAATGTAAGTCTTTTTCTATTTAACCAAATTAAACATGCGAGTGAAAGAAAATTAACTTATCCTCTTATTCAATTTATTTAATTCAAAATTATTTATTTAATTTATTTAATGATTCTCGTTTTATTAATGAGCGTATAGGTTTAATACTTATGGCTTCTTAGATACGTTCCGATAATTCCACGTCTACTACAAATTCCAGACTTTTTTATTTAGTCAAATTAAACATTTCAGTCAAAGAAAATTAACTTATCCTATAATATAATTTATTTAATTAAGATGTATTTATTTAATTTATTTAACGATTCTCGTTTATTATTAAGCGTATAGGTGTAATACTTATGGTTTCGCAGATATGTTCCCATAATCCCATGTACACTTCAAATGCCAGTCTTTTCTTCTATTTAATCAAATTAAACATGTAAGTGAAATAAAATTAGCTTAACCTCTAATATAATTTATTTAATTCAAAATTATTTATTTAATTTATTTAATGATTCTCGTTTCATTAATGAGCGTATAGGTTTAATACTTATGGCTTCTTAGATATGTTCCGATAATTCCACGTCTACTACAAATGTCAGTCTTTTTTATTTAATCAAATTAAACATTTCAGTCAACGAAAATTAACTTATCCTATAATATAATATATTTAATTAAGATTTATTTATTTAATTTATTTAACGATTCTCGTTTCATTAATGATCGTATAGGTGTAATACTTATGGTTTCTCAGATATGTTCTGATAATTCCATGTGTACTTCAAATGTCTGTCTTTCTCTATTTAATCAAATTAAACATGTGAGTGAAAGAAAATTAACTTATCCTCTTATTTAATTTATTTAATTCAAAATTATTTATTTAATTTATTTAATGATTCTCGTTTAATTAATGAGCGTATAGGTGAAATACTTATGGTTTCTCAGATATGTTCCGATAATTCCATGTGTACTTCAAATGTCAGTCTTTTTCTATTTAATCAAATTAAACATGTAAGTGAAAGAAAATTAACTTATCTACTATTATAATTTATTTAATTAAAAATTATTTATTTAATTTATTTAATGATGCTCGTTTTATCAATGGGTGTATAAGTGTAATACTTATGGTTTCTCAGATATGTTTCGATAATTCCATGTCTACTACAAATGCCAGTCTTTTTCTATTTAATCAAATTAAACATGTGAGTGAAAGAAAATTAACTTATACTCTTATTTAATTTATTTAATGAATTGCTTTTAACTGTTCCTCAGATATTTTGATTTAAAAACTAGTACTACTGTAGTCTGTACCTGAATAATTAGCTTAAAGATTTAAAATCAATAAAAAGTACTAGAAACTACAGGAAACTATTTATATTTGTTTAAAAAGCGATCTTTATTTTTGGAATTAATTCAATCGGTAAATTTGTAAATGTAGTAATTCTTTATTGGTAGAACAGATTAGATTTATTGTATGTATTTAAACACTTTCTAATCTAGATTATTCTTTTCAAATTCATCTGTTCATATAAAATTGGAATATTGATCCATCAACTAGCAAAGAAGAAATTAAAATAAAATCGATAAAATTCGAATTTAATATGAATAAGTATAACATTTCTGCCCTCATAATCTTATTTGATAGAAATTGATGCTATTAAAATAAATAAAAATTTCTAGAAAATAACCTTAAAACTATTTGCATCTGTATAAAGAGAGATATGAAATCTTTAGGAATCGATTCGAGTGATTAAAACTGTGTAAAGTTATTGTCAGTGATTTTTAATAGAGATATTGATTAAATCTATTGTATAAAATTTATTTACTTCCTAATCCATATATTTATAGTTCGTATCCTTGCAATATACGATTGAAATATTTATCTGTCAACTCATACTGGGCAAATGTATATATTAACGAAAAAGTTTAAACATAATAACAATAAAACTACCATTTCTGCTTCCATAACCTAATTTGATATAAATTATAAAGAAACACACAATCATATTACCTTTCAAGTAAAACCTCATTGGAATATTTGATGAAAACTCAAACAGAATGCTCAAAACTCCATATTAAAGGAAAGCCTTCCCTGAAATAATAAATTTATACATTCACATTTTTGAGGTTCCCCTGACAAAAATTTAATTACTGTCAGCCTACTGAAACTTTGTTGTTTGTATCCAGAATAAAGCTACTGGAATGTTTGAAGATAAATCCAATAAAATGCTAGGTATATCAAACTGACTCATCTCCTAAATTTTTCAAAGTTCTTTTGGTTCAAAATATGAGCATTTCAAATTTAGTTGATACATCAAAATCTAGAAGAAAAAGTCAATTGAACGTATGAATGCGAAGCATAACTTAATAAAAAGTGGTTGGACTGTCATGAAAATTTCTTTGTGTCTATGCTTAAAGAATAGTAGAATATTAATGTAGTTGGAAGAATTGGAGAAACAGAAGTGATAAGTCTGCAGTTGCTTAATTTCTTTTATAGAAGCACGGATCTCCCCATTCAAGAATAAATTAGATGAATATTTTAATTACAGTACTTCATAAGTTTTTTTTAATTTTGTTCTTTATATAAAACGCCACTGTCTACTTTATCCAGATAATGTATAACACAGCAGTATACTCTTACCATGAGAATTTTCTGAATAACTTACAATAAATACTAACTTTTTTTTTGGTAACAGTCTTGTGATACTATTTAGTAGTTAAGTAAATGTTAATACTTATTACCCTTCTTCAAAGCAGATACAATAAAGCACCGTTTATACGACGCTAAAATGATCGACGTAAAACGACGCATACATGAAAAAGTTTACATACGACATCAGTGTCATTGTAGTCAGTGTCATATTCATTGTAAGCGTAACTTTTTATGTTAACTCTAATATTTATGTAACTGTTTGGAACAAGATTTTTTTAGTATGTGTTGTTCTAGTCTGAGTCAGTGTCATATTCATTGTAAGGGTAACTTTTTATGTTAACTGTAATATTTATGTAACTGTTTGGAACGAGATTTTTTCAGTATGTGTTGTTCTAGTCTGATTGTTTCACGAATAAAAGTTGGTTGCCATACGAAAGCGGCAGGTGGTTTTTCATGTTTAAGAAACAGAATCGTTTTAAAGCTAGGATTTATTTCTCAGAGCCATTTTCCCAGAAGCCATTGGATATTTTGATACGCTGCTAGCGTAAATGCGTTAGTTTTCGTTTAAAGGACAACGTATTATTTTTTGGTACCCTCAGTGGGACTCACAATTGTGTTATGAGTTATGGTTAATTTAGAAGCTTCAAGAAATCACGGAAAATGGACAGATCCTCTTTTACGAAAGCGTACAATAAATTAGAAGGCCTGTTAGTTTTGGAGAATCTTGATATTTGTGAACTGGAAGATGAACTAAATGTTTTTGAAATATAAAGCTGATTGTTTGGAAATAACACATTCTAGTATCCTTGAATTACTTCCAGAGGTAGGATTCGAATCGGAATTTGAGGTTGTTAAAGATTTTCGTGATAAAACTATTAGGATCGAAACTAAGGCTAGACGGATTATCAACAATCTTCAACATACTGTAAGTACAATTTTGCATTCAAATATTAGCAACTCTGATATAATAAACCTATTGAAAATACTGCTCTTGAAAAAAGAAGGTTTAAATTACCTAAGTTAGAATTAAGAAAGTTTGATGGTACATTAAAGAATGGCTTTATTTTTGGAGCCAATTTGAAAAAATTCCTCCAGATTCTGGTATTGAAGATTCAGATAAATTCCAATATTTGTTACAATCAACCGTTGAAGGCTCTCGAGCTAGAGAAGTAATAAAAAGTTTTCCGCCAACTGGCGATAATTATCATAAGGCGATTTATTGTTTAAAAATCTCGTTCCAAACAGTTACATAAATATTACAATTAACCTAAAACGTTACAGTCATAATGAATAAGACAGTCTGTATCTGAATAATTAGCTTAAGAGTTTAAAACCAATAAAAAGTACTAGATACTACATTTAATTATTTGTGTCTCTGTTAAAGAACGATATTAATTTTTAAAATGAATTCGAGCGATCATAATTTTGTCAAGTAATAAGTTAATAGATTAATTGTTTGGATCTAACTGAATTTTTGTGAACAACTTCGATTATTGCAAATTTAATGTATATTTATACAGAAGTAATAATTTTAACATTTTGCAAGACATTATATTGCTCTAAAGTAATTAAATTTTTAAAGTATTTATCATATTAGGGAGAAAATTATAACTTTATTGCATATTTTAAGCACTTATTATATCCTTTATATGCATGTAGATAATACATGCGTTTAATTAGGTAAATCTTAATCGTTGTCTAATATTTTGCTTGTTTTACAAGTCTGTAAGTACAGCAATAAGTTTTGGACCGAATGTATTGAATGCTAGCATTTTGATGTAAATCTAAGAAATTTCTTGATAAATTTGGGTTAGAAAAGGGGTAAACAATTTATATCCGAAGTTTTGCATCATGTGCATCGTATGATTGAAGGAATTTATGATTAGAATGATTACGAATGCTTTGGAATTGTGGTAAAACGTCCTGCAAGCAAACGTCGTATTAATGAGAAACGTAAAAAACGATGCTTTACTGCATATTTTATCCCGATCAATCAATTTAATATGGAATGGAGTTTTGGTGCATGAGTCTGTTACTCTGTTCTATGTGTGACACACAGCTGTACCTCTGTTTGTAGAGACTGGTGGTATGGTTCATCGCCTCACCGTTTACTACATGCAGAGCGATGCATTCTTCACGACTCTTGTTTCTACCGTGACTTCTCCTGAACGTCACGTGCGAGTATGTCTCGAGTCTAGAGGAACTACTGTTATTGACTAGAGAAGTGGACTTGGAACGTCGCCTCCTTCCCCTGGGTCTCAGGTGGAAAGCCCCGTAGATTAGTGGGTTGATGGCTGCTGTAGAGCTACCGAAGAAGAAAATGGCCTTTTGCAGATCCTGACTCAGCTGCTCGCTGGGGTCCAGAAACATGAAAATGATCATTGTGACGTAGTAAGGGGTCCAGCAGACCACAAAAGTCAGTACGATAACTACAGTAATCATAAGGGACTTGATTTTCGCTTTGCGAAGTATCTTCTGACGGGCGCTGTCAATGGCCGACCGGGATACACGCTCGGAGAACATGTTTTCTTGACCTAGAAATAAAACCAGTTAATTCCTTGTACATAAACACTATTATGTATCTATTACATTTTCTCATTGATTTTTAAAAAATAAATGAAGATAAAACAGAATAGTAAAGTTGATAGCAATAGAAATGAAAAGTTTTATATATGAGTGTTGGAACTTTAATAGTGGCAACTATTTATTTACATGGAATTAAAAAAGTGATTGACGTTACTATGTTTTACAGTCCTTCAATATAGTCGTCAGCATTGTGTATAAGCCGTTTCCAATGACGTGGAAGTCGGGGAATACCTGTAGCAGTGCCTGTTC
Organism: Pardosa pseudoannulata; assembly: GCA_032207245.1. NCBI lineage: Eukaryota > Metazoa > Arthropoda > Arachnida > Araneae > Lycosidae > Pardosa > Pardosa pseudoannulata. Next base: position 13,809,371 of record CM063510.1, read on the forward strand.
TGTTGATAGTTCGAATAGACCAGTTTGTTGCCTCAAGAATCTCTGGAACAATTCTGAAGCGAATGTTAAAAAGTAGTTTCTTCATCATATGAATTAAGACAAAGTCATAAGGGCTTAGAACTGGGAAGTATGGTGTACGGTAAAGCACTTCCCAGCCCCATCAATCGAACAAATTAGTCACAGATTGCTCAGCATTGTCATTCAGAATGATAGGGGCGTTCTGAAGAAAGTGCAGAATTTTTCTCATGCTCAGGCGTTCCTTCAGAATGTGCAGCGCAGTAGTATGCTAAAATCCTGTCTTTCGGGAATGCTTACTAATCGTTTGGCATCGAACACTGTTCACTAGTGCGGCAACAGTATGCACTTCTGCATCGCTGACACTAGGACGACCTGACCGATGCATGTCTGCCACATTTGAGAGTCTTTCATCAAAGGTTTTTACCCATCTTGCTACAGTTCTGAAAGACAATGCAGATTCCCTGCAAGCCTCTTGAAGCCCTAGATGACATTGTTGTGATGTTCGACCTCTGGCTCATTGAATTTTTATCCATTTTCGTTGTCCTTGTTTTGAAAACGTCCTGACAACACTTACTTTAGACTACAAGCTAATACAAGGATCTTGGAGTCACTACGCATTCGTATGACGTAGAAAGGAGGAGTCTTTTTGCTGATAGGTAAGGTAGGTTTGAAGCTCACATCTGGTATATGCGACATTCTTTGGTTGCCACAATTAAAGTGTTCCAACCCTCAAAAATGGGAAAGTAATTGAAAAAATCGAGACTATTGTATACATTGGAGGTAATATATCAACCGAAAGAGGGGATGATGAAGGTATTTTTGGAAGAATAAAAAAGTGCAATATGCCTATTAAATGCTACATAAAATATGGAATTCGGGTTGTTTCTGAATAATACTTAAGTATCAGATTTTTAAGGCTGCAGTTAGAGCAATCCTTACTCTATGGACGTGAAACCGGGAAATTAGCTAAATATCAAGAAAACAGAACTCGAATACTTTCCAGAATAGATGTCTAGAAAGTTCTTAAAATCTACTGGCCCAATAAAATGTGAAATGATGAAATATACCAACAATTTAATAGTAAAACCACAACAACAATAATGTGAAAACGAAGATGGCAGTAAATAATACATATATTACGAATGCCTTTATTAGACCCAACACGCATAGCCTTAACCCCTTAAAGTGCACTCTCGAGTTAACTAGAGCGCGCTAAACTGGTCAGACTGTACACACTCGAGATAATTTGAGCGGCATTGTACTTTATGTTGCTATAATTTTTTACACTCGAATGCAATCGAGAATTGAAAATAACAACGTGAAAGAAAAAACAATCATTTTATTGATATTTATTATTTACATGTGATTGTAAGCTATAACACTTACTTATTCAAGTATAAAATATACATATTTTTTCTACTTATCACTTACGACTTATCTCTTCCTTGTGAGGCGCTTTCCGACATATTCAGACTCTGATTCACTCATTTTTCAATATATATTTTATTAAAAAATAATGTAATATAATTGTTAACTATTTTATTACTAAGCCCTGTCTGTAAAGACATCCTTGACTCGAAGCATCACTTTATGTACTTTGTTCTTTAGATATATGAAACATAAGTTATGCGTAAGTATCAAATATTTCATATTTAATACCTACACATCAAAGGAAGAAACACCATACTGTCAATTGGTAGATTGCTTACTAATTGAACAGTATACTCTTTCGACAACAATAATAATATTCTAAAAATTAGAAATCAGACAAATTGTATAAATATCGAATATACTCCGATTTTGATTATTTTTGTATTTTTGTAATTTTCTTGGCAAGACAACGTTCTAAATTGTGTTTTTTTACATAAAAAATTTATTTCTTTTAGCCAGCCTTTTTCAAAAAAAAAAAAAAAAAAAAAAAAAAAAAAAAAAAAGTGAAACTGAAAAGAGGATTTTAATAAGTAAAATTAAGGGACCTTTCTAAGGAGGTTTAGAGTACTTCTTATTGAAAGATAATTATTTTGGTATAGTTTAGTTTTTTTTAAATAATTCTACACTTTGAGGTGTAATATATTAGCATAAAATGCTTTCATCTTGATCAAATATGAAAAATAATTCTGAGTTAAATGACAGTGTACCGAGGTACTTTCCCACGATGATCTGCACGTGCATGCACAGCTGTGGGAGAAATTTCCTAGAGGAATTTAGGACTTCGATTGTTCACGTAGAGTTTAGGGACCCTTGCAGAGAAGGTATACATCACGGAATGGCAGCGTAACGGTCAAGCTCGAACAGAGCTGTAACCGTGAGTTATGGGGGCAGGGGCTAAAAAATGTCAGCTTGCACAAAATGGGCTAATTTAATGAGCCCACCTGCACTCCCGAAGGGGATGCAGATGTGGGAAAATTTCACGAAACAAGCGATTGGAATTGAAGAAAAAGGGGCGTTAAAACCGAGGTGAGGAGTTGGGAAACAAAGTTAAGAAAAGGAGTGGAAGTCGGGATTGAAGAGAAGGGGGACATCAAATCCTAAGCCCCTCACCGCATGAGAAAAGCTTCTATCTGATCCTCTGTACCAACTGAAGGACCGACGCATCGCGTGAGGAAAGTCCCTGCCTGCTCCCCTGTTTCTTTAATGGAGGTCAAAAATAAAATAATATTCATAACAGTCATTTAGGCCTCTGTTAGTAATTTAATATTGTGATTAAGTAATAACGCATTATAAAGAGAATTGTAATAATTATGGTGTAAATATAAGACATAAATAATTGATGATTATGATGTATGTAATCAAGGATAAATTTTTAAATGAATGTACAGAATAAATGTCTGAATCTCAATATAAAGTATTATATTCTTATCATGTTTCCCCTTTGTAAACGAACACTGGTGTTAAGGTTGTAAGTACATTACAACAGATAGCTTGTTTAAAGATTTGCACCAATGCAATATAGCAACAAGCGTTATGTCCATATGAGTGTGAAGGGTTAGTATCTTAATATACACCATACAATGTAATAACAGCTTCATTCCTGTAATGAAAAATTCTTTACACGATTAATTTAAAATGCGTGTCATTTAGGAGAATAGTTTTATTAATTTTCCTTAAAAAATATTTGATTTTCAGCTTAAAAATAATTATTAACAAGTACTGCTAGACTTTTCAGATGTTAACCTTTTGCACTCTAGGGCTTTGGAGCGGAGCCATTTAAAATTTGTCTTCAAACTCGAGGGCTCCGTTACGGAGACAATGCAAATAATTTTCAGTTTTTAAAATAAGAACAAAAAGAAATCATAAAAACTAGTTATTTTTCATTGTCTCCGTAGAGGAGCCCTCGAGTTTGAAGAGAAATTTCAAATGGCTCTGCTCCGAAGCCCTCGAATGCAATGGGTTAATTTAGTTCATATTACCTGTCTTAATTTGATCCACAAGGAATTTTCAATGCTCAAACTCATAGAAGTATAATAAAAGCGCTAATGCAACAATAACTTAAGCATGATATAAAATGAAATAAATAGTTTAATACTAAAAAATTAAATTTTCATTCACTCTTATGATATAAATATTTTATTTTAATCAATCAATTTTTGGAGAAAATTATGTATAATGAAGCGTATGTGCTATTTTTGTAGATAATATATAATTTTTGTTTAATACCATGTAATGCAAGATTGCGTAAAAATTGCTGGGATTTACTTTTCGAACTAGAAAGTAAAAGTACATGTTGTGCTAATAATGTTTCATGTTTCTTAGAGCGCCTACTCATTTTAAATATTTTATGAGCTACACTAAAATCTAATGATATTAATTATCAAACAAAATATTTTCTTCAATGGTATAAATTTAAGAAGTATATTAATTAACATCCAAGTTTTCAAAATTTCTGTTTTGTTTTTGACTCAGTTCAATCAGGGTAAAGATAAAGAATGAATAAGTTTTTTTTATCAAAGAAGTAAAAATAATCATTCTCATTATCTATTATGCTGTTTAGAGACCTATTTAAATTAAGAACTAAAAATGATAAATAATAATACAAGATAATAAATATTCTAAATAGCATTTTTGAGTTGTATCATGGATTTAAATAGTTTAACTTCTGAACTATAGAATAACATTAAAAATGAATAAGCAATTTTTTTATTAATAAAATGCACCATACTATCCAGTATATATTACAGTCTTGAATAATTTATAGTGAAGACTTTAATAACTCTGAGTTCTAAATAAAATTTATTCAACATATTACTTATTTATGATATCAGTTTAGTTCTGAAATATTTATTTTAGGAAATGCTTTCAAGAATGTTTCTCTATATTTAGAAAAATATCCTTGAGTACCACTCTAGTATATTCCATTTTCCTGAAAACAGTAAAGAAAGAAACTGTTCTTCATTTGTGATTTATAAATCATAAATGTAATGTCAGTTGGACTGTCAATGTGTAACTTATAAATCACAAAATGTACTCTTGGTATTTATAAGTTTACTTTTATTTGTATTTTACTGGTTAGAAAGTATTCTTTGTAAATGCACTAAACACAAATTATGATTTAATTAGGTTTACATAAAAATAAGTAAATAAAGGTATTACAAAACTACAGTCTGCAACATGTTTAAATGATTCTCTTTGTGTATAATACATCAGTACTAAGAACTTTCATTCAGTTTGTGCGGTTGTACCTGAGAGTAAAATCAATAAAGTGATCTGATAAAAGTCACTCAAATAGGACTATAAAAGAAATGCATTTCCGACATTTGAATTCAAGAGCTCTAAACAGTAATGTCTGGAAAAGCTTCCAGCTTAGAAAATTATAAGAGGATTTCAGAGTCTTTTGTCCTTAATCTATTTTTGCCATAAGTACGTTTCATAATATCAAGAATTACTGTATTGATATTATATGTAATTCTTTCAAAAGCATTTGGAAATCAATTATAATTTAAAGTAATTTACGTAAGGAACTTCAAGGCAAATAAATAAGGGCCTTTAAGTGTTTAGTCATCAAACTTACGCTTTTGAAACACTTTGATTTAATCTTTTGTAACATCGTGTTGCATACCTCGAATATAATTGAATAATGTCATTATCACAGTGAATTATGAAAGACAGATTTGTTGATTGTTGGTTATTGTTACGAATTTGAGTACTACTGTGTATAAGTGCAACAGATGTGGAACACCCTGCATATATAATAGAATGTAACTGGTACTTCTCTCGTTGATCCACTTTTGTTTTCCACCTGCACTCCTTCTTTTAGAGTGCATACTATTCTTAATTATTTCTTGTTTTCAACTAAAATTTGATTTGTATTTCAGATGTACCTTAGTTCTATGGCTACGCAGCAGCAAACAAATAATATAAATTTAATTGCATGCAATCCAAGCGATAGGAGTCATAAGCAACATATAATTGTAAAAGGCTAATAAAAATCGCATAACTTACAGCTTGTCATGCAAAAATCAGAGTGGCTGCAATCAAAAGACAATCTGTTACAGAACTTACCAGAATCTGAAAGAAAAGGAAAAAAATATGAATAACTTACTTTGTTTTGTTTCACGAACAGATTCTAAGCATTATACAGAAAATAAAATCTTAATTAATCACCAATAGCAACAGTTTAGCAGGAAAAAGCGAACATAGTTTTATATGCATTTAGAAATAAAAGAACCAAGACACAAAAACAGATGCTTCAATTTTAAAAGACATGAAAAACAAAAGACAACGCATGTGTATCATAACCTGGGTAATGTAATAATAATTGTTGAATAAACATTCCTGGTCTGGGATTCACATTCATTTGACAAAACATGCATTTATGTATACTAAAATTTCCAGTTTTATTTTTATAAGATATGAGTGCTTTTGAAACTTTGTCGTCTCTCAAACGTTTCTAAGTTATATAAATAAGAACCCCATCCATCTCTTAAATAATAATATTATTGATGACTCGCCTGGATGACGTGGAAGGCACGTGATCAGTTGGAAGTGGTATTTAACTGCTGCTGGAGAGTCTGAAGAATTATTCTTTCACTTACTTCTGTGTGTATTGAGAAAGGCTGCGGATCTAAGCGATTTTGATAGAGGGCAGATTGTAATGGCTCGAAGGCTCGGAACAAGTATTGAAATGCACAACTCGTGGGTTGTTCGCGATCTACAGTTGTTAGTACTTCTGCAAAGTGGATGAATGGCGGTAAAACCAGCAGTAGACGACACAGTGTTCGACGTCCACACGCTATCAAAGAAAAAGGTCGTCGGAGGCTGTCCCGCATGGTGAATCAAAACTGGAGCCAGACAGTGGCTCGGCTGGCAACCCAATACAATGCATGCCCAAGTAGAATAGTATCAAAGTATACTGTTCTACACCGTTGGCACCGCTGGATATGGAGCTATGCAGCAAACGTTCCACTTGTGTGCCTTTATTGACAGGTGGTCATAATGTTTTGGCTCTGGAATGTATATTTTATTGATATTGAAAGTAGATCAATATGTTAGAAGTATGTTATGTAAAGAGAATTAAAGTAAGCCATTGTAACTTTATAAAAAGCTTTTAGCATACAATTAATACAATATACTCATTAATAGCATAACTTATGTTAGAGGTGTACATACCCTTTTATTATCATGCTATAGGTGTCACCTTTTATTATCTAACAAGAGTAAAATGGCACACAAATCATTTTCTATATAAAATAAACGGTAAAATAGGCAATTGATTGATTGATTTGGAGCGTTGTGGTCTACTATTTTGCTACACGAGGACTATTGAGAACAGGATCTACTGATTAACTCTTTAACGGACAGTGGTTTCGTAACAAAACCACCTATTAAACATCTTTTTTTAACTTTTTGGATTACTTTACTTTATCTTTTCATAATTATTTACGGCTCCAATCTCATACATCTGTGATATATAGAAGCCAATGATATAGAATCAAGAGCTTTTGCAATTAAAAAAAAACTTTTTGGAGACATGGATGAGTTTTCGATTATATATATATATATATATATATATATATATATATATATATATTTACATATACATATTATACATTTTATATATACATATTATATTTTTGATATTTTAAATATATAACAGATGATAGTTCTACGTTTAACTTATTGATTTCTTTTTATATTGAAATATATGTATTTAAACTTTCTGTACTTGAGAAGTCAGATTCAATTTATCTTACTTATGACCTCAAATAAAAGTATCTATACAAACAAGACGTTTTAGTTGTTAAGATATTTATTTATTATACCAGTTTAAGGATTATCATTTATTATTCTTCCAGTATAGTTAAACTTTTAAAAAGGCATAATGTTCAAGCGGTACAAGAGTAGGGGTTAGTCAGTTAAATCACTTCTCAAACCCTAATTTGGTATCCTCTAAGGGAAACCCTTCCAAGGAATGTAAAGAATATTTTACATATACAAGGTTTATAGATAACACTTATAAACAAATTACATTAAATTCCCATGAATTTATTTTAGGGACCTTTAAAGGGTTAAAGCTGACGGCTAACATCCAAGTCTTCAGCTGGATTTGAACCCGCGATATACGGTACCGAAGAGCAGCACCCTATCCATTAGACGAAAAATGTATAACAAATAAAAAAAAAAATTTACAAAATAATTGTTTCAAAATTTTATTGCTAAAGTTAAAATTAATAAAAATACATTGAAAGTTGGTAAAATGCCTAACTTAGAGACTTCTATTAAACATTTGAAATTTGCCACATAATTTGTTAAAGCTGTCTACAATCAGCTTACAGAACATGTAGGTTCTGTAACATCTTACAGAACCTACATGTTCTGTAAGTTCTGTAAGATGATGATTAGTCAACTATGAAAGGTATTTCAATTTTACGAAATTTATCGGGAAGTCACACCAATAAGTTATATTAAAAACTTAAAATTAAATGACAAAAAGCTGTCTTGTGCGGATATTTTGTCTGGTAAGATTTTAAAATAACATGCTTCTTACATATATAATAGTTGCAGGTAATTAACTTCTTTAAGGTATACGTCTATGTTCGGAGAATTTTTTTTTAAACGTAGAAACTAGTTCATGTTTTTACATTTTTAGATTTATTTTTTATTTTAATCATACAGAATTGCACTTAAAAATTTATTCCTGGAGAAGTTTTTATAAAATTTCTAATAAATGTAGAAAATTTAGTAAAAAAATCGGGTTTTTTCAAAAGGTCTAATTTTTTAACAAATTAAATTATTTCAATATTTTTATGCAACACATTTCTTATACACTGGAATAGTGAATCACCCAAACTCTTTGCTTAATTTACATTTGGTAAAAAATTTTGGTCCTTCAAAATCATACACACTGAATTTTTAACGAATTTTCATTACCTTTATATCTAACTATAAGTGTAACATCATTAAAAACTATCCAAATTTAAAGCTTTTAGGTCATTTGTTAGTAAATACTATCCAAAATCATTCATAATAATTTTCAACAAAATATTTTAAGAACTTTTCGATAAATCACATTTCAAGTTTCAACATTTTATTAAAAATGCCGTTCTGAGAAAAACGCATTTGAAGTTTATGAAAACAACTTTAAGAATTAAAAAATTAAAATATATGTTTAAAATTCCCCACATTTTCTTGCTTCAAAACTTTCTAATTGTCAAGTTGCTAATTATTAAAAATACTAGAAAAATGTTTAAACTAATCTTCATGAAAATTTAAAAAAGTTTTGTCCAAAAAATTCACAACTTCCGGTTCCGAAGTCGCTTTGACAGCTGTCACTGATGTTTAAACAGCTGTAATTTTTCTTTAAATTGCCGCAGAGACAAAACAAAAACAGATTTAAAAGCCTAAAAGTTGAACTTTTACAACAGAGAAATAATAATAATAATAAAATTATGATTTTTAGCAAAAAAAAACGTTTTCAGTGTAGACGGATACCTTAACAAGTATTATTTCATAAATAGATGCCCCATCTACAATAATATCGTAAATATATTGATTTAAAAAATAAGCACGAGAGCCGCATTCCTTCTGATAATGGCTTTCTCACAGTCACTTTATCTTTTTTTATTCAATAAACGCTAGTTAACTAGTGTGATGATTCCGTAAGTTTTTTAAAATTTTATCTTCTCTTCTGGAACCCTTAGAGATGTTAGTCGAGATGATAGTTGAATAACCCAGGATTCGGAGAACAGTCTTTATATTTTGAAATAATTCTTATTCCGCATCAAAAATCATGAAACATCAGTGTTACAAAGATTTTAAAATTAACAACTGAGTAGATTTAAATGTATATGTAATGTTGAAAATATGGATGAATAACCAGAGTTTAGATAAGATATAGATAACTTTGTCAACCCCAATATGAAAATTTAGAATCAAAAAGCTGTTCAATTTATTCTTATATAAATTCTTTACTTTTAAATGGCTGATACCATTGTATAAAAGGTAAGAAAATCAACGCTATAGAACTGGGGGAAGAACTGTAATTTTGAAGTCTTCCTTAAGGATATTCAAATGTTTAAACAAGTCTTTATTTGTATACACTACAATTATATTTAAGAACAGACTGGGGTGAACACTGTCCCTTCCTCATTAAAATGTCATCTGTTGAAAGTGCCTTAAACTTTATCCACTTACGTCGCTCCTTTGTTATCTACTATTTTTAGAATACTAAAGAATTTAAAACACAATACTGGGAGGATGGTGTTTGTAATGTTTTTAAAAGCAATTATATTATATTTCTTCTTAGTTCTCATTATTTTACTCCAAAGATTTGTAAAATGTTGATAGTATCTGAGAGGAGAATGACTAGTTTTATTTCATTTTTTAATTGGTTACCATTGTTTTCGTCTTGAAAGGATGCTATATTTAGACATGGATCACTATCAGTATTTATTTTTCTGTGCTAATCTATCAACAATTTCAAGTGATTAGGCTCTGAAGAGAATTACCATCCTCGTTCTCATTCTGAAGCTGTCATTTTAGGCGATGTGCAAACATTTTTGGAGACCAAGGTACATCTAAGGAATATTAAAGGATGTTTTCGGTGTTTTTATATGATTGAGGTCTAATTTGATCTAATTAAATTTTTTTTCATTTATATACATTGAATAACCTGTTGGAATAATTTTCAAATAGTGATGTTTTCTCTACCATCTACTATCTTTCTTTCTAAGTGAAAATGTGAAAGGAACAGTTGTCTATAAAACAGAGATGATAGGTTTGAGCTGCATTATTTGCAATTAGCACCTAAACTACTAGTTTATGGGCTGTCAGATTTTTTTTAACAATTCCCTCATATTAATAAAGCACAATACAATTATTGAAATGTTCAAAAGTCATTGGATGACTAGAGTCCACAAAACACAGGCCGGTGAATCCACCAAATGTAGAGATGGTCTTGTAAACAGTCATGTTCAGCCAGACAACTAAAAAAGGGTCACTGCAGCCTTTCTCGGAAAACTGGGAACAGTTCTCACTTTATATTTTTTAAAAAATAAATACTAGTTTTAACTAGTGTGATGATTATATATATTTTTTTAAATTTTATGTTCCCTTGTGGAACCCTTTGATATGTAGTCGGAGCATAGTTGAAGAACCTATGATTCTGAGTATAGTCTTTATATTTTGAATCAAAATTCTAATTCCGAATCAAAAATTATGAAACATATGTGTTACAAAGATTTTAAAATTAATAAACTGAGAATATTAAAATGTATATATAATGTTGAAAATATGGATGAATAACCAGCGCTTAGATAAAATTTAGATAATTTAATTTTCATATTTGGTGACCCCAATACGAAAATTTAGAATCAAAAATCTGTTCAATTTATTCTTATATAGATTTTTTACTCTTAAATGGCTGATACCATTGCATAAATGATCAAAGCTATAGAACTGGGGGAAGAACTGTAATTTTGAAGTCTTCCTTAAGGATGTTTAAATGTTTAAACAAGTCTTTATTTGTATACACTACAATTATATTTAAGAACTGACTCGGGGTGAACACTGTCCCTTCCTGGTTAAAATGTCATCTGTTGAAAGTGCCTTAAACTTTATCCACTTATGTCGTTCCTTTGTTCTTTGCTATTTTTAGAATACTAAAGAATTTAAAACACAATACTGGGAGGATGGTGTTTGAAATGTTTTTAAAAGTAATTATATTATATTTCTTCTTAGTTCTCGTTATTTTACTCCAATGATTTGTAAAATGTTGATAGTATCTGAGAGGAGAATGACTAGTTTTATTTCTTTTTATAATTGGTTACCATTGTTTTCGTCTTGAAAGGATGCTATATTTAGACATGGATCACTATCAGTATTTATTTTCTGTGCAAATCTATCAACAATTTCAAGTGATTAGGCTCTGAAGAAAATTACCATCCTCGTTCTCTTTCTGACGCTGTCATTTTAGGCGATGTGCAAACATTTTTAGAGACCAAGGTAATCTAAGGAATATTAAAGGATGTTTTCGGTGTTTTTATATGATTGAGGTCTAATTTGATCTAATTAAAATTTTTTCATTTATATAATTTGAATAACCTGTTGTAATAATTGGCAAATAGTGACGTTTCCCCTTCCATCTACTATCTCACATTCGAAGTGGAAATGTGAAAGGAACAGTTGTCTGTAAAACAGAGATGATAAATTTGAGCTGCATTCTTTGCAATTAGCAACTAGGCTACTAGTTTATGGGCTGTCCAATTTTTTAACAATTCCTACATATTAATAAAGCACAATACAATTATTGAAATGTTCAAAAGTCATGACTAGTGTCCACAAAACTCAGGCCGGTGAATCCACCAATTGTAGAGGTGGTCTTGTAAACAGTCATGGTCAGTCAGACTCCTAAAAAGGGTCACTGCAGTCTATCTCGGAAAACTGGGAACAGTTCTCACTTTATATTTTTTAAAAATAAATACTAGTTTTAACTAGTGTGATGATTTTATATGTTTTTTTAAATTTTATGTTCCCTTGTGGAACCCTTTGAGATGTAGTCGGAGCATAGTTGAAGAACCCAGGATTCTGAGTATAATCTTTATATTTTGAATCAAAATTCTAATTCCGAATCAAAAATTATGAAACATATGTGTTACAAATATTTTAAAATTAATAAACTGAGAAGATTAAAATGTATATATAATGTTGAAAATATGGATGAATAACCAGCGTTTCGATAAGATTTAGATAATTTTAATTTTCATATTTGGTGACCCCAATACGAAAATTTAGAATCAAAAATCTGTTCAATTTATTCTTATATAAATTCTTTACTTTTAAATGGCTGATAGCATTGCATAAAAGGTACGGAAATCAACTCTATAGAACTGGGAAAAGAATTGTAATTTTGAAGTCTTCCTTAAGGATATTCAAATGTTTAAACAAATCTTTATTTGTATACACTGCAATTATATTTAAGAACTGATTCGGGGTGAACACTGTCCTTTTTTCATTAAAATGTCATCTGTTGAAAGTGCCTTAAACTTTATCCACTTATGTCGTTCCTTTGTTCTTTGCTATTTTTAGAATACTAAGGAAATTTAAAACACAATCCTAGGAAGATGGTGTTTGTAATGTTTTTAAAAGCAATTATATTATATTTCTTCGTAGTTCTCGTTATTTTACTCCATTGACTTGTAAAATGTTGATAGCATATGAGTGTCGTGTAGCTCTAGTTTTAAATTTAGGTATTTACCTATGATCAAATTTATAGTGGTATTTATTTTTGTTAGTCACAAAGACTAAATATTATTTGGGTTGCGTTGTGTAAAATATTTAAGGACTAAATTCAAACACAGGTTCTGAGAGACTACTGAGAGATTCCATCAGTTAGGTAACTATATATATAAGAGTGAAGGACCTAATCTCAATTTCAAATATTTAAAATCAGTACCTTTGTAGGTCTATGTGGTACTTCGGTCGGACGCTTTTGTAAAATGACGTAGATACTTTGCGTATTATCTCAATTGATGGGACGACAACGTTAACTCCTTTATCACTACTGGTCTGTGGCTTTCTAAATAACTTGGGGGTGATTTTGAAAAGCGGATGAGCTGGAAACTTCTGGTCGTTGCGAGATGTCGTGGTATTTTTTGGGACCAACTCCTTTGATCCCCGTACTCTGTCCTCGAGTCCTGAACACTTGCCGTTGTACTGTCGACCTCCAAACTCTGACAGTCGAACTTCTCTCTTCGACTTCTAACCTCTTCTCTCCTCCACTCGACTGTCGAACACCCCCTCCCTCTAGACTTTTCTTATTTTTATATTATTTTCATCTATGTTCCTTTTTACTTCTTCTCGTCCAATCGGGAGAGTTATATAAATCTAATTGGTCTCCTTTACCCCAACCTTGAAACCACAAACATGGGAAAACCTTTTCCCTTCAAATTGGGCACTGTCCCTTAGGGACATAAATAACTCCACAAAGGAACATTCTTATTTAGTGTCATGTACGGAGACCTGATTCTAATCTGGGAGTGGGATCAGAACCCCGCCCGAGGATCCAGCAAACGACGTTGAAATAATTTTTATTGGTCCTCTTCTCCTTTACAAAAAGATGTGATGAAGCCAGATTTAGATACCAAGCATTTTACTTCTCGTATTAATTAATTAATTATATTACTGATCTAAATCACCTCATCACATATGGGAGGAGACTCACTAGTTTTATTTATTTTATAATTGGTTACCATTGTTTTTGTCTTGAAATGATGCTATATTTAGGCAGGGATCACTATCAGTATTTTTTTTGCTATGCTAATCTATCAACAATATCAAGTGATTAGGATCTGTTGAAGAGAATTACCATTCCCATTCTCTTTCTAAAGCTATCATTTTAGGCGATGTGCAAACAATTTTGGAGGCCAAGGTATGATGTAAGGAATATTAAAGGATGTTTTCGGTGTTTTGTATATGATTGAGGGATAATTAGATCTAATCAAAAAAATTCTTATTTATACACATTGAATAACCTGTTGAAACAATTGGCAAATAGTGATGTTCTCCCTTTCGAAGTGGAAATGTGAAAGGAGCAGTTGTCTGTAAGACAGAGATGATACGGTGGAGCTGCATTTTGTAATTAATATGATATTTATTTATTTTAAAAATGCCGAAGAATTAGCACCTAAGCCATTAGTTTACGGGCTTTCCAATACGTTTTAACAAAGCCCTCATACTTAGAAAGTAGAACACAATTATTTAAGTGTTCAAAAGTCATTGGATGACTAGAGTCACACAAAACACAGTCCGGTGAATCCAATATTCAATTCTGTAGAAATGATCTTGTAAACAGTCATGTCCAGTCAGACCCCTAAAAAGGGCCAATGCAATCTTTCTGGGAACAGTTCTCTTTTCTCCCAATATCCCCCACCTCTTATTCGCCGTACGCTCAACCATATCTTGTTTAAGATATTCCTTAAGAGTCAGATTAACAAACAATTTAGTTGTATGGAATTAAAGAGAGCGAAAAGAGGATGTAATTAATATGATGAAATGTATAGCACTTAAAAAGTAATTATTTAATTACTTTCTGAGAGAGAAAGTCGTGAGAAGTACACAATGTTCTGATGTAAAAAGATGATATCAGATTTTTATATCTGGAGAGGGTAAAACAAAAATGTTACAGCATACAAGACCATTGTCATTCAATACTAAGACTTATAGTTTTAATAAAGGAATAAAATTATCATTTTCGGCTATATTACATTCCTTGCATATTTTATTTGACATTTCTAAGAAGCCCTTTTTTAACTATTTTTTTTAATGAGCAAAGGGACTGTTAAAAGAGTCAAATTTTAAAAATATGGCTAGGTTTTATTTTCCAATGGAACACTAATGTCTACTCTTTAAGTTATCTTGATATTATTAAGTTACAAATTATTCAAAATTTTCATTTTTTAGAAATTATAGTCATTTTTGTACATTTTGATTTTATTATTTTTAGAATATCGGAAATGAAAGTGTAATTATAACGAACTAAATTCTTTTCATGTGCCACGGTCGTACAAAAATTATTTTTGAAAATGCTTTTTCCTAGCATTCACAAACTTTAGTTTGAGTGTACAAAATTTTTAAAACTGTTCTTAATGCCCACAAAAAGATTTACACATTTTATGCTGATATAAGTATTGATAAATTACGATTTAAACATCAAATAATTGTCATAGCATTTTTTCAGCTTTGAATCTTCAGAATTTTGGCTGTTTCCTTCTTAGATTTTAAGTAATATGTACCGCAATGATATAGTATTATAGATTATATTTGAAAAAAATGTATAGAATTGTGAATGTAGAATATTTTCCGATACCTTGTGCATGAGTATCTTGAATTTTACGCATTCTAATACAGAGGGTGAAAAACATATAAAAGAGAGGCTTTTACAAATAATGAACGATATTTGACAACTAAGTATCCGTTTAATTTAAAAATCAATTTAAAAGAATTCTTAAAGATTTAAAAAAATATGTTGATAAAATTAACATTTGATCCTTTTTTTGGCTAACTAATAGTCCTGCGAATCCTCAAAGACGATGCCCAAATATTACTAAAAAACATACCAGCAGTGGTAAATCAAACCTTAGATTCGTACCTAAAGATTGTGTCTTACTTCAGCCTCGATGTTTAAAGGCGATAGTGACTTCAAATATTTATCCTTCTTACATATTGGTTAATATAAAAAAGTAAAGTTTAAAAAAAAATCAGTAAATAGTTTAAGGTTAGAAAAATATTTCACTGAATGTTTTTAATGCAGTTACAGTCAAATAATTTTTACCATGCTTTTGAAAGAAGGTATGGTTTTTGTTATTCCACTACCGAATTTTAGGAAGCTATAAACCCCGAGGGGTAAGTCGTGGTGTTTGAGCAAATAATGCTTTAAAAAATAATGCGAAAAAAAGAATAATAGTAAAAAAAATTCCACATTCTTTGAAAATTCCTTTTGTATTGATTATTTGAGTTGTAGGAGGAAATTTAGTTGTAGAAAATGTATTGAACTGTATAGAGTGTGTATATATATATATATAAGTAATATATCAAAATTATTTAATTTTAATATTTCCTTAAGAACCTCATCTCTCCCATTCTAATTTCTTAAAATCTTTTTTTCCCAGCCTCAAAGAAGTGTCTTCGACTTAAAATTCTTCCCAAAGCTTTCAATATTAAAGATGAAATTTTTCTGTCTATTCAACATGTTTCCCAGCAGTCGCTGGCAAATGGATCCGCGTTTTTCTTGATCTTGCGGTCAAATCCTCTAACAAAGTGGGAAAATTCTTTCTGTCTTCTCTCATGGATGCACCTCTGTTAGAGCAGAGGGATTTTTGTGTCTTTCCTTTGTCTGTCGTTGAGTAATAAAGATGTCCGTTTTAGCAGCTCTGAAATAAAGGTTCAACTAACTTGTGCCGTTCTCTTCAATGTGTCCAGACTGCATCGTTCGCTATTACTGCTAGCTGTTTAAGCTTTCTCCTTGTCCTGCAGTTTTATAAAAAATGTATTACATTTTTATATACATGTGTGGATATGTATATATATGTATGTATGTATGTATGTATGTATGTATGTATATATATATGTATATATATATGCACATATATATGTATATATATTGTAACGATCCGTTACATGACCCCAAAAGAGCGAGGAGCCCGAAGGTGACCTTTCGCCGTGGACTCACGATTAGCCTCGAATAGAACCAGGTGGTCTAAGCACCTTAATTGAAAACTGTTCGTTGCCGGCTCCTCATCGTCTGGGCATTGTAACCTGTTAAATGGAACGTTCCTGTGAAAAAAGTGTACATAATTAGAGTGCACCTTGCCGCCCATTAGCGGTTACAAAAAGGCCATTAAGTTGGTTAAGTTGATGGATCTGAGAAACTGCCTTTCTACCACATCTGGGAACATAACAGCTGATCGGACACTTGGGCGCAACCGCAAGATTACGTCACCCTGGTTCTGGAAGTTTCTCGAAGGACCGAGAAAAAGGGAGCGAGTGCCGCTATAAAAGGAGGGACAGGACTAGAACGGAGGCTTTTTGTTCTTCTCGAGGCTTCTACCTGATAGAGCCTGGTCGCTCAAGGACCGCTCGTATCTCCGTGTCTGGAGTTTTTTTTTTTTGAGACCGCCAGCTTCTCTGTTGCTAGAAAGTCGACCTTCGACTTGGGAATTCCTTCCCCGTTATCTGCAAATTTTTAGTTAACTTCTTGTATAGAAGTAGGCAGCCGAGAGTGACTTTGCTCTAGAATTTGGATCGTCTTGCATCCTGAGATTTTCTTCACGAATCCCAGCGTGATACGCACTCGGAACTTCCGAACCTTGCTGTGAAAGCCGACTGTGCTAATCGACAGACGGAGTGATCGTGTCAGCATTAGTCCCGGCACTAATTAGTTCCCAATCTTGTGATTGGAAGCCCTAGCCATACTGTTCCGGTATCCCACGCATCCTTGTGTGTGAATATTTTCTCTGTACGAGATCCCTGAATGTTAACATCCTACTGAATTTGTACATAACTTATTCTACTGAATAAAATATTTAATCCAGAATACCTAAATTTCTAGCCTGTTTCATAGACGGCCTCGCCTACTTTATTCCCAGTACAATATATTAATATGTATATATATATATATATATATATAAATATATATATATATGTGTATATATATATATGTTTATACATATATATATGTATATATATATATATATATATATATATATATATATATATATATATATATATATATATATATATATATATATATATATATATATATATATATATATATATATACATGACGCTTACCGAGTGATCAAGGCATGGAAGACACATATTGGTTAGTTTATAAAAAAGTCTTTATTGTATTACTTCTGTCTATGGCTACAACATTTAGATATCCATTGTTCATATTTTGAGATGACCAGCGGCTCGACTCCTCGTTCAGATGTGCCTTTTTGCCATTGCTTATCTAAACAAATTGCTACTTTCGCGTCAGCTTTTCTACTGTGTATAGTTCTCCTATTATGTTATCGTTAAAGAGTTCTAACTATGTTTAATTATAACTCGCTTAATTCTTAATTCCCATGTTTAAACATGACATATATATATATATATATATATATATATATATATATATATATATATATATATATATATATATATATATATATATATATATATACATATATATATATATATACATATATATATATATATATATATATATATATATATATATATATATATATATATATATATATATATATATATATATATATATATATATATATATGTATATGTATATATATATATATATATATATATACATATATATATATATATATATATATATATATATATATATATATATATATATATATATATATATATATATATATATATATATATATATATATATATATATATATATATATATATATATATATATATATATATATATATATATACATATATATATATATATATATATATATATATATATATATATATATATATATATACATATACATATATATATACATATAAATATATATATATATATACATATATATATATATATATATATATATATATATATATATATATATATATATATATATATATATATATATATATATATATATATATATATATATATATATATATATATATATATATATATATATATATATATATATATATATATATATATATATATATACAGCTAGTTTGTAACGAGCTTGGATTTAGCGAGAACTCGGATTTACCGAGGAGAGCGAGAACATTTGGTTGGATCAATGTTAAGTATATGGAACAGAAGTCGCTTTTAACGAACAAGACCTGGTTTTAGCGAGTAACATATTTCTGTCTTGCAATCTTTTTTCTCATCTTTCTAGTTTTTCTGTCTTATCTTTTTTTTCTTGATTAATACTTTTGTAGGAAAAATTTCTCCAGCCTTCCAATGTCAATGGAGAGGGTTTACAAATCCTGTGCAACTGAATTTTTGCCACCAAATTCTACATCTGTTATCCAGCCTATTGACCAAGGAGTCATAAGAAATTTCAAGTGCCACTTCCGTAAACAACTGATTTTGATGATTCTATACCGAAGAGATAGAAGTGGAACAGCATCAAATACCAATGTTAACACACTGGAAGCGATACGTTTGACGAACGATGCAATGGGATAATGTCACATCAACATGCATCATTAAGTGTTTCCATAAGGCTGGGTTGGAGAGTGTTCAAGACGGTCAATCCACTGAAGAAGAAGAAGTTGACAATTTCATACAAACTGCAAATTTGGTAATGACCAAAAAAGAATTTCAAACCTATGTATCAATCGACGACGAACTGATGACCTCAGATGTACTGACCACCGAAGATTTTTCTTCCCTTTTATATGTTTCTTTCCTTTAAGACTGTAGCGCAACTAGAAATTTTTCGCTGATTGGGGAGGTTAATTGTCATTAAATTAAGAAAAGTATTTAATTAAATGAATTAATGTAATTAAAATAAGTATTAATTAAATTTTAAGTTAACTCAATCACTTGACCTCCTAAGCCCCCCACCACCCTTCTGGTTGCACGCCTGCGTTAAGGACCCTTTTATGACGAGCACTGGGTTTTAACGAGTAAATGTTACGGTCCCTTTATGCTCGTTATAAAGGAGGTAGACTGTATATATATATATATATATATATATATATATATATATATATATATATATATATATATATATATATATATATATATATATATATATATATATATATATATATATATATATATATATATATATATATATATATATATATATATATATATATACATGTATTCGCTATCCATGCAATACATACAGGCAGACAGCTGAAGAGCCGAGACTCGCGAGTCGCAGTCTGCCTACATCTGAATTTGTGTAATGCTATATCCAGAAATAATTTGGGTTTGATAAGTAGTATGGGACTTACTGGCTATGGTGAGAAAAGTAGCGATATAAGTAGAGACGAGGACGAAGAGTGGCAGCAAAAACATGAGGACGAGGCTGAGCGTGGTGTAGAGCTGCTCTTGCCACTGGGCTGTGTAGAAGGCGTAGGTGACGCACTGGTAGAAATCTTCGATGAAGGGACCACGCATCACGCTGAAGATGAACACCTGGAAAGAAGTTCAAAATATGCATTAAGTAAAAATAAAAGTTGATAATTAAATGCTTGCAGATTATAAGTTTTTTGTGGATATTTGGTAAAACAAGTGGTTATGAGCTATAAAGAGTCTAAGGATTATTTAATTTTCAAACTTTTCTGATTTATTATTTATAGATTTACAGTGGACTTTAAAAGACTTATTTCACTTCAAATACCTGCTTGAAAAGTGAATTTTTTTGGGAGCAGCTTGGCGTATTGGATTTTCCCGATATCTTATTTGGTAGTGGTATAACTGGAAACAAGTTAGGAAAAAGATCAGCTGATAGATATAATCAAAATAGTTTATTTAAAAAGCTTTTATTAACAATAATTGTGTACCTACGGCTAGCAAAGTCAATACTCTGTTTAAAGTGAAGATAGAATTCGAGGGATATAAATTTTTGTTACTAGTATGTTAACATGCGACAAGTAGGCTTCACGACCAAATGAATGGCATGTGTGAAAAGACAGGTAAAAAGACTACGAATAATCCCTAAACACAACTGATCATGTGACATCAAATACCCATGTTTAAAGAGAACGCTTTTACTATTGGCTAAAGAAGTACAGACAGAGGCTGAATTAAGTCTATACCTTCTCCGGAGAGAAAAATAAGTACCGTGCACACCCCGACGTAATTTATGACATGAAGTTATTAAATTAATATTAAAATATGTAAATAAGGTATTTTAATATTGCATACATATATATAGATATACATACACACACATATATATATATACATATACGTTCATAACATATGTATACATACATGCATACATACATACACACACATATATACACTGTCTACCAATAAGTATTTGGACACCTATGCAAATGACGATATCTGCTGTTCTGAGGTACGTCACGGCCTACGCCGGTATACATCGTGTAGGAAACAGCATTGGCATTAGTCGCATGCAAGATGCCGCTCAGTTCGGACCTCTCTGATTTCGAGAAAGGTATAATTATCGGGTACCAGAAATGTGGCCGATCCTTAAGGGACATATCTAGCGATCTGAAGTACCCAAAATCGACAGTGGCCTATGTGATTAAGAAGTGGAAGATGTGCAGTGATTGTTGGAATGTGTCCCTAGTCGACAAACCAACGAAACTGAGTGTTAGAGACAAACGAGTGCTGTCCAGAGAAATTCGGAAGAACCGCACCTAATCGATGACCCTCATCCGCGAGGAGTTTCAACAGGCATTCGGGAGTATTGTTTCGATGAATATCATTCGTAATGAAGCACATCTGCTTGGTTTTCATGGACGTGCTGCTTCCCACAAGCCTTTGATCAGAAAGTCCAACCGCGTTGCTCGGTTAATGTAGTGCAAAGCATATCGAAATTGGACTCACCCTTTACCGTTCGGACGGCGGAGTCTGGGTCTGGCGTCTCTCTGGAGAGCGTCTCCTGCCACAATGCATTGTGCCAACAGTCAAGTTCGGCTGAGGTGGAATTATAGTCTGGGGGTGTTTCTCCTGGTATGGACTGGGGCCCTTGGTCCCCATTCATGGTAAGCTCAACGCGGATGCCTACTGCACTATTTTAGATGACAATATGCTTCCTACGCTGTGGCAGTTTTACGGGTTGGACCCCTGTTACTTTTAGGACGACAATGCCAGTTGTCATGTTTCGAGGTTAACCAAGGCTTGGTATGGTGCCAATGGAGTTCATCGAGTGGACAGGCCTGCCCAGCGCACAGACGTGAACCCTATCGCGAACCTCTGGGACGAGTTGGACCGCCGAATTAAGGGATGCACAACCCATCCAAAATCGGTGATGGAACTTGTATGTCTACTCCAAGCTGAGTGGAAGACAATACCACTAGCTGTAATACAAAGACTTGTGAAAAGTATGCCCCGGAGGGTTCACTCTGTAATTGCCTCTCGTGGAGGCTCTACCAACTATTGATTTTGGATAAAGATAGTTTTTTTTCTATCACAGGTGTCCAAATACTTATTGGCAGACAGTGTATAGTATACATATATGTAATCATTAAAATGGATATTCGATTTCTTAACCCAGAGATTTCTGACAGTTTTTTCAGTACTACATTATATCATTTAAGTATTTAATAATGCATGTTTTAAAATGTTTGCAGTATAAAAATAACTAAAGCTACTTGAATCTGGTATAATTAGTATGAAACGAAAGATAAAGAAAAGAGGGTGAACTTTTGACTTAATCAGAAATGAGGATTTGTCCACAAATACACAAAAAGAGGAAAACCGATAGAGACAGAAAACCATTATAGTTTTACCGGGCAAGAAGTCAGATATTTGTGTTTTTTGATGGTCAAAGATAATGACTTCGGAACGAAGCTAAAGAATAAGAGAAGCATATATTTCTTATAGATTCATCATTCGGAACCATTACATATGTAGCCGGAGACCTAAGAAGTCACACAAATGAAGATGTACAGAACCCGACTGATATAGAAATACTAAAATTCTTAATGATTGTTAATATTTTCTGAATGTCACATAATGCGTTTGACATTATTAAGATTCAAAAGGAGAAGCAGATTTTTATAGACAAATATACTGTATTATAATCATTGTTATTATTATATCATCACTGTTATTATTATATTAATAATATTCATTTATAAAAAAACATTATTTAGCATATTTATTAACATAACAATATACAATATTATAAACATATTTATGAATATTAAAAATACCACTTACTTATTGATTAACAAACTGATTAATATATGTTAGAAAATATGATGCCTAGGAGATAGATATCGAAGATTACACTTAAAAATGTTTTAAAAAGTAACTCTTCAAAATTTTGTTTCTAAAAGGTTTAAAGAGGAGTTTTAAGAAGAAACTGAATTAGTTTCTGCAAATTATAAGAATTTAAAGAAAAAAAAAACAACTTGTTAAAGAACTACACTGAAACATTCTAATGTTGGGATATATATATATATATATATATATATATATATATATATATATATAATATATATATATATATATATATATATATATATATATATATATATATATATATATATATATATATATATATATACATATATATATATATATATATACATATATATATATATATATATATATATATATATATATATATATATATCTATATATATATATATATATATATATATATATATATATATATATATATGACATGTCGTGATCCAGAGTTAAGGCGAATGGAAAACAGTCTTCTTGATAATAATAAGTTTATTATACCATCGTTAAAGTAAAACTTACGCCATTTTAACTTTTTTGTCGAAGCCACGCATAGAGTGTTGTTGACGGCTCCATGCCCACGAGCTCACTGAAACCTATCGGTTTGCAAGCTCATCAAACTGTTTCAAAATGCTTCTGCCCGACCGGACTATCCTTAAAACTTACGCAAGCGTGGGTCTTTTTCATTTATTTTATTATTATAAAAGAGTTCCCTTTTTAAAATTGTTTTTAACTCACGTAATTTCCAACAACCCCTTTTTTAGACCTGACATATATTTATAATATAAACACTTTTGTATATATATATATATATATATATATATACATACATATATTTGTATATGTGTGTGTGAGTCTGCATACAAGTATATATACAATTGGTGTTGCGTGCCTGTCAAGTCTAACTTTACACTTCCTAAATTCTTTTCCCTGTACACTGTATGAAAAAGAAGGTTTCAGTCAACTATGGGCATCTGAAACATTTCTTTCATTGAACATGTTTAAATGTGATATACTAGCATGAACTAAAATAGAATACTTGAACTGAAATAGTTTCTAGTTAAAGAGTATTGTATATACATAAAATGTATATCTAGCTATTTTAATAAGTTTACAGACACTGTGTTTTTCTTATAATCTGAAATATATTTACAAAGTTTTTTAGTAAACACTGAAATGCAAACTAAAACACAAAAAGGTTGATTGAAAGAAATTTGTATAAAAAAAATTATTACTCTCGCCTATAAAATTTTAATTTTTGACACGTCTCTTATTTCCGATGTAAAGATATATGTATGTGAATGTTGAGAAATATCTTAAATTTAAATTATTATTAATACCTGAAAGTAAAAGAAATATGAAATTCAAGCAAAGCAATTTTAAAATAATTTATTGTAAGTTTTTCATTGTTTTTTAGAAAAGTTTAGGTTTGTTTCTCCGTCTTTTCACACCATACGCTTTCCATTAAGCATATCATGCCGATGATAAGAAAAAATTACTTACGAAGAAGTACAGTGCTTGACTCAGAAATCAATAATGATCTACTGACTTTTCTTAAGCAAAAAATAAATTTGAATAAATTCCTTTGCTTTCAATACCCTTTTTGATTTATTACCAGAGGTAGCGCAAGAACCTTCAGGGCACCAGAATGTGCAAATGTAATTTGAAAAGTTAATTTCTCCAGATTTCTATCCCAAACATCTGTGTATCCTTAATTTTTCTTTTAAATTATTTCAGACTAGCTTTTTACTCCTTTACATTTATTTATTTTAGTCTCGTACTGGTTATTTTCTGTTCTTTAACTTTCTAACCCATTACCATTTCAATCAGTTCTGTTTAATGTTATTATGATGTTTTCAGTTGTAATCATCATATGTAGTGTTTATTGGCGCTTCTGAAGAAAAAAAGGAAAAAATATAATAAATTTAATTAACTATAGATTTTATTATAAACAAGATGATATAGGTTTACAACTTCACTAACAATAACATCAGGTTTATTCTCCATGCTGTGAAGTTCCAGATGCATGCCTCGAAATACAATGGCCGACTTGTTACCGGCGTGTGCCTTGCTTTTATTCTCTGGTAAGTGGACCTCGGTAACAATGGAATTCAGCCGTAGAGTCTAGGGTTGTGACACTATAACATAATAGCTAACATTCCCCTGATGGCTGGCCGATAAAAATTAATATCAAGGTATATCGATAGCCCTCCTAACCTCCTGAGCCGTTGAGGGTCCCGTAAAAGGAGGGAGGTCATGCTGTATCGACGCCACTTCGGGGAGCTTTTAAAAACGGGAGCGAGCCTGCTCTCGGGGCTTCTTCTTGGTTTATTTTTTGCCGCTGCGGCGCTGCTTGCAGAGCGATATGTCCACCCTTTTAGAGAGAGGTAAGCCTTGGTGACTCTCGGAGCGACTTTATTTTCTTTTTGCGGACTTCTAAGGAGAGAAGGTTTCTCTTCCTTTTGCTGCAAAGTTGCCTGATCAGCGATCAACTTTATCTCGTTTAAGAAGCAGTGACAGCAGTCTACAACTGTTATTGACATCAGAGGATCTCCTTCCGGCGGATTTTTTTATATAGCCTGCGTACATACCCATTTATCCAAAATCCTCCAATAAAAGGAATTTTAGTGTGCTGGTTGTCTGAGAGGTGTATCTGTGCACTTCGGTCTAGGTGATCCAATTCGTTAGAATGTCCTGCAACATTGATTCTTTCCGTTATTCTCGAAGTATGCTATTAGTGTCTCTTGAAGAAACTATCCTTGGCACTGCCTCTTTTCAATTCTGTGTATTCCAATGGAATTATTGACATGATCTTAAAATAAAATACACTAAAATAGTGAACATGATTAGTTTTTGTAGAATGTTATCTGTGCTTAACTAGGGTTTTGGTTTGGTTTGTAATGATAACTTCTACTTTTTCTGATACACGAGGGAAAATGAGACCGGAATATTATGTTTGAAGCCGATTTCAAACAGTTACCAGCATGTCTATCAAGAACTGGGGTTTAACTCCTTGAGCACAACATTCAAATGCTATACGTCAACCATTATGAAAACCGTTGCCGTTTAACGCCATCTAGTGATTATCTAGCATTTAAAAATAAGTGAATCTAGCATTTAAAAATAAAAATAAAACATTCAGATCTCTTATTACGCATATGCGATGCTGGTCTCTCAATATCAACTGGAGATCATCGAGTGGAGGCGACGCTGGACTGATAAGAGTGAAATCACTGCGTCGCGTATACTAGACGTTGGTTGTTAAGGGGTTAAATCCACGATATCTTACTCCGAAGAGCAGCACTGTACCCTTTCGACCATGATTCTCCTAAGGATGGGATTCGATGCGATCTCAGAAGTAATATCTTAGCCGAAAACCGGATTTGTATATTAATGTGAGGAATGCATTTTGAATCGCCAGCATTGGAAACAGAATTCAACTTGTAGAGTACTATGCTTAAAGAAAGGTTTTACAAGTAATCTAAAAAAAGTTTTCATATTGGTTGAAAGTCAGTTTCTACGGCTTCTATATATTGATAAACATCTTAATTTTTAAGTTAATAAGTAGTATTGAGAAAAAAATGTGTACAATTTAAGCAAAATTACCTTTCAAAATCTAATTACTATTATTTTTAGCGGTAATTTTATACATTACAGTATATCATTTGTGAAAAATGAAATTTCGGTGTGATAGATTTATTTGTTAGCCCATGTAAGGAATCTAAGGGCTGTTAAAGGCTCAAAACTTTCGATTTTTAAATATTTATACATTATTAATCCTTGTAAAAAAGCCATGTAATTGTTCCCCCATCACTGCTTAGTGATATTCTATCCTATGTTTGATTGCGATTTCTCTTTATAAATAAATTATAAATAAAAACATTTTTTATTTATAATTTGTTTTTTTACTACAACATAAATACTTAATTCGAAAATATATTTATGCTAATCTTTGGAAAAAAGTCTACGATCAACTTGCAATTTGTTTTAATACTTCGAAAATAGTAAGGACTACTTACCGTTTTTTATTTTTAATATTCTCAATATCTAACATTCGTTACCTTGTATTGATATTTGAAACTAACCACTAATTTCAATTTCTACTAATCTGGTGGCGTCAACATTTCTCAAAACACTCGCTAAATATATATCAATCAGATGAAAGAGATAAATATTTTTTATTCTGTTGAAAATTGATGCATTACTGGGAATGATATGACGCTATAGAAAAATTCTAAAGGAGAAAATGATCTATGTATTATCACAAATGCCTCATATTAAATAGGAATACTGCTATCTCGATCTCATTTATTATATGTCCTAAATTATATTTATACTGATGAGTCATATGAATTTAGGGTGGTTTAAATTGCAATAATAAATTAGAAAGTTTAAAGAATTGATGAATCAAAGAGAGACCGGGCCATTTAAATATATAAAAAACATATTTTAATTTTTTAATCTGAATTTCAAAAATTTCAACTATTGTTTATATGTATAATAATGTTATTATAGGTATATATCCGAGAAAAAAATATTTCTTTAAAAAATAATTTTAATTAAAAAAGCAGAATTTTGTGTTACACAAATCCATAAATTTTTAGGGATCTTTTTGAAACATTATGTTAATTTCATTTTGAAACAAGAAGGCTGTTTATAATCACATCTAAATCGTAAATTTCCGCTTCGAAAGAGCTGCAAACCTCTAAGCTAGCAGTGGATTCTCATCCATGGATATCAGTACCAAAAGTCCCAGCTCTATATGTTATTATCACTTCTGTGAATGTATAAAAATATTTAAAACACATTGTATGAGAGATTCAGGTACAAGATAATGCTAATCAAATACATAAATACCGTAATTTTGAACTTAAAGTCCGAGGCACGATTTGTTTATTTAAAAACATTCATAAACCATCAGATAGTCCTCATAGCTAGATAATCCGCATAATATATATGCAGAGATATGTATTTTAGTATTACAATATTAAATCATTTTAAAAAGAAAGACTCAAGTACTGTAGAGTGTCGAAAAGTCTGGATTACGCTCTGTTGTGGTGTAGTACATTGCATTGCTATTTCAAAGTCATTCATAACCCAAAGTTGCTTTATATTGCTTTTAATTATAGTATAATACCACTGATCTATATTACAATGTTCAAAATTAAAACAAACGACAAGAAAATATGCAATATATATATATATATATATATATATATATATATATATATATATAATTAAAAAGTAAAAGAATCACTCCACGTGCTACGCCTAAAAAAAATAAATAAAAATGGCAATGTCCAAGAGAACACTACATTCTTTTCCTTCCTTCTTTCTACTCAGGCAACCCTATACATTTTCCATTATCCTGTGCTGATGTGTTCGTTGTTCCATTGTCCTTTTTACAATGCGTCCTTTC
This sequence comes from Pardosa pseudoannulata, assembly GCA_032207245.1. NCBI lineage: Eukaryota > Metazoa > Arthropoda > Arachnida > Araneae > Lycosidae > Pardosa > Pardosa pseudoannulata. The sequence goes on from CM063510.1 coordinate 13,837,696, forward strand.
CCGGCTCTACCCAGAAGGACTGGGACTCCAAGGATGGTCCTGAATCGCCTCCTGGAGACCAATCACAATTCTCCAAAACTTAGTGAAGTTTAAGTGCAATTATTTTCACTAGCCACACCACACGCTTCCTGGAGTCGCGAAAAAAACTTGGGCATTCAACCCACAACGTGTGAGTGCGGTGAGCAAATCAGTTTCGCAAATTTAATGTCAAACATAGCTGCACTCTCACACACTCAATTAATTCTACCTTTAAAATTTGAAATCATTTCTTCTGCCATAATCTCGGAGACAAATTTTAACGGAAGAAACAGAGAAGCCTACATTTCTCTGTTTGAGAACACAGCTATGTAAATCGTCTTCTAATGCAGACCATTGTATTTTTCCACGACCATTGGATCACTTTCATCTCATATTTTTAATGTTTCCTTTTGCTTGCCCCAATTTTTACTGCTTTCTCGTTGACCTGAACGTCGACCTTCTGAATTAGTTTCAGCTTGAAATCAGCAGTAAAACTGCGACGATGTTTTAAAGATATAATGAATGACCAATATTACCGCAAATCAAAACTCTCAAAACAAAACACTCTGTTACCAGTGATCTTCGTGGTGAAATGACCTTCGACCCTCAACCTTCGATCTTGAACCCATCCACTCTGTGTTGTCAATCGGAGCTGTAAATAGCGACTATCGATATTTTCCCTTACTCCAGGACACAATTTAAGATTGCTCTACTTGCTACTACTGATTCGTTTTGCTTTATGGGTTGTATTAACGATACAATATTATTACCGATAGAGTATTATTACCGATACAATACGATGTTTTCTTGACGTCTCGTGAGTCATGCTTTTGTTTACATTTGATCATCGACCTTTCACGCGACATGCTCCCCCCCCTTCTTAAGATTTTGATGATTTGAGCAATGAACAACCAGCAAATAGTCCACATCTGCAGGTATATATATATATATATATATATATATATATATATATATATGTATCTATATATGTGTATATATATATTATATATATATATATATACATATATATATACATATATATATATACATACATATATATATATATATATATATATATATATATATATATATATATATATATATATATATATATATATATATATATATATATATATAACACATAGTCCGCGGACTATGCGTGCGAAATTACGGTATTTAATTTTTATATTATAGGAGATCCTAACTAATCAAACTTTTCCCAATACATTTCCTTGTATTAAGCAAAGATATACGCTGAAGCTTAATATTTATTATGCTTTTCATGGTTATAAGCATTAAAAAACCAAGCAAGAATATACACCAAGTAAAGCTGTGAGTTCAGCAAATGAGGAATTTTGAGATTTAGAAACCAAATCACCAAAAATTTATTCTTAATTTTCAATTGTAGGGAGTGTGCATTCACTAAGGGAACAATGCTACATTCCTTAAAACCCAACTATTTCACAGTAACAGGATTAGCCTGAGGTTCAGTAGGATTACGGAAATAATCTTATTAAACATTTTATTTTAAACTCTATAAGGCAATTTAAAGATAAACTGGGAAGGTATATTAATACTAAGAACGCAGGTAGAGGATTTTTAATGCTTATAGTAACCATACGTTGATTTCATAATAGGATTGCTTGAAAGATTTCTGGAATTACGAATACAAATCAGGATAAACAAATGATCCACACGTAAATATTTAGTGAATTTTCAGTAGATTATTATATTTGAGGAATTTATATGAGAACAGAAAAAGGGGCTATTTATTTTTAAAAAATTATCCTATCAGAAAGTGCATTGTAATTTTTGTACGAGCAAGTGTGGTTCTTATTTTTCGACAATCCAGTTTAAAAGGAAGCTAAGAAACCAATTAAATATATATATTAACAGTAAAGTCATTAATTTTATTTTTATTTTCTGACAGTTAAGTCTATCCTTAACAAAGGCATATGTCCTTCATTTTATTCCTTTGAGGGTTATAATTTCAACTATCCAGGATATAATTTTTTGACAAGAGTAAATAATGGTAGTTACTTTATAATATCTTTTCGTATGGAGTCCGGGTAAATGATTTAAATGAAGATTCCACTTGTTATAAATAATAAAATGCTTTATGTATTTGCATATGCTTTGTGTTAAACCTTTTTTTCTGTTTATCTTGCACACTGTCTTTCGATATACGGTTGCCCTTTTAATAAGCTTCGTTCACGCTTTTTTTCTCTTCACTTCAAGAATAGATATCGATTCGTTCTCGATACGTGGTTAGTTAATACCGTAAAGAAGTTGAGCACCAGAACTCCACAGACGGTATATGAAATTCTTAATTTTTAAAAATAACGTTTAATAATGGAGAGTAATTATTAGTTTACATTAGAGATTCCTACAAAACATCAGATAATATTCGTTCAATAAATCTTGTTTTTTTTGATTCCATACCGTATGCATTGTATTCATTTTTCAGCTTCGATGCTTTCGTCCTTTACGTACATAATACTCTCCCTCATTTCTGAATTTCATGTCTTTCAGATGATTTCTCGCGGAGTTATTGCAAAAACCCCACTTGTTGCTTAAGTTTTGCACACCAGTGTAATGGGGACAAAGGGTTAAAATTTAAATTGGGCATAAACTGGACACATAAAAACCATAATTAATTAGTTTTAACTATCGTTCCATTTTATATATAGTAAAAGTAATGGTATCAAAATATGTAGAAATATAAGCATTTTAATTTATAAAGATATTTTTATATCAATAATTTGGCAGATTTAATTTTGAAGACTTCTAAATTCAATACTGATAGTTTCCGGAGCTGCATTTTCTTAAAGAAAAATTTCATTGAAATACCTTTGTATCAGTTATTCTACTAACTTTGTCTTAGACAGTTACTTTTATTCTTAAAAAATGAAAATTAAAATCTCGAAAGACATTTCAAAAGCCTGTGTTTTAAAAGTATAAAGTATCTTTCTTATTTGATTAAATAGCAGCATTTTTTATATCTGGAATAGTAGTGTGTTTTATTCAGTCCCAAGCTTCAATAAATCCTCAATGAATTGCAATTATTTTTTAAAATTTATATTAAATATTTTTTTTCAGTCAGTGCATATGGCTTGGAAATATTTGAAAAGAAATCCGAGTAAAATCAAATTCTATTCAATATAAAAGAAAAGAAATATAAAAATATAAAAAAACCCGATGTGGTTGAATTGAAATGCATTTTAAATATTGCATTTAAGATTCAGATATCAGGTCTTTAATGTTTTATTTTCTTTCAACTTGTTTTGTCTATTGTTTTTTTAAGAAGTAAAGGAACTATTATAATCGCCAAATATTGCGGCTTTTAGAAATATCCATTTTGAGCATTCTTCAATCATGTTTTACTAGTTTCGTCTTACGTCTGTACGTACAAGGTAACTTTAAGTATCCATTTTCAGTGTTTCTGAATAGGTTTGCAATACAATGGGAATGCAGAAAAAATGGAAAAGGAGCGATAAAAAAGCTTCAGTGTGAGGGTATGACTTTAGCGTGTATGCAAATTAGCACCTTGCCGATGGCGGTATACAAGTACCAGTATCTAGGCAAGGGATTATCGTAACATCCATTTATTTTCTAAATGTGTGTGAAAAAATGCTGAAGTTACAGGGTGTTTCAAAGATGACCGGTATATTTAAAAAATCAGTAAAAAAATAAACGGACAATGATAGAAATATACAGTTTATTGTAATATGCTTGGGATAATAGTAAATTTTCAGGCAGAGAAACTTTCAAAATTAGTCACAATATTCCACAACAGATGGCGCTGCAGTCTGAAAAAATCTAAGTACGATATTATTTTGTAGGGACTCATAAAAGATCAGGTGTACCGCTACTATCCAGAAACAATTGAATAACTAGAACAGTACATCTGTTTTGCATGTGAAGCCATCCCGCCGGAACCGTTTACACGGGCTTCTGATAATTTCGTTCTGAGAATACGTCATATTATTGCTGCGTATGGTAGATATATAGAAAATATCGTAGTTTAGTTTTTTTCAGACAACAGTGCCATCTGTTGTGGTACATTGTAACTAATTTTGAAAGTTTGTCTGCTTGAAAATTTACTATTGTCCCAAGCATATTGCAATAAACTGTGTATTTCTATCACTGTTTGTTTAGTTCTTATTTTTCAAATATACTGGTCATTTTTTTCAAACACCCTGTAACAATGTTGATCTTACTACCAAGTATGTCCATATAAAATCAACCTGCTATACTTTATTTTGGCTAAGGAAGGATAAAAATGTATAAATGTTCACTGCGCATTGGAGAATGTGTACGGTTTGGTTCAGAGTGCTACGGTCTACTGTTTTGCACACGAGGGCTAATGAGATCAGGACCTACTCCTTAAAGCCGATTCCGAACGGCTACAAACATCCATGCCCGCAACGGGATTCGAACCTGCGGACACCGGTTCCGAAGAGCAGCGCTCTACCATTCGGCAACCGTTAGGCGGAGAATGTGTGTGGAAAAGTATAGTTGTCAAATAATATCTTAGTCGTATCTTCCTTCATATCTTCGTCGCAAGAAAATTAAGGACACATTCGCTGGAAAAGTGATGCCTACCTGTTGACTGATAACTAGGCCTATCTATTCTCGATTTCAAATATCTAAATGTCTTCATGAGGAAGAATTAGTAGCAAAAAACGCTAAAGAGATAATGATATGCAGTTGTGGCCTGGAAAAACTATATTGGGAGATTATGCTCCATAATAACACACTTTCCTTACCGCCAATGTCGTAACGTTGAAGATACAGATTTACTAAAGTTTGAGAAGATCTTTCCATGTGATATTTACACCTTCAGTTCCTTAAAAAGTACTTGAAAAGTCGATTCTTCCTGTCGGGTGTCGAAGTGTAGTAAATATTTTCAGATTAGGGAAAATGAGTAGTTTTTCCAAATGGCTATATTCAACTGGGTTAAGCAGTAGGATGACTGTTTCATTGTGCAAGGTCATTTTTATGACTGTGATACCAAATATGGACTATAGAGTCTCCAATGACATGAAATGAGACACTAACTAAGATTTTTATTTTTATTCCCAATATTCTCTAATGTTGATAAATAAATACCGCAACATAGGTATTTGCTAATAACCTAATAGTTGCTTTGGAGTTTTACGGTCTACCTTTTTGCTACACGAGGGCTAATGGGAACAAGTACCTACTGCTTAAAGCCGAGTGCGAACGGATAGAAGTTTCCATGCCATCATAGGGATTGAACATAGAAACTCCGATTCAAAAGAACAGCATATAATTTACTCAGTCACCGTTTCGCTTATATAGACATTCGGCAATATAAACTTTTTTAAAAAGATAGCTTTCACTTTTTTATGGATATGTTACTTTCAGGGTGAATTTTTAACAGTCACTTCTATTTGAATTTTATAGGTTTGAAATTTGTAGCATATAAAGTAGTAAAAAATAAGTAAGTAATAATAAGTAAAAAAAAAATTCTTCGTAAGTTATATTTATCATTTACATTCTAAAAATCTCTTAATATATTTTGAACAATTAAATGGATATTTTGGAAATTGTTATTTTTAAAATTATTTTCTATGAGTACTTACAAGAAATTTTTGTTTTAAAAAAGGTCTTATAATTAAATTACCAAATATACTTAAATTAAGTGCGCATAAAATATCGTTAAGAAAGCAGTATTTTGAACAACTAATTTAAAGGTTTTTAAAGACGAAAAAAAATTATCCTATTATTCAATTATAGGCAGATCATTGGAATAGATAACAATAATTAGTAACAAGAAAAATACTACTATCACTATGTGAGAAAAGGGAATAACATATATTTATCAGGAAATTTTATTCCCACAAGAAATTATTTTGATGATATTAACTTATGCCGTATGGTAGTGTTTTGATGATACCATAAGAAACACAATTAGGAAGGAGCACCAGATAGAGTGTTGCTTCATTTATTGATAACAACATTATTACATTTCTGTCTTATCTGACATTAATAACTCATGATAGTAAGCATTACATGGCTGGGCCTTAATCACTAGTGCTCAACGGGTAACTCGGTGGGATGAGGCTGCAGGGTAATAAAATTCTTCTGCGCGGCAAGGCGTGGTGGACATGTTTTCAGGCGTTCGGGGTGAGGTAAGAAAGTTTTGGCATTCAAACCGAATAAATTTATTACATTAATTATCCAATATAAGCAACTTCTGTCATCCATTAGCGAAATGGTAGCCGAATGGTTAGGTGCTTACCTTCGGAATCGGAAATTGGCGGTTCGATTCTCCGTGAGGGATGGATGTTCGTAGTCGTTCAGATATGGTTTTAAGCCGTAGGCCCCGGTCTCATTAACCTTCGTGCTGCAAGAAACTGGACCTTAGCGTTCCAACAAAAACCAAATCTACCAGTAGTTGAATGAATTTATGCAACAGCACTAGAACGAGCAATTTTTATCCCTTATGTTTCCACGTGTGTGAAATTGGCCAATCATTAAACATTACTTTTTACTGTTTTTAATGTATCATCTGCAAATATGTTTCTTATTTAACCTCTTGGCATTTTTTGTCATTTTTAATGATATCTGAAAGTTACTTGGCTTGGTCTTAAATAACCGTAATGCTTGTCATGAAGAAAAATATGTAGGTACAGTCAGATCTTTTTCTTGAAGTCTCAAATAGAGATTTATTTTTTAAAGAACATAAAATGCTATTAAATACTCACACTAAATATTGAGAAAAAGTATATAATAAGTCTCAAATAAAGATTTACTTTTTAAGGTACATAAAATGCTATTAAATTCTCACACTAAATATTGCCAAAAAAGTATATAATAAGTCTCAAAGATTTGCTTTTTAAAGTACATAAAAGGCTATTAAATTTTCACACAAAATATTGCTAAAAAAGTATATAATAAGTCTCAAATAAAGATTTACTTTTTAAAGTACATAAAATGCTATTAAATTCTCACGCTAAATATTGCCAAAAAAAGTATTTAATAAGTCTCAAATAAAGATTTACTTTTTAAAGTACATAAAATGCTATTAAATTCTCACACTAAATATTGCGAAAAAAGTATATAATAAGTCTCAAATAAACATTTACTTTTAAAATACATAAAATGCTATTAAATTCTCCCACTAAGTATTGCCAAAACAGTATATAATAAGTTTTGCATAAATTACTATTGATTTGTTTTGCTTATTATTATTCCTTTTTAAACCATGAAAACGAAAGCTGAGAGGAAAACAAGTATGACGCTGCACATTGTCCGGAATGCATTGAGTTTAAAAATTTAATATTAAAATTAATTTTAATGACAAATGGACTTAAGGTCATGGTCATCATAATATAGGTTCTAAGAAAAAGCAATCCTGAAATACGAGCAAAATTTTGAGAAATATGGAGAAATGAAAGCTGCATCATTAATGCACGTCGCTATTAGGAATTTATTTTAAGAAGAAATTCAAAATATAAGTGTTTATAGTTCCAAGTAAAAGTTTAAAAAAATAGGAAAATTTAGAAAAGAAAGAATCTGTAAATAGTGATTTGACTTACTTGAAAACAAATAAATAAAAAACAGTTTCAAGTTCGACATTTTACCGTGGTTTCAGATGTGTTTGTAAACAATTGGCATAAATGAACTTACTGATAAATTTAATTTTCTATTCAAACAAATTAAAAAGCCCCTAAGTCAAAAGCATACCAATTTGAAATAGTAAATGAAGCATAGTTGTTTCAACACAACTTTTTACTTTTTTGCTTAGATTATTTACTTTAGATTTGCACTTGTTTAAGTTTTTAGTTAAACCTCTTCTTTTTTATGTACAGTGGTATTTTAAAAATTTTTGCTTTGCCTCCTTTACATTCCTAAAAATCATGTTAGGGTTTTTTTCATTACTTTATTATTTACTATAATAAATTATTTTAATGTAATTTACATTGCTTTCTGCTTACATAATTTTATCAAGATAGCCGTAGCTGATTTTTAAATAATAGATTTTGTTTTAACTAAACATTGGAAAGCAACATGTTGCTACGTTGCTATTTTAATAAATAACTAACATGCTTTGCCCGCTGGGTGACTTGTTTGAAATAGAAAAAAATACTGAAGTACTTGACAATGCCTAAACTTTATTGATTAATTATCAAGAAAATCAGTCCCTCCCAGCAAAAACAAGCAAACAAACAAAAAACATTTGCTAAACAGTTTTAATTATTAGTTATACGTGTTTCTACAAATTCATTTTGCTTTTTACCTCACTTACCCTGTGCCGTGCCTCAGTCATTCATCTCTTTCTATGCATCCACTAGATTGCAGTTTTCATTTCAAAAGATTTAAATTTTTTAATTTTATTTAAAAGATACCAATAAGATTTAATTTCTATATATGCCTTAAACCTAGTAAATAATTGAAAGATAATTTTAATCCTAATAATCCCAATTAAAATATTGATCAAAATATTTTTACTGATAATTTTATGGAACTAACATTATACGTCTTGGTACATTTTTATTTCTAGTAACCCAAAATTCCGTCAATGGTTAACAACAGGTTTTTAAAAATCATATGCGAGAATTAAAAAAAAACTAGTTGAATTACTTTTATGATGAATATCTCTTATATAGTTCAATATAGGTCTTACATCTAGTTTCATTACATTCTCGGGGGCATGTCGCCCAACATATTATATTTCGATTCATAAATTTTGTCTATCTACGTTAGCCGTAAGTATAAAAAATTGCTTGACTTTTTCCATATATAGTTAAAAATAATTTTTTTTGCATAATTTAAAAAATATTTTCATTTCTGTACGTTTCTTTTATCTGAAAACACTGTAGAAACTGTTAACTTAACTATTGCTGTTTTTTAAAATATTGTACCTTGTTGGTTACCTAAAACTTTTTAGATGACGAAGACAATCATATAATACGAGGGTCACTCTGAAATTTTTGAGATACAACTAGGTTTTTAAAGTTATGCTTACAAAATTTTAGGTGTGTTCAAAGTAGTCTCCTGCAGCATCAATGCACTTTTGTAGACGAATTTTCCACAGATTAAATGCCTCAAGCGATTCATTTCTTGGAATAGATGAAAAAATGCATTTATAGCCACATCAGTCTCTTCTGAATGAAAACGACATCCACGTAAGTTCTGTTTTAGATTAAAGAATAACCACACATTGCTAGATCAGGTGAATATGGCAGATGTTCTATCACTTTAATTTGTTTTTGTTTAAGAAACTCAACTGTTAATCCGGCTGTATGTGAAGATGCATTGTCATGGCGAATCATTAGTCCCCTAACATTCACTTCTTGTAGAAATTATGGCAAACATATAGTGGTATACCAGTTTATTGTTACTGTCTTCTGTCCTTCTAACTTGATGGCTTTGACTAATCCTGAACTTCTGAAGAAAACGGCATACATGACTTTTTTCAGTTCGCGTTGTTTTTTCAATCATTGTCGTCGTGGGATTATCTTCAAAGACCCATAATTTGGTATTGACGTGTTGGAACGTCAAAAAAACGGTTTGTACGTTTCATCACCCGTTACAATTTTAGAAATGACGCGGTGGTCACCATCATTTAGCAATTTAAGAGTTTCTTTACTGATTCTGACACGGTCCCTTTTTTGGTGCTCAGTTAAATTATGGGGGAACCCAACGGCAAAATATTAATACTTCCTGATTTTGTAATTCCTGAAATAAAACTCATTAAGAAAAACAGAAGAATAGGCTTGATTGAAGATTTAAAAAATAAACTAAGAATAAAATTTTGAAGCACTAATCATCCTGTCTAGTGAGGACTGCTGCGAATCGGCGTCAATCCTGAAAAAACAAAATTTTCTTTCAAAGGTTGTCCATCCACAAGAGATTGCTCAGCTTCACCTGGCCTGCTGTAACAATTGTCCTAAAATATTTCGAAGCCTCTGCGGAGACGACTAAAAAAAACAGAGTTCGAGGCCCAGAGAGGATTTTTTTGACCGATCGAGTCGGCTGTGAACTCATCGGCCCAGAACGTCGAAAGCGAAGCTGAGAGTCGCTCTGCTCCCCTTTTTTTCATCTGATTCGATCATCGGTCATGTATTATTGTTCATAACTTCAATATATTGTTCTCTTAATAAATAATTCTGTACGTAATATTTTCGGGCTCACTTAGAGCCCCAGTACGCTACATTTATCCAATGTTAAGTTCCTTCTGTATAATTTGATAGGTACAGCGATTATCATCCATTAACATTTTTCGTATGGCAGACACATTATCCAGTATCACTCCCGACGGCGGCCTTCTTGAGTGTTCTTCATCTTGAAGAAAATTGCGACCTCTGCAAAATTCTTCTGATACGGTAGCACGAGCTGGAGATTCATCACCAAATGGCAATTGCAAAATTTGAAAGCATTCTTATTGATTTAATCCCGCTTTAAAATCATACTGTCATGCTCAAAATGCTAATAGCATCATCCTCCATTTTCTCTTCTATTTAAAATTTATTTTACACCAAACAAATTGAAGTAAGTCAGTAAAAAATCGTTTATTGGGTTAAAATACATTTTATTTTAAAATTAAGCCGTTATTTTTATTTTGTAAATTCTCGTCTGAGCGTATCTCAAATCTTTCAGAGTAATCCTCGGGTTTTACACGATTACTTTTAAATGAAAATTAGTTTGTAAAATTAAAATATTTTGACATATCAATTTCAATCGTATCAGTGTAACGCTTTATTTATATTTTCTAAATAGTAGAGGATTACCTTAGAAACTAAATGTCGGAGGAAATAATGAATTGTATGACTATTTTAGATAGAGAGAGCGATTTACTTTAAAGTATTGATTTTGAAAAGATTAGGGATAAGTTCGTAAAAATAAAAGCTAGAAAAACATTAAGGTAAAGAGGAAAAACAGGCATTTTTTAAAATTTACGCTAAAACTCCTAACTAAAAAAGTACGCAAAACATATCACTTTTACTTGGATAAATGTAGACATATATTCATTATATATGCATTGAACCTTCAGAATGAAAATATTCTAAAGTATAAACAAGTTATAGCCAATCACGTAAATTAGAGCAACAATTCAAGAAAAAAAATAATGAAGTTTTTAACATAAATAACTCATCTCAAAATGAATATATATATAATTTATATATATATTTATAAATATATATATATATTATATATATATCATATAATATATATATATAATCAGGAGGTTCAGTGTATGCATAACATTTAAAACATACAGTTAAATTCTAATTAAATTCTAAAATTTATTATAACAGTTATGACTGTTGAAGCATGACGGTGTAGCAAAAATCACAGTTTTTCATAAATTCAATTGAAAGATTTTATTGGATAAATCCATTAAGTGTTTTGTAATTTGATAAACATTTAGAAATATGCTGGAGTAATTTATTTATTTAATTAGAAGCTATAATACGCTATATTACGACGTTTTTCATGCTAACACTCAAAGTCAAGCCCTTTAACTGCTCACTTCCGGTATCTTTTCGACACTTCCGGTGATGATTACACAGCTGTATCATGACTTCTAATGACTTAAGAAACAAGCTAAAAACTGTTTTCGAAAGCTAAAAGACTGATCTTTAAAATAAACGAATTAGTTTTCCGATAATTTTCCCGAAAATCGCTATTTGAAGTGGTCGGTTGCCTTAAGTATTTTCATATTTTAATTTCAAGTAAAATTGTTTAAACTTATGTAATATGAAATATTTGTCGGAATAAAATATAAATATTACGACATAAACTTTGTTTATTTTTAAATGTAGTTAATATGTATTTACTATTATTGAATTCTCTCTCTTTTTTAAAGTGCTTATTAGTTATTTTCTACATCCGGGGCTCTGGTCTTAATCCGCTTTTGTTCTATAAAGCTATCTAAACTTTACAGCCTTTATCTCTCTCTACTCCAACGTACAAATTCTTGAAGGAGTCACAAATGTCACCAACAAACTTACATTATACTAAAGAAATGCCTTCTTAAAAGTAAATTTCACGGATAACTGAAATAGTACATTTCTTTATGCAAGTGACATTTATTTTAAAACGCTTTGGCATAGATAAATAAGAAATAAAATAGTATCTTCAGACTTTTATTTTACACACGCAGCATTATAAGTTAGCCACATCTGCAACTTTAGAAGAAAAATTAAATTCTGACAGAATTCTAATCCAAATGAATCATAATATTTACTCCAATGCTAATTATAAGGAATTTCTAATTAAAAAGAGATGAATATTAAAAAACTCTTTTTAATTCCTATTCTTAATTATATTTCATATTTTATTGAGATTCACTCAAATTTCATTCAGCTGAGCTTACACTAAGCCTTAAGGTCAAAGTGAACTCTCAAAACTAATTTATTTCGTTTGGGTTCAATCTGTTTGAATAATCTATTTAGAATACTTCAAGTCATATAGTTATATAAAAGTGACCCCGATTTCAAGATGAAATACTGATTGCTTTTAAAGCTATTAATTTTTAATAACTTTTAAATTAGCTTTATTAAAAATACTCCATATGCAACCATTTTCCATATAATATGACGATTTGCATGTATAGAATACCTATTATATTTTAATACAACTTATGTATTGCGTTTGGAGAAAGTACTATAAGAATACATTAATATGAACCCTTAATTTGACAAGATGTTTTTTTCAAATATCTTTTAATTTCTGTTATTTTCCCATGTCTGTATAGACATTAGGATCTCAGTAAAATAAACAAAAAAATATATCATTTTCCATTTTTGAGATAAATAATGTCCCAGTGCGAAGCAATTATATTTAAAATAAACAAAAAGCTATTTACATTTTTAAGATAATGAATTCCTGTTATTTTCTCATTTAGACATACTCTGAAAATAAAAACTATATCATTTTCTCTTTCAGAAATTAACTGATTTTCTGTTTAAACATAGAATTCTTTAAATAAACAAAAAAATAATCATTTTTCAATTTTTGAGATAAAATTTCTGTTATTTTTAGTCTGTATAATTTAATCTGTAAAATAAACAAAAAATATACATTTTTATTTTTAGATAATTAATTTCTGTTATATTTGTCTATATAGACATTAATCTCTGTAAAATAAACAAAAAATATATCATTTTCCATTTTTATAAATAATTTCTTATTTTCTCATGTCTGTATAACATTTCTGTTAAACTATATCTTATTTTAATAATTAATTCCTGTTATTTTTTCAATGTCTGTATCATTAGGATCTCTGTAAATAAACAAAAAAAATATCATTTTCCTTTTGAGATAATAATCCGCTTCGAACACTGAATTTATTTAGAAGTTATAATAACTATTACGATTTTTTTTCATGCTAACACTTAAAGTCAATTAAAATGCTCACTTCCTATTTTTTCGACACTTCCATGATTAAATGTATCATGACTTCTAATGACTCTAGAAACAAGCTAAAATGTTTACGAAAGCATAAAGGATTTTTTTATATAACGAATAAAATATTTTCGATACTTTTCAGAAAATCACTATAAGTAGTTACTTTAAAGTATTTCATATTTTTAATTTCAAGTAAAATTCTTTAAATTTATATAATATTAAAGTATTTGTCGGAATAAAATATAAATATTACGACATAAACTTTGCTTATTTTTAAATGTAGTGAATACGTATTTACATTCCTATGATTCTCTCTTTTTTTTAAAGTGCTTATTAGTTATCTACACCCCTGATCTTCAATGCTTCTGTTCTATAAAGCTATCTAAACTTTAAAGCCTTTATCTTTCTACCAACGTATAAATTTGAAGTAATCATATGTCACCACAAACTTACATTATACTAAAGAAATGCCTTCTTAAAACTAAATTCACGGATAACTGAAATAGTACATTTCTTTATGCAAGTGACTTATTTTAAAACGTTTGGCATAGATAATAATACATAAAATAAAATCTTCAGACTTTTGTTTTACATCCGCAGCATTATAACTTAGCCACATCTGCAACTTTAGAAAAAATTAAATTCTGGCACAATTCTAATCAAATGAATCATAATATTTACTCCAATGCTAATTATAAGGAATTTCTAATAAAAATGATGAATATTAAAAAACTATTTTAATTCCTATTTTTAATATATTTCATATTTTATTGAGATTCGGAAATTTCATTCAGCTGAGCTTACACTAAGCCTTAAGGTCAAAGTGAACTCTCAAAACTAATTTATTTCGTTTGAACAATATAAAATTTAGAATACTTCATGCTATAGTTATATAAAAGTGACCCCGATTTCAAGATGGAATACTGATTACTTTTAAAGATATTAATTTTTAATAGTATTTGAATTAGCTTTATTAAAAATACTCCATATGCATCCATTTTCCATATAATATGACGATTTGCATGTATAGAATACATATTATATTTTAATACAACGTATATATTGCGTTTGGCGAAAGTATTATAAGAATACATTAATATGAACCCTTAATTTGACAAGATGATTTTTTCAAATATTTTTTAATTTCTGTTATTTTCCTTTGTCTGTATAGACATTAGGATCTCTGTAAAATAAACAAAAAGAAAATATCATTTTTAGATAATTTCTGTTATTTTTGTTTATACATTAGGATCTCTGCGTGACAATTATCATTCTAGAGATAATAATTTCTGTTATAGCTATAAATTAATCTCTGTAAAATCACTTTTCCAAGTATAATTACCGCTGTCGAACACTCAAATTAAGAAGCTCTATTTAATTTTTTTATGCTAACATTCAAGTCAAAGCCCAATGACTTTTTCTATTCGACACTTCTATGATTAAAAACAGCTGTTATGACTTCTAATGACTGTACAAACAAGCTGAAAACTTTTCGAAAGCTAAAAATGATCTTTAAAGAAAGAATAAATTTTTTTCAGAAAATCGCTATTTACGTAGTCGGTTACCTTAAGTATTTTCATGTTTCAATTTCAAGTAAAATTCTTTAAATTTATATAATATTAAAGTATTTGTCGGAATAAAATATAAATATTACGACATAAACTTTGCTTATTTTTAAATGTAGTTAATACGTATTTACATTCCTATGATTCTCTCTCTTTTTTAAAGTGCTTATTAGTTATTTTCTACACCCGGGGCGCATATCTTAATTCGCTTCTGTTCTATATAGCTATTTAAACTTTACAGCTTTTATCTTTCTCTATGCCAACGTATAAATTGTAGAAGTAGTCACAAATGTCACCAACAAACTTACACTTTACTAAAGAAATGCCTTCTTAAAACTAAAGTTCACGGATAACTAAAATAGTACATTTCTTTATGCAAGTGACATTTATTTTAAAACGCTTTGGCATAGATGAATAATACATAAAAGAAAATCTCCAGACTTTTATTTTACACCCGCAGCATTATAACATAACCACATCTGCAATTTTAGAAGAAAAATTTAATTCTGGCTGAATTCTAATCCAAATGAATCATAATATTTACACCAATGCTAATTATAAGGAATATGTAATTAAAATGATGAATATTAAAAAAACTCGTTTTAATTCCTATTCTTAATTATATTTCATATTTTATTGAGATCCAGTGAAATTTCAATCAGCTGAGATTACAGTATGCTTTAAGGTCAAAGTGAACTCTCAAAACTAATATATTTCGTTTGGGATCAATCTGTTTGAATAATCTATTTAGAATACTTCAAGTCATATAGTTATATAAAAGTGACCCCAATTTCAAGATGAAATACTGATTACTTTAAAGCTATTAATTTTTAATAGCTTTTAAATTAGCTTTATGAAAAATACTCCATATGCAACTATTTTTCATAAAATATGACGATTTGCATGTATAGAATACCTATTATATTTTAATACAATGTATAGATTGGTTTGGAGAAAGTACTATAAGAATACATTAATATTAACCCTTAATTTGACAAGATGTTTTTCTAAATATTTTTTAATTTCTGTTATTTCCCCATGTTTGTACAGACATTAGGATCTCTGTAAAATAAACAAAAAACTATATCATTTTCCATTTATGAGATAATTAATGTCCGCTATGGCGAACACTGACAATTATTTATTTAGAAGCTATAATAAGCTATTTACGAATTTTTTCATGCTAACACTGAAAGTCAAGCTCTTTAATTGCTCACTTCCGGTATCTTTTCGACACTTCCGGAGATGATTTGACAGCTGTATCATGACTACTAATGACTCTAGACACCAGATGAAAGACTGATCTTTAAAATAAAGGAATACATTTTTTTTCGATTTTTTTTCAGGAAAATCGCTATTTGTATGTACTCTGTACCTTAAGTATTTTCATATTTTAATTTCAAGTAGAATTCTTTAAATTTATATAATATTAAAGTATTTGTCGGAATAAAATATAAATATTACGACATAAACTTTGTTTATTTTTAAATTTAGTTAATATGTATTTACATTCCTGTGATTCTCTCTTTTTTATAAAAGTGCTTATTACTTATTTTTTACACCCGGGACGCAGATCTTAATCCACTTTTGTTCTGTATAACTATTTAAACTTTACAGCCTTTATCTTTCTCTACGCCAACTTATAAATTGTAGAATTAGTCACAAATTTCACCAACAAACTTACATTTTACTAAAGAAATGCCTTCTTAAAACTAAAGTTCACGGATAACTAAAATAGTACATTTCTTTATGCAAGTGACATTTATTTTAAAACGCTTTGGCATAGATGAATAATACATAAAATAAAATCTTCAGACTTTTATTTTACACTATCAGCATTATAACTTATCCACACCTGCAACTTTCGAAGAAAAATTAAAATTCTGACAGAATTCTAATCCAAATGAATCATAATATTTACTCCAATGCTAATTATAAGGAATTTCTAATTAAAAAGAGATGAATATTAAAAAACTCTTTTTAATTCCTATTCTTAATTATATTTCATATTTTATTGAGATTCAGTCAAATTTCAATCAGCTGAGCTTACACTAAGCCTTAAGGTCAAAGTGAACTCTCAAAACTAATTTATTTCGTTTGGGATCAATCTGTTTGAAAATTTAGTATACTTTAAGTCATATAGTTATGTAAAAGTGGCCCCGATTTCAAGATGAAATACTGATTACTTTTAAATCTATTAATTTTTAATAGTTTGTAAATTATATTTATTAAAATACTCCATATGCAACCATTTTCCATATAATATGAGGATTTGCATGTATAGAATACCATTTATATTTTAATACAACGAATATATTGCATTTTGAGAAAGTACTATATAACAAAATATTAATATTAATAAAAAAATTATACGTACATTTAGTACGTATAAATTGTTTTACTTTAATTTTAATAGTTCTTTTACGTATACAGAATTGACTAATTTTGATTTTCGAAACGTATTATGTCAATAATTTCTTTGATGTGTTTGTGAAATTTACTAAACGAAAATAATAATTATGATAAAAATATACTTTATGTGCAAATATTTAACAGGTACGGAATTAATAACAGAAAAAAAAATTATAGTACAAAATGATTGTAATTGGGCTTTTATACACAGTAAACTGATTTTGAGTTTCGAAACGTATTAAGAATTAATAATTCGTTTGGTGTGTTTGTGGAAGCTATTAAACGAAAATAATAATTATGGCAAATATATACTTTACACGCAATATTTTAGAGGTACGAAATAATAACAGTAAAAGAAGTATTTTACAGATACGAAATATCCATTATAGGTACTTTAAGTACAGAGTTGTCTGATTTTGCATTTAGAAACATAATAAGAATTAATAATTTATTTGATGTATTTGTAGAAACTACTAAGCGAAAATAATAATTATGATAAAAATATTTTTTACGCGTAAATATTTTACAGGTAAGGAATAATGACATTAAAAAAACGCTTTATAGTACAAAATGACCATAATTGGGCTGTTAGACATAGTAGACTGAGTTTGCGTTTCGAAACGTATTAAGAATTAATAATTCGTTTGGTGTGTTTATGGAAGATGTTAAAAATAATAATTATGGCAAATATATACTTTACACGCAAATATTTTACTGGTACGAAATAATAACAATAGAAAAAGTATTTTATAGATAGTAAATGCCCATTATAGTCATTTTACGTACAGAATTATTCTGATTTTGCATTTCGAGACTATTAAGAATTAACAATTTATTTGGTGTATTTGTAGAAACTACTAAGCGAAAATAATAATTATAGTAAAAATATACTTTACACGTAAAAATTGTCTATAATAGTTCTTTAAATACAGAGTTCACTGGTTTTGCATTTCAGAACATATTGATAACTTTAAGCATTTGTGTTACAAATAAAAATAATAATAATAATAGTAAATATAATCAATTTTACTTATAAATAAGAAAAATAATTGTAATTTTAAGTAAACAGTTGACTAATTTCGCATTTTAAATGTGTTAATATTATTAAACTTTTATATGGTATAAACAACGGATAAACGGACAATAAATAATCTTCTAATTTTTAATTATAACAAAGTATTGAAGTTAAATGTTAGAATTTTCATTCAAATGTCGCCAAAATAAAAGTTATCTGTTACCTTAAATTCAGATGAAATGCTGTGCCTCCGGCCATTTTGAAATGAAACATTTATAAATGTAAATGCTCTATTTCTATACAGATTCAGGCAATGCGCGCTTACGATCAGTTACACAATCTAAATAAATTTTAAATAAATCAAAGTATGCCCACTTGTGTAGACCCACATATAGTATGATTTTATATCTATGAATATTTTAATACTTAATTTTCTTTAAAATAACAAATGAAAGAAATATTTAGGTTTTTTAAATATATCGGGTAAACCAGAAATGCCTCATATGCTGGCTTATTGAATTCCAGGATGGAGAAAAATCAAATCAAATCCTGATATTCCACATGACTGATTGTCGGAGACAAGATTATCTTATAGAGACTTTTTTTTTTTACTTATTTTCAGATGTAACTGCTCTGATCTCCTAAATTTTAAAATACAATGTGTAATACACCCCCCTCATATATATATATATATATATATATATATATATATATATATATATATAACATATATATAAATTTAAATATATAAATATATACATACAAACGCATATACCGTTTTTAAATTGCTCAGCCACCCCAAAATAAGTCAAGAATAGAAAAATTGAGATTTGCATATTTTCCACAATTCTCAAAACGGAAGTTTGAATTAATAATTGCTACGTTCTTTACCTTCTACGTGCAATGTTAGGATTGGTTCCTGAAATCACGGTTTCATTCCTCCCCCACTCGTTT
>CM063510.1:13862045-13869545 GCA_032207245.1 Pardosa pseudoannulata
TTAATGGAAATAGATATTAATCTTATGAATAATCTCCCAAGTTTTCAAATATGATCTTCTCTATAAATTTGTCATTTCAATCGGCATTTTATGATTTTCAAGCTTAGAATAGGAACGTATTATAACCGGTATTATGAATGTATACCACTCAAAATCATGGAGAACAGCCATATCTGTAATAAGTCATCTCTTTTCAGTACTTTTCTCATATATGATAGCAAATAAATATCTTATCACGAAGTTTTCCTTTTTTTTAAAGACATTTTGTTTTAAAATGACACCTCCTCACTAATGATGACTTGATGTCATACTTAAAGGTGTTTAAATTTCATATTTTGTTTTCCTTCCAGGTGTCTATAATAGCTTCTATGTTAGGTATTTACTAATATATAGTCATCAGAAATATCCGGGCTTTAATGGGTGAAGATAATTCGATTTAACCCTGGACTTAATGACATCTGTAGAGCTTCAAAAAAGAGTAAAAAGCAAGCTGAATTATTGCAGTAGAAACCGGAAGTAACGGCTTTAACAACAAAACGAACTGTGGCGACTCGCGAAAACCAAAATAAAAATCCTGTCATTAAGACTAATAAATTTTCTGCCCTCAAATCGAAAGGGAAATATATTGACTATCATAATAGCAGTGTCTATGGCCCTTACTCTGGACGCTCCTGTTTGGTTCGAACGTTCGTTGCGACGTCATTTTGACGTATGCTTGACCATTAGCTCGCATAATGTCCGCAAGCTGACTTCAAAGTGGCTTCACAACGAAGGTTCGAACCGAAACGCAGCGTCCAGAGTAAGGGCCTGTTTGTGTAAGAAACTATTGTAAAAGGGAAGGTGTTGTATATATAACTGTGTTTGTAACTGTGTACTTCTGTTTTTATTGTAACCGTAACTGTGTGTTAGTACGTTAATAAAGATACCAGACATAACATTTCTCATTCTCTACAAGTTGGTAACATCTTGGCGACTATAAAAAATATACTTATAAATAAACATAAATAAACGAGATCATGTGAATTCTTGTGATCAGATTTTAGCATAAAAAGAAGAGCTCCGGTTCTCTGTTCAAGGAGGGGGTAAGGCAAAGGTAGAGCCCTGGAATTTTATGTACTGTAAAAATAATAGATTGAGGAAAGATTCCGATATAATGGTTAAGGGTAGAAAACTGTTTCGAGGCGAGATCTCAAAGCCTTTCATAAAGAGAAATAGTGTGGTAGACGCTGGATAAGCTAAGGCTATCAAGTTTGATTAAAACAGTCAATATTATTTTATTAAACTTGTTAAAATCTGCAGTTACCAGAACGCAAAATATTAAAAATAATAAAAATTAAAATATTTAAACTTATATTATTAAAATGGATATAAGTAGTTGCCTTGTTGACAATAGGATACAAATAGGTGGCCTTTATAAGGCTGGTTTTTTTGCACATAAAACTAAAGAGGGAACTAATTAATGTTAATTATAGTGTAACTGATAACCAGTGTTTTACTCTTTTACTGTACACATTTTATCGGACAAAAGTTTAAAGTAAAGATCTTAGAGTTGACTGTATCAGGTGATTTTTAACTACCTGATTCTCAGTATTTTCATTCATTTCTATATAAGTAAACCTATAAAATTTGCCAAAAGCAACCAAAGACCATCAAATCAAGAATTTGTTTATTTTTTTCTAGTTTTAGTTACCAAACCTTTAAAGCCCAAAGTTAGAGATTTCTTATTTAAAACTAAAGTTAGGGTTCTAACACTCCCCTCTATATATAAGTTTGACTGAACAACTGTGTACAAATATGATGAACTTAACGATCGTCTGGATACTTTCAGAATTGCAGATTTCTTTAAAATGCCCACTATGCATTGTCTGGTTTTTGTAGTTTTGGTACATTAAAGTCTTATTAAAAAACAGACATGGTTAATTACATACAAGGCGATGGTACAACTGGATTGTCTGGGCTTAGCCCTCTAATCCAGAGATTTCAAACAGTATGTAGAAAAAGGACAACGAGCAAGACATAAAGCAGCTAAAATCATCCGTATGCTGTGACGATCACAGGTGAAGTGAATAGTTTTGTCATTGTTAAGATTGCTAATATTAGAGTAAAAATTTAATGAATGCTTAATGCATAATTCCTTAAAAGTTAGGATGTTTAGGTCTCGCCTAATAACATCATTAAGTAAATAACGCGGAGCTCTTATTATTCCTCTAAGGATTTTATTTTGATTAAGCTTTAAAATATCAATATTTGATTGGAATGCAAAAGACAATATTGGTGCTACGTAAATCGAAGCGGGCAGTATTATTGTAGTGTACAGTAATACCTTGTTTTTATTAGATAAATGAGGGCCTAAAAGTAGTGAACGAAGTTCGACTTTTCTAGAAATCGTTCTATTTTTGATATTTACAATGTGCGACTTCCAGGTGAGATCCATGTCAATCGTGACTCCTAGATATTTGACTGAGTTCCCCCATTCAATTACCTCGTCTTCTAAGTACAACCGCGGTGGAGTTTTGAAATAGCGACTAAAATAAATGGCCTGGCATTTATGAGGATTTGTTTTAATCTTCCATTTGATGAACCATGTTTCCAGAGTCGAAACATGATGCTGTATGTAAGAAGTTAAGTAACTTATGTGATGGGCCGCAGTATAGATTGCCGTATCATTAGCTTAAAGGGCTATTGAAGTAAGGTTTGATTTTGGAATATCGTTAGTAAAAATGTTAAAGAGAGTTGGATCAAGTATTGAACCCTGTTGGATTCCAGCAATGATTGGTTTTCTACTAGAATAGGTGTTGTTGATACTGGCTTGAAAAGTTCTGTTGCAAAGGTAGTGTTTTAAAAGTTGTAAAAGTGCATCAGGCACACGGAGCTGAATTAATTTATATATGAGTCATCTTATTAAACAACAGAAATGGTTAATTACATACAATTCGATGGTACAACTGGATTGTCTGGGCTTAGCCCTCTAATCCAGAGATTTCTAACAGTAAGTAGTAAAATGACAACGAGAAGGAAATAAAACAGCTAAAACCATCCGTACGCTGCGAAGATCAGAGATGAAGTGAGTAGTTTTTTAATTCTGGGGTGATTCAAATGGCCACGAGAGGACCAATAGATTGATAGAATTGCAGGGGTTCGTCCAATCAAATGTCATGTTCTTTCGACGTTAGAAATAGGTACGAAACAGGATGTATGGCCAGATTTGAATTATTTTAAAGCTTTTTTGGAGATTTTTCGGTTTTTTATAATAACAACACACAAAAATTAAGAATCTTTGGCGAGAAAGGACAAAGGACTTCTCCTATTATAGGAATGGTTAATTAAAAAATTTTAATTAACCATGCTTAATTTTTTTAGACATGTTTAATTATTTTTTTTAAATAAATGTTTGTCTTCGTAATTTAATTTGGTTGTTATTTGGTCTTAAGTTTTGTGCTTTCCAAATATTTTTATTTAAAAGATCTCAGTTAAATTAATGTTAATTTTATATTTCTGTTGAGATTTTGGGTGGGGCTCAATATTTTAAGGTTCGCCGAGAAAGCTGTATGTCTACCACTCCCAACATTCCTCAAATATCGAGTACATATAAATATTTACAGATCTGATAGCGTTTATAGATATTTTTTGGTTGTCAGTTTTGATTTTCAGTATTTTTTAAAAGTAAAATTTAATTTGGGTAGCTTGCAACACGTGATGACATTTTAGATTTAGAATACGTGTTCTGGAAAAATAGGTCATTTGGAATTAGTAAAACGGATCAAATGTAAATAATAAGAAAAAAAATCTTTGATTTTTCCTTTTTGTGTCGTCCAAGTTCATTTGCTGCCTATTTTTAGAGTTCAATCAAACATTTTTCTCTTTTCAAATTGTTTTTATACGATATTTTGACTAACGATAAAAGTTAAGTTATTTGTGGTTAATGTTAAGCTAATTGTGAGTCTCATGAAATAGGCAATGGCATTTTAGATTTAAGATCGCATTTGGTGAAAGATATATCATTTGGAATTTGGAAAACCAGTCAACTGTAAACAATGCAAACAATCATCTTTAAGTACTTCTTGTAACCTTGGAGCTCATTTGCTCTGTATTTTCGAGTTCAATTAAACATTTCTTCTCTTTTTAGATTATTTTGTTTAGATTAATGAAAACATTTGAAATCCAGATGATTAACAGTTATGATACCAGAGTGAACGGATAGCTTTCACATTCTTTCATTTTTTGATTATAAGAAACGTCATTAAGAATTATTTCAATAATGTTTGTTATTTTCTTATAATAATCTTTTAGAGCAATTTGAATATGAGATCAATATATCATATACTTCATGTACGAGTTTATAATATATATTTCTACCTTTATCAAATTCGTTTTGGAGTTAGCTTGAGTAATTCATACAAATTTGTAAAACGATTTATGTTTCTATTTTTCGTATTTATATACACAGACCAGTCATACTAAAGTGACCACTGGCAACTTTCGATGTCAACTTTAAATAACCAATCACAAAAGGCTCGTGTCATCAGCAAATTTGGTAAATATATAAAGCATGTTGTAGGCATTCGGAAATCATTTCATTTCATGCTGTCAGGTATAAACAGAACGATTTTTCTGACTTCCAAAAGGGTATGATCATTGGCTTTCGGGTCGAGGGTGGAAAGATTTCTGAAACGGCTAATTGTGTAAACTTTTCTTGGGCTGCTATGCTAAAAGTATATCACGCATGACAAAATGGTCCTATCCAAAATCAGCGACGTGACAAATGTGGTGCACCCCATGCCATATATGGCAGAGGTGAAGAAGGGTTTTGGAGATGCGTTCGGGCGAATAGACGTGTAACCTTTGAGAAACTGATCACTCAGATGAACCAAGGGGTTATAACAATGTCTCCACAAAGACGGTTCAGCGAATGTTACTGCTTATGGTCCGCAGCAGACGCCTGGTGGGGCATTATGTATCCTTTATGCATCTATTCTGACTGCTGTTTATCGGCCACAAAGGCTGGAATTTGCTCGCCAGTACAGCATTTGGACTTCCAATGTGTGGAGACTGGTAACTTTTTTCGATGAATCAATATTTATACTCCATCGAACAGATGCGCGTTGGTGTATATGGCGTGAAACATCTGAAAGCAAACACTCTGCAACAATTGCCGAAGGTTCGAAGCCGGAGGGTCTGGGGTAGGGTCATGTATTCGTAGTATTCTCCGTGTTGACTCATCAGTGTGGAAAGCACGAGGGCTGAACACAAGAATGTATCTATCCTTGCGGACTATGTTCATCCGTACATGTGAATTGTTTTTCCTCATGATTATGACATCTACCAACAAGACCAATGCGACTTGTATATAGCTCGCAGTGTATTTGCATGGTTCGAAGAGCACCAAGACCGTACTCCCTTGGCATGCAAACTCCTCGGATTTGAATCCATTCGAGTATCTGCCAAAGTTCCTTGATTGGTTTGTTCGCACCATGTATTCTAACTCGCGTAACCTAGTTAAACTGGGCATGACACTGGAGTCAGCATAGCTCATCATCCTAGTGAACATCTTCAGGAACCTAATTAATTCTCTTCCTACTCTTAGAAAAGTTGTTATTGTAAATTTTAGCAGGTGGTTACATTATAATGTGACTGAAATGTGTATTATGATCTTTGCTTTTATTAGCTGGATTACCTTTACTCTTATTATCTCGATCCATTTCAGCTAAGGTAATGAATATTTGTAGCTGTTTGAATCTGCTTGAAACAGTAGATCTCGGTCTATTTGGCCCCAAACTTTATTACTGATTTAAACTATAATGAAATTTATTGTACATTTAGTTACTTTTAAGGGGTCATATATCCTCTGAAAAGACAAAGTTCTTTCAAACTTTCAAATCTTTACTATAACAGTCTCTTTTCGATTCTTCATAAAACAGAAAGATTTTCTCTTTATAGCACGGATTTTTAACACTACTTTAAACTTAACAAATACTTAGTTCTGTTATTTGATGCAAAATATTTTTATAAATAATACAAAAACTTACACTAAATAATAATGCAATTCACTTACCCCGCAAGGTAATTTTTGAAATTAGTTTATTAAAACTAATATTTTATATATCAAATTGAATTAAAATATATAATTTATAATATATATATATATATATATATATATATATATGTATCTGAAATGCATTTTGAATGCATCTGATATTTTAAATTTAAAAAATATATACTTCAAGAAACTGAGAACTAAAATTCTAAGATTTTCTGATACTATAAAATACATTATATTGTTCGTATTAAAATAATTGATGTTCACATAATAAATAGATTTTTAGTTTCTATTTGATATAATAAATTAGATTCCAATTTACAAATTTTAAAACTTTATTTAGGGGGTAAGTAGGTTTCTACATATTTCATTTGGTGTAGATGCGTTATGTTTTTTTTTTCTTTTTAAATTTCATTTAAAGAAACTAAATAATTTTTATCAGATAGAGTTTCATTAATGATGTAGAAAAAACTTCAAGTAGAACTTTTTTTAAAATTTGTATTGAATCAAATATAGAACATTAGAATGAAGATTTTTCAAATCGAAAGGTAAAACCTTTTCTTGAACTTTATAGAAATATTTCATAAATTATGCAGTATTTCAGTTAGACTTATATTACATGCTAATTAATTTATTAATACCATTTTTAAAAAAAGGTTACAGTATTTTCACTCTTTTAATCTGTCAAAGAATTTGAATTAAAGTTTTGTAGATTCAATTAAGATCATTATTTGAGAGATACTAAATTTTTAAAAATAACATAAACATTATTTTAAATACTATATATATATATATATATATATATATATATATATATATATATATATTTATTTATATTTTAAATATAAATCCTGAATCATTACAAAATCTTAATAAACTAAAATCTATAGAATAATAGCCTAAGTTTCTGTAATTTATGAATTGTATATATAAATCAAGGATTTTTTATGAGTTAGTAAAAAACAAAGCGATTAAATAATACATTTCGAATTTAATGCTGTTATTTCAAGTCTTATTCTTTTATTATATATGAATTCTTTGATATAATTTATTGAATTTATATAGAATAAGAAAAATATAAATTTAAACATTTATTTATATATATACTAAATTAGTTTTAAATAATATATTTATTATTCTGTAATATAATTTTTTAATATGTCTAAATAATTTAAATATATTTTTGTATTATTTTAAATCTTATTTAAATTGTTATATTATTATTTTCAAAATTATTTTATCTATATATTAAAATAACATGTATTATATATTTCAACTTTTTTATATTAAATTTCTTATATTTAATAATATAAGTTATCTGTCTATCTGTAAATTTATAACATAATATATATATAATATATATATATATATATATTTATATATATTACAATATATAAGATATAATATATATATATATATATATATATATATATATATATAATATATATAATGTATATAATAAT
>CM063510.1:13874545-13879545 GCA_032207245.1 Pardosa pseudoannulata
AAAAGGATATTTATAAGGTCAATAGATGAGTTAATAATTGAGAAATCTATGACACCGTGTAATCTGAAGGTTATATCTACACAATCTAATCCTTTAATTATTATGCATTATTGAAATATATTCTTTCACATTGGCAAAGTTGAAAATACATTTCCGTAATTGATATATGGTGGCTCATAAGAGCATGACTCCATGTTTATATAAAATGATAACTTGATTCCCTAACCAATTATATATACTCAATAACAAAATACTCAATACTTTCTGAATTCATTTTACAGGTACTAGTACTTTAACCACTAGCTTCAATTCTTAGATTCAGTTTGAGTAACTTAGTAACTCTTTACTATTAAATCGTATTTGCATTTACATTAGTAACATTAAACCTCGAGGACGCGCTTCCCGGAGTTACGCTAGAACGCGCGCTGGGCCTTGGAGACCTGGAGCAAATTTTCTGAGAAAAATACCAACAAAATTGCTTTTTATAATGAATATAAAATTTGTATTGCCAAATATACTTTATTAAAAGTTTAAAATATATTTCGGATTATTTAAAATATTAATGTTTAAAAGTATTTTTTGACAATGTTTTTTTTTTTTCAATGTTTTTTAGAAACATCATTAAAAACTTTTAAAACTTATATCATTTTAAAGTCATTTCATGTAGATCTTTTTTGATAGGTTCTTTCCGAAGCACAAGCACTAAAAACACAAGAATTAAAAAAAATTCAATTTTACAATTTCATCATTTCAATCATATAAGAATGTATTTTTGATAGGTTCTCTCCTCCGACCACGAAAACTAAATTAAAAATGCAAAATTATGCGCAATCTTTTAATGCCCGAATAAATTACAAGTATCTCTTTCTAAGAAAAATATTCAAAGAAAATTGCTAAAATGCATGTTATTGGTGTCTAAAAGACCTACAAGACATCTTCTGAAAATTTGGGAAATTTATTTCTATTGGGTGATTTTATGTGGAAAGTTTTGATAACGCTTTGGCTTTAGAGGTCCGGCTCGCGTCTTAGAGGGTTAAAATATATTTGATAAAAATTTAAATTCATATTTGATAATTTCCCTTTTATTTATTAATGTTTTTATTTATCATAACTTTCAGTTTAAAATGATTTTACCAAAAAGATTAAGTGATATTATTTGTAGTTCAGATTTAATATGCAGTTACCTGATAACATATCTCAAAAGTAACATTTTGTATGCATTCCAAAGTATTCCAAGTATTTGGATATATTCTCCTGTGTTAATGGAACACCTACTACGTTTCATTGTTACTTAATCTTTATAGGTTCGGGCATTTTATTTCTAGAATTTCCTATTCCTCTTCACGCATTCATTCCCAAGGCTTTTGATGAATCAGTAGCATCTCCTGATCAGTAATTATCAGTGGCATTCAACCTGATATATCTTGCAGAATATTGATGCGATTAATCAGTGGGCATTCCCTTAAATTTGCTAATTAAAGCTTCTGCCGAGCACTTATTCGACGTAGCTAATTTTTAAACCTCTAGAAAGTTTAGTGGCAGAAATTTGTACCAAATAAAATTTGAATTTGTTAGTCGTAAGAGCTGGGGCGCTATCTGACTTAAAGTAAGTACCTTAATCCGTTAATGCTAGTGCTATCCGTTAGTGCCATTTTAGGGACAGTTAAAAATTGCTTGTAGGATTTTTTTTCATTTTTTAAATTAATGTTTCCTTTTCAGCGATGGTGGGAGAAATTATATAAACAATCCTCAAAACTGAAATTTTTCTATTTATAGCTTTATTATTTGGATCGACATTTTACGATTTTCCAAACTTCAAACAAGAATTTACTTGTTCGAGAGGCGCTTTAATTAAAATCTGAGCTAATAGCTGTTACAAAAGTTGACTTTATAGTACTTTGTTTGGAATATACGAGCAAATGAATTCCTTGCAATGAAAATATTTTATAAATGACCCTTTTCATGTTTAAAATGTCAACCCATCACTAAAGATGACGGACAGTATTATTCACAACTTCTTAAATTTTCTATTTGCTGGCAACGAGCGGGCTTTAATAACTTGAATTCCTGAGAATCAACAATTTATCTTCAGCAGAAATTATCTGGAATTTAATCGTGTTTAAACATGGAGCAAAACTGAATTGATAAGTAATGTTCTTCAACCAGTAACTCCTCCCTATTGAATTGAACCCCCATCTGTAAAGCTGGTTCAAATGATTCATTATTGCACAAATAAAATAGTGTAAATTAAAGCGAAGAGTTAACAAAGAGTTAAAGTTCTACAATGCCAGCGCGAAACTGACCTAGAGGCGAAAGTGATGTGAGTGAATTCCTTCGACCCCATTGGTCAAGAGGGGTTACTAACGCGGAGTAGCCATCTTCGGCCTACGCAACGCTTCCAAGGAACTTTTTCGGAAGATCTGCGGGCTCTCTCAAAGAGAGATCAAGTAAGGAGTGTGGAGCTCAAAATCTTCTGTGGAGTTCTAACACCATTTTCTTTATAAGACGCCATGTTGGCAAACTCTTTGATTGAGTATGGTCCGTTTGGCATGATGGTCTAGTTAGCATTTTTATTTTCTAATAACACCTTTATTTTTATTCAAAATAAACAAAATTTATCAGGAAGAATTAGTTTTTTTTTCAATTTTGTATTTCCTCACGAGTACTCCACTTATACGTGTGCTTGGCCTAGACGCTCAGTCGATCTTCATTTCTACAAAGTACTTAAAATTTTTAAGATTAAATAGATTAAACCCAAATTCTGTTATTTTTATTTTTTAACAATTTTTACTTACAGAATAATGAAG
Organism: Pardosa pseudoannulata; assembly: GCA_032207245.1. Classification (NCBI taxonomy): domain Eukaryota; kingdom Metazoa; phylum Arthropoda; class Arachnida; order Araneae; family Lycosidae; genus Pardosa; species Pardosa pseudoannulata. The sequence goes on from CM063510.1 coordinate 13,877,353, forward strand.
TAATTATAACCAAATTGCTAATTTAAAAGAGTGCAAAACCTTTAAATTGTTTGTGTATTATCGTTTGCTATAGAGTACGTAGTCAAAGAGTCAAAACTCCTCTTAAATAATTAAACTTATGGTGTTGAAAAGGGATTGAAATATCCCTACCATTTTCCCTTAACTTTATTTCATTTAGCATGAGTTCTCACTTAGTATTTGGAAAAAAGCGAAAACTCCTTTGTTCTTTAGTATCATAGATTAATTAATTTCGGAATCACGCAAATGAAAGAGACAACGAACGTTTGATTTTGGTTTAGACACTACGGTCTATTGTTTTGCTACACTAGGGATAATAAGACCAAGATATACTGCTTAAAGCTGGTTCTTATTAGCTACGTACATTCATGCTAGTAGTGCGCTTCGCACCCACGAAAGTTGTTATCGTAAAGGATCGCCTTACACATTCGGTCGTTGTTAAGGAAACATAGAAAACGGTGTAGGAAATTAATAACTTAGTGATAAGAAATATCGTGAGGACACACATTAAGGTGTAACTAAAAAAATCATATTTAAAAATATTTAAAAAATGAAATAACTTTTAAATTTCAATTTAAAATTATTTTGTTATTTTTTAAAATGATGCTTTTGAGTTAACTTTTTAACCCATAGTTTATTTGTGTTTTTTTATTACTTAAAAACACATTTTAAACTTATATGAGTATTATTCTGTAGATATCTTGAATAGTTATTTCTTTGGTAATGGAATAACTATTCAAAATATCTACAGAATGGAATAACTATCAAGGTATCTCTACTTCGTACAGACCAAATTCCATTGAAATTTGGTGTGTACAAAGAATTTTTTCGAAAAATTCTGATTTTCTAAACTTTAATTGAGTTTTAGTATCCCAAATATAAAGTGAAATATAAAGGGAATATGCAGAGGTGTTTTAATATCAATTAGAAAGGCTTAATAATTATTTTGTAGGAGTGTATGAAAAATAGTAAGTAGTAAAGAGGATTTAAAAATTTAACAATAATTATTTTAAAATATTGACAAGAAAAAGAGAACAATTTTAATTTTACCACACTCACTATGACTGTGTCACACTCAATGTACTCCAGTATGAACTGGAGTAAAAAACAAAGGGTTCTCACAGCTCTGAAGGCACGAATATATAGATTTCTAAAATATGTGATGATCCGACATAAAATATTTTACAAAACACTAGTGAAATATCGCAGGTCAAGTCTAGGTTTTACTCTCGCTAAGTACATTTCAACGATTTAGCATGAAAGTTAAGTTTGAAGTTAAAGTTTGAGATTAAAGTTTAATAGATTTCTATGATCTGTTTTGTCACCAAATGTTTTAACTTTAAGCTAATAATTGATAAAACCACTTTGTAATGTTCACTATACTATTAATAAGGAATCATGTAAAGCAGGAAATTAAAATCGTTTCCAAATTATTTGGTAGACATAAGATCTTAAAGAAGATTTATTACACAAAACTCTTTTATTTCAAACTAGCGTACTTAAAAAATTGAAGTTTATTAAATTTTTAAGAGGAATATTGAATTTTTTATAACCTTTTGTCTGTCTTGTTCATTACATATAATATAATAATCTATCTTTTGTATATATCAAGTGATGCATAATGATATAAAATTTAAAACACTAAAAAAATTTGTAAATAAAATATAGCTTATTGTATACATAAAATATAACAATGATACACAATGAAGTATAAAATATAAAAAAAGTTTTTATATAAAATAGATTTCATTGTTTATTACATGGAATATATAAGCTTATAAAGAATACTAGAGGTGAATATATGGGATGTACAATAAGGCAAAGTGTTAAAAACTGGCAAAAATATATGAGAATATATATTTTTAAGCTACAGTTTATTTGTCAAGAAAGAAAATTCTGGAGTTTTCAGCAATCAAGTATGCACCGTATATAAAGGTTACAAAAGTGTACAGAGCAATTTAAAAATTGCTTTGTACAGTGTGTCAAATGTCTTAAAATCTATTTTTTTTTAATTGTAAACAATTGAATGAATAATTATTTTAAAAAATCATACAGTGGGATGGAAAAATAATCGGGTTATACAATTTAGTACGTATATTTATTCTAATTCATTCTGGAATAAACAGATAAAAATTTTAAAGTGTCAGAAACTTTCAGAAAACATCGTGTGCTGAT
>CM063510.1:13884545-13887045 GCA_032207245.1 Pardosa pseudoannulata
TAAACCGACTTAATATTCATGATTATTACCTGGGTCTCATAGCATTTTAATAAGGAATACCATTTTAAGAATATTGATGAATATAAAAACCAAATGATTGCAGGTCAGGTCATATATTAATCAAGTTATGCATTAATCTGTAAATAATGTACAAAATAAATATTTTAGTTTAAATATAATTCATTTAGCTTTAATTCCACAGCGGATATTTTACTGCGTTTCCAATTTCAGAACGAATACTGGTGTTTGTATTGTAAGTACATTAGAACACAAGGAAAATATTTTATTCTAATGTTGAAAGCATGAAATATTTAAGAGATATTTCTTTTTGAACACATTATTTTGTTTATAAATATATCTTAAACAAATTTGAATTCTATAGAATATTCTCCCTTCACTTAATTCATATCATAATATTTAATGTTTTCCTCTCTAGACAATTATAACCACTTTGATATCAACTAATCATCCAAGTTAATGCCTTTTACTCATTTTAGTTCTCCATTCTAGTGAACTCATCAAATACTATAATTCATTACTAGTGATTTAATATATTCAATAATTTTAATAAGTAATTGCGCTCTAAATGGAGTTATCTACATTTAGGGCATCTACATTTAGAGGCTATTCGCACATTTTTAGACGACTTTGGTTAGCGGTATTAAAAAATCTTTTGTTGCAAAAGGAATAACAGCAATTATACTATGTTTTCAAAAGTCAAAATTATGCTCTGCGGCTTAAGAGGTTTGTTTTTATTCAAAATGGCGTTTTTAACGAAGCCGTGGTCCGAAGGCTATATTTATGCTCTTTCCGGTGAGAAGTATTCATATTCCGTTATTCAAAAACGATGTGAGAGTCATGTTTTTGTGATATCTAAAGCATCGATAGGTAATATCGTCAAAAAAAAAAAAAAAAAAAAAAAAAAAAAAAAAAAAAAAAAAAAAACGTCAAATTGGAGCCTTAAGTGGGATAAAAATTCCAAACAAATATTAAAGAAAAAAACGAATTCTTCGACTATTGCAAAAGTAAGTTATTTAATGTTAAAAGGAAATCACCCTAGTTAAAGGACTGCTGTTGCAAAATCATTAACCCTCCGAGTGGAACACACCGAGGAAAAAAAGTCTCCAAAAAATATGTTTAAGTTTTATTGTGTCAGTGACCAAAGTGTTCTATGATTTTTTACCTCACCCTTTGTCGACTAGATTGAAATACGGGAAACCCGCCCTCGTTATTGTCCCTTGACTTCCGGTTATAAATAGATATATAAATAGACATTATAGATTGTTAATTTTTAATACACATAAAGCTCGTCAAGTCTCGAAGATCATCAAATAAGAAATAATGGATTCTAAAAGTACAAATAAAAATATTCTTTAAGAGAATGATTTATATTTTTTTACAAAAGTCATCCAAGCTATTTAAGTGGTGCAATTAGAGATATACCTGTTACCGCAGACGAAATACTTCGAAATAGAGATTTACAAAGCCATGAAAAGTTATCAGCGTCTTTGTGCTTCAGGGAGTAGGGGTGCAGTTCCTAAACAATCGACCTGACCATCCTACCTCAAAACTCCATGGGGGAAACACTGGCAGAAATGTACAATACATCCATTTTCGGAACGTTTTTGGAAGTCGAAAATTGCACGTGACAACCGTTTTGAAGACATCATCGGTTTGGCGGAATTGTACGTGCGAACCGCTTAGAGGGTTAAAATGCTCCGTGTCCACTGTAAACAAAATGATAAAGGTTGATTTAAATCTTAAGAAAGGGAAAAACGCAATGTGCATCGTCTTTCACTAAATCATATCGCTGAACGCAGGACACGATGCAAAATTCTGTATGAGACACTTTTATCGAAAGAAAAATGAAAAAAATTGCAATAATATATGAATCATGGGTGTATTTAAAAGATTGCAATAAAAAATGAGCCATTTATTATCAAAAAAGAGGGAAAATTTAATGATTATTAAATGATTAAATGATTCAAAGAATCGAAAGAAGGTTTTTCTAAGGGATTCATGACTATTGCTGGTTTTTCATATAATGGCAAGTTAATAAAGAGAGTTGAAAAAAATGTCAAGCTTAACGCCAAAAACTATTAAGAACATATTTTATCTTCCATTGATGAAATACCATCGCTTTACCCGCAGTACCATCAATCTCTGGAAATCCATCAAGACAAAGGTAGCAGTCACACATCAAAATCTACGGTTAATTTCCTAAAAGAAATAGAAAAAGAGACCGGTATCAAGGCCATACCCTTCACTGATATCCCTACTAAATATTCCGATGTATCACCTATGGATTTTTGTGCTTTCGGACTTAATCTGAATTATCCAAACGTCGTCCCACAACCCTTACAGGACTCTGGAAAGCTGTTCAGTAGGAATGAGGTAGAATACCTCTTCTGACTCTTCTAAAGATTTTATCATCCTGTAAATTACAGTGTCAAGATGATTCAGAATATCAAATTAAACATTTCGAACACAAGAATTTTAT
>CM063510.1:13904545-13909545 GCA_032207245.1 Pardosa pseudoannulata
GGCGTCTCGTGAGTCGTACTTTTGTTTACATTTGATCATCGTCCGTTCGTGCGATGTGCTCCCCCCCCCTCTTCTTCCGATTTTGATGATTTGAGCAATGAACAACCAGCAGATAGTCCGGGGATGAAGAAATTTGCTTTTTAAACACAGATAGTCCGTGGACTATAGGTGCGAAATTACGGTAGTTACACTCTTGAATCTATTGACACATAATAAATTTGTGCTGTTGTATTCGGTTGGTTGGTTGGCTGGATGAGGTTTAATGGCGCAAGGTACAATGAGGACTAGATGCGCCAGACAAAAGGTAAAAAACAGCAACACATTAGAACAGACATCAATGGACTAAAAGTATATACTAAAAGAGTACAAATAATATTGACCAGAGTAAAAGTGTATATTAAAAGGGAGAAAATAATACTGACCAGAATTTCCAAACACTAAAAACAGAACATGATTATGAGATGAGAAAAATGGTGATGAAATGAAACCATTATAAAAAAGAATAAAAACCAATACGCTTGAGAAAGTCAAATAAGGCATGATGTGGGGATTCACCCAAAAGGTCATTTATATTTGAATTGGCATTACTAAAATACATTTGATAAAAACGAGTGCACGAAGTTAAAAAATGATGAACGTTGATCAGGCAGTCCTAGCTTGGACAACAAGGAGGAGGTTTCCTCAAGAGCTGTTGTATTCAATTGACGACTTATTGTACAAAAATAAATATATTACACACAGTGATACTATAGAGCAGGTTCTCAAACTACTTTCTTTATCAAAATCTTTTGAAATATGGTTTTCTCCATGGATTTCTATACTTATTTTCTTTTTTGGCAATTACCTATAATCAACAATGATACAGACACATATGAAAAATATATCTTCCTTGCCAAAGCACAGATAATACGATTGACCAAATAAAACTATTATTTTAAAACTTTCTGCAAGCGTGTCATTCAGTACTTAATCACCGACGTTCGGTTAATATGACGCTTTAAAATATGGGAAATTATTCAGGTATATTACGGGTTCAATTTCCAGAGAATATACAGTAGAATCATAATAGAAATGATTAAGCATAAATTATATTAAAATCCTAAGTACATAAACAAATAATAATAAAATGAGATTTTCTTTTATTTGTTTTATTCTTTTGTACTACTCTCCCAATTTTAGAAATATATGCTAGTTATCAGGAATAAACATTGTAATTGTACTAAAGTTGAATTTTAATGTGTTGGTATATTCATGATAATATTTGATTTCATATAGTGTAATGTTTATCTAATTTCTGCAACATTTTAATATGTAATGACGACAGTCACTTGTGATTATTAGGTTATCAACGCCCAATGTACTCCATTATCCTTATTGATTTCTGATAAACTTCTTTAACCTCCAAGAAATTGATACCAATCCTGTTGACAGCCTCTACTCTAGAGCAACATTTTTTCTCCCCAAAGAAAGGTTTTGGGATTTATTACTCGAAATAAATATTTTAATCAAAATCCTCAAAATTAAGATGTTTAGGAATATCGATCGCTTTCTTCATTACGCTGTTGCAGCTATTTCGAATATTTCACCCTTCAATTTCAGTAACTGTGACTTTAACTGAATACCCGGAACTTTTTTTAAATACGCATCATTCATTCATATCAAAAAGTTCTGGGTATTCCTGCTTGAAACATTTTTTAGCCAGCTGCAGACACGTAAACTTCGCCATTTTCATGATTTTTTCTTTCTGAATTTCATTGTAATCGTACGAAATGATTTTAAAAGTAAGTTTAAATACTTTTTTCAAAATTTATATTTCAGATATACTATTAACAGATATCTTATAACTTTTTAAAATTATTTTTGGTTCTATTAGTTTTAATTACAAATTTAGACTACTGTCCTAAAAAAGGACACAGGGCGGATACGTTAAATTTTCTGATATTTAGTTTATTTCATAGGTGCTCAAGATGTCGGGAATTAAAGTTCTTAAAACTTGCGAGGAAGCTGTAGAATATCTATTTTCAGAGGAATGAGAGTCCGAAAATGATTGTTTTGCCATCTGAAGGGGATGAATTAACAGATGAAGAATGTTTTGATGTCACTGAAATTCTTGACACATCTGTAAGAGACGTTGTAGGTAGTAGTGAAGTTTTGAGTTATAAAAAATGCTTCGGCCAGTTACTGATCCTAAGAGTCATATAGTTTATTTTGATAATATTTTAATTCCTATAATTTGTTAGTTGACCCAAGAAAGAGTGGATTTCGAGCAACAGGAACTATAAATTAAAAAAAAAATCACATGATTTCAACTTTGATGTGGAAAATAAAATTACTGTGGTAAAATGGAATGATAACAAATGCGTTACGCTTGCGACAAATTTTGACATAATTGAGCCAATAACATTTGTTTCAATGAAAAATGAAAAGCTGAAAAGAGTAAAATCAAACAGCCATGTCTCGTAAACAATTATAACAAAAACATGGGTGGTATAGATTCTCATGATTGGTTTTTAGAGAAACATACCATAAAAAATCCGAGGGAAAAAATGGTATTGGCCATTTTTTACCCGAATTGTAGACATGGCTGTTGTAAATACCTGTGTTATTTACAACATGGTAATTGCAGAGAAAAAGAGTATCAAAGAAATAAGGAGACATATTGCAATAGCCTATCTAGAAAAAGGCAACACAGGACAAAAACAAATCGGTTGACCAAGTTATATAAATTTCATCTCGAGTGAAGGAAATAGACACTGTTAGACGTGATGGAGTTGGCCATATAATTGGTAAAAGAGAAAAACAGAAACTCTGTCAAATGTAAAATTGTTCGGGAAAACCTCTTACATTTTGCATGAAATGTAATGTAACTCTATGTACAAAATGTTTTCCAAATTGCCATAAATATATTTAAACTTAATAAAAAATGTCAAATTTATTTGTGTTTCACTTTATTTTGCAATAAATATTAAAGTTCAATTGCTTGGGAACAGAAGCGTAATCAAGTAGCTAAAAACAAAGGAGAAGTACTAAGTGTTCAAAAACTTCCATATCCGCCCAGCGTCCTATTTATATAATAGTAATTATCTCGGATCCTAAATTAACGGTGTGGAGTTTAATTGCATATTATATTAAATTTAAGTGTTTAGAACATAATTTTAAAAGTTTTTAACAAAATTTCAATTTTAAATTAAGTTGCGTTAACAGGTTAAAGAAATTTTTAGAGTAATGTTCTACTTTATTTTATTAAGTTGCTAGTATGTTTGTTGAGAACTTTATGTGTCCATATATGCACAGAGTGTGAGCATTACATTATTTCAGCTACTATATACTGAATAACATTTGGTAATTTCTGTAAAATCATAAAAATTTATAATTGCTATAAACAGTCAGACATTGTTAAAGTCATCAAAGGAAATCAAAAATGGTACCTTACATCCTTATTTAGATGGCGGGATAACAAAATCATTAAGCTATTATCCCCCAACAAACCTGGAGGCACTAGGAAACGAAAAAGTCCTACGCTGAGATGGATTAATGGTTCCGAGGAAACTTAAAAATCCTTAAGAAACACAAAGCATCTGATAGATTACAATGAAAAAAAATCTCGTTGGAACAGCTTTGGTTTGCTCTAGGCTGCAGGGCCAAAATTAAGAAGAAGAAAAAGGAGATACATTGAATTTAAATTATAATATTTAAGTTATTAATTCTCAACAGGGCCGAACGATGGCTGAATGGTTAGGGCACTGACCTTCGGAACCGGAGTTCGTGGGTTCGAGTCCCACTATGGCATGGATGTTCGTCGCCTTTCGGAATCGGCTTTAAGCAGTAGGTCCCGGTCTCATTAGCCCTCGTGTTGCAAAAAAGTAGACCGTAGTGCTCCCAACCAACCATTAATTCTCAACAGGAAAGATTAGGAAAGGAAAAAGTCCTCCACTATGATGGATTAATGAATTTGATGAAGACCTAAAATATTAAGTTAACTAACTGGAAAACATAGCCTCTGCTAAACTGCAATGGAATAAAAAATCATTAGGACGGTAAAGACTTAATCTAGGCTGTAGTACCAAGAAGAAGAAAGAGATATATTAAAATTAAGCAATCTCTCAACAAATCATCATTCAATAGGAAACGAGAAAGACCAAATCTCAGAGCCCTTGATGATGTTTTATCAGCCACTCACCCTAAGTTCGGGTACGGGTGTTTGTTTGCTGGTTTGATCAGTCCGTCCAGCTGGAAACAGTCAAGTTAGAATTTCGATCATATATTCAACAAAAACCCTTTAAATAAGACAGTTGCCAGAAATGCGATGTAGGGGGATAATCCACAGGAGTCATGGCATGGTTGTTAAACGACTGGTTGGCTCGATTGACAATGGGGGGGGGAAGTGGTCTGGATGATGTTGAGGAAGGGTTTAAATCATTAACGTTTACCAACTAGAAACACATTTGTCTGACAGAGTTCTATAAAAAAAAAAAACCCGTTGGGACTGTCCTGGCATGTTCTAGACTGTACTGTCAAGAAGGAGATATATTAATTATAACAAGCTTCCAACAAGCCTGAGTTCTCTACTCAGATAGACTGATGACCTCGAGAAAGACGTAAACTATTATTGGTTACTAAATGGAAAAACATAGCATCTGATAGACTTCGATGTAAAAAAAAACCTCGTTGGTCTTGCATGCACTAGACTAAAGAATCAAGAAAAAGAAGAAGATATATTGAATTTAATACGATATCAACAGACCTAAAGGTATCAGCAAACTATAACGACCTCCCCTCAGAGGGCTTGATGATATTAAGGGATACTTAAAAATATTAAAGGTTACTAATTGGAATCATATAGCACCTTATACACTCCAAAACATAAAAAACATTCTTTGGGACAAGAAAAAGAAAAAGATATATATTAACACATTGACGGACAATAGGAACACGTTAAGTTCGAAAATTAACACTATATGTTTTTGTAATTTTTAGAATATTAGAAGTATAGTTTTACT
>CM063510.1:13914545-13957045 GCA_032207245.1 Pardosa pseudoannulata
TGGCTTTCTCCTAACTTATTCTTATTAGACATGCTAGAAGCAGTGGAATAAATTGTGGCTGGATGTCGAAAAGTTTCTAAACATCAATATATTTTGAAATGGGCATAAAAATGATCACTACTTAAGGGGTTTCGAGAAGAGAAATCTTAGTTTATGCTGAAAGTTTGACTGTTTTGAATCATCTATCTCAATTTACACGAAAGCTATCTCAAAAGTACATTAATATTAAAAAAATGTTTTTCATATAAGGAGTTCAAAAAAAAACATAAAAATTTGAAGTAAACTATGCACACTGACAATGAATTAGAAAACTAATATCCCCTATATAATTAATAGTCTAAGTTGTCTGTCCATCTGTCCGTCTGACCGCGAATTTATGAAGCGGTTGTACCTGGAATGGATAGATGCATCCATATTGTATTTTTGATGAGTTAGGGTTAGCAAAATTCAAAGCGAGTTCGAAAACGTTCGAAATCCACCCCTTTCCCCCTTTTCGAGTGTTTAATGCTATTATTTCAAGCTCTGTTGTCTAGCAAACCTTTAAATTATCAGTTTATCACAAAATAAATAGGTAAAAGTAACACTTTTTTCTAAAATTATGACGTTATTCCTTTAATAATATCATTTAATCATTTCTTATTTTAAATTATTTAAATATCGTCTGCATTATTTTCATACTTTTTATCACTGAACTTAGATATCACGTAAATAATTTTCTTTTATATTTGGCTTAAATAATAGATTAGGTACATACATAATAATTTTAAATTTAATCATCGATTATTTTTTGTTGCAATGAAAATTTTATCACTGGTATTAACAACAAATTCTTTTCATAAAAGTTTAGGAGTCTATTTCACGGACTGATAAGTATCTAGCGTTTAAGTTATATCTTTGAAAATTAAGAAGTTTGTTCGTTGTGTGTTTGTTTTTTTATACATAACCACACGGTTTGCAATCGATTAAATTTTGGACATCATTCATATATACCGCCAAATAATCACTGTCAATATTAAAACCTCTGCTGTCCATCCTATCACGTAATATGACAAGATAAATTAAAGTTGGCAACTAACATGCGGTCAGTAAAGATAAACAAATTATTGAGCGTGTACCAGATAATTCTCAGCCAAAAAACAAACCATTTTTTTAACCTCCCTCACAAAGTACTTTACAATTCTAGAAAATTAAAAATTTTACTGATTCTCGTTACATGACTGACTAGTTTAAAATATTTATTTTCTTCACAGATAAGAGTGGTAGCCAATCCCCATTTTATAGTTTACTAGTAATTACTTCTTTAGGAAAAACACTTGATTTCACTCTGAAACAACAATAAACAAATAATTCTCATTCATTACTAAAAAAATACTGTCATAGAATACTTTTATATAGATAGTGGTATGGTGTAGTTAAAATATGTATGTTCACTTCGGGCATTACATAGAAATATTTTTTTTCCAAGTATTATATGAAAGGAATAGAAAAGCACGAATACATAGCATTTATATAGTTTTACTTAATTAGTTTTTAGCTTCAGTAACATAATCTGCCAAAAACTAAAATAGATTCAATACTAACTGAATTGTGACGGTATTATATGTTATGTAAACGGTTGTTTATTCTCATGACTTGAGCTACCTATGATAACTGAGCTAATGAACTTGTCAGTATCCTCTAAATTGGATTTTCTGTCACTAGCGACCAAATTAAACCTTAGAACAATCCTGCACCTATGTTTATTCCAAATCGATTACCATTATTACTCCAACAAACAGGTAATATTGGCTTTCTCCTAACTTATTCTTATTAGAGATGCAGGAAGCAGTGGAATAAATTGTGGCTGGATGTCGAAAAGCTTCTAAACATCAATATATTTTGAAATGGGCATAAAAATGAATACTACTTAAGGGGTTTCAATCCATCTAAAGAAATCTTGGTTTATGCTGAAAGTTTAATTGTTTCGAATTAACTATCTCAATTTATATTAACCCTCTAAGCGTTTCGCACGTACAATTCCGCCAAACCGATGATGACTTCAAAACGTACAATTTTCGACCTCCAAAAATGCTCCAAAAATGGATGTAATGTACATTTTTGCCAGTGCTTTACCCCATGGAGTTCTGAGGTAGGAGGGTCAGGTTTATTGGTTAGGAACTGCAACCCTCTTTCACTGACATTTCTTGAGGGATGCAACCCTACCCCCTGAGATACAAAGACGCTGATAGCTTTTCATGGCTTTGTATATCTCTATTTCGAAGAATTTCGTTTGCGGTAACAGATGTATCTCTAATTGCACCCCTTAAATATCTTGGATGACTGTCGAAAAAAATATAAATAAGTCTCTCAAAGAATATTTTTATTTGTACTTTTAGAATCCATTAATTCTTATGGGATAATATTCGAGACTTGACGAGCCTAATGTGTATTATAAATTAACAATCTATAATATCTATTTATATATCAATATATAACCGGAAGTAAAGGGACAATAACGAGGGTGAGTTTTCCATATTTCATTCTAGTCGACAAAGGATGAAGGTAAAACTCATAGAACTCTTTGGCCACTGACATTAGCGTATTTTTTAGAATTTTCTTCTAGATGTGTTCCACTCGGAGGGTTAAGGTTATCTCAAAAGTACATTATAGAATGAATATTAAAAAATGTTTTTCGTATAGGTAGTTAAAAAAATTATAAAAATTTGAAACTAGAATTTGAAGGAAAGTACATACACTAGCCTGTGAATTCGAAATCTAAGCTTAATATATTACTAGTTCTCCATTTACCCAGATAAAATATCTATTCGGTAGTTCAGTCGGCAAAGGCAACGCTCTCGTAGTTGAGAGGTTGCGGGTTTGGAACCTGAGCAGTCCTAAGATCCACCGTGTTCTTTAAAGGTGACTGGGGCATGAAAATGTATGTTCGTGGGCACAATGTCTTCCATTTACCCTATTAAGTTATCCGTCTATGTTATACTTTTTTATTTAAACGTAGAAACTAGTTCATGTTTTTACATTTTTAGATTTATTTTTTATATTATCACAGAGAATTGCACTTAAAAAAATTATTCCAGGAGAAGTTTTTATAAAATTTCTAATAAGTAAAGTAAATTTAGTAAAAAAATCGGGTTCTTTCGAAAGGTCTAATTTTTTAGTAAATTAAATTATTTCAATATATTTTGATGCAACACATTTCTTATACACTGGACTAGGGAATCACCTAAAATCTTTCTAAATTTGCATTTGGTAAAAAATTTTGGTCCTTCAAAACATACACATTGAATTTTTAACGAATTTTCATTATCTTTATATCTAACTATGAGTGTAGCATCATTGAAACTTATCCAAATTTAAAGCTTTTAGGTAATTCACTAGTAAATACTATCAAAAGCATTTATAATAATTTTCAACAACATATTTTAAGAACTTTTTGAGAAATTCCATTTCAAGTTTCAACATTTTATTAAAAATACCGTTCCGAGAAAAACGCATTTGAAGTTTATCAAACCAACTTAAACTATTAAAAAAAATAAAATACTTGTTTAAAATTCCACACACTTTCTTGCTTCAAAACTTTCTAATTTTCTAGTTCCTAATTATTAAAGTCACTAGAAAAATGTTTAAACTAATCTTCATGAAAATTAAAAAAATTTTGTCAAAAAAATGCTCTTTAAAAAGCTGTAAATTCACAAATTCCGGTTTTAAAAGTAGCTACTTCTGTTTTGTTTTGACAGCTGTCCTGGTGTTTAAACAGCTGTCACTTTTCTTTAAAATGCCGTAGAGACAAAACAAAAACACAAAACAAAAACAGATTTAGAACACTAAAAGTTGAAATTTTACAATAGAGAAATAAAAAAAATTATAATTTTTGGCAAAAAAAATGACGTTTTAACGTAGACGGATACCTTAATACCTCTTGGGGTGGCAGTCCTAGTCTATGGGTCTTCTGCGTTGTCCCTGCTTCAAAATTAGGATGACCCACTTGAGCATAAGTCATACTTTTACCCTTAGGCACACCCATTAGTCTTAAATCGTGTAGTCTCCGCCTCATATCGAGCTTCATTTGACCTATAGGCACAAGACAAGAACAACAACAACAAATATCTATTTGTGAGGCATTGATTTTACAAGTTATTGAACGGAATTTTAAGGTCATAAAATGCTACGCATGACCTATACAACCTTAATATTCTGTAATTTTCATGGAATTGATAATTGTTGTTTAATCTGTCTTTCTACAATGTACCATATCTCTTATATTTACACCCGGGTCTTCACGTGGCCTGGGAAGCTCTTTGAAGTATGATTGAGATTCACTGAAGTAACCACTAACGATTCTGGGACAAAGCATAATTGCATCATCGATGCCTTTTGGATAAGGATTGTGAGTTATCTTTCCAACTGTTGAACATCTTCGAAATAGTTGCTTTTGAAAACTTGTGATTATTGCTGTCTTCCTTTTAAACGGCGCTTTTTCAAGTGGTAAAAACCTATCACTTTTTCTTTTCGAATGCATTTATAACGAAATAAAGTCACGCACTTATACTAACATTCTGATAACGTTTTATCCAAGCCATAAATATCTTTTGCAAACTCAAGCTGTTAGTGAGGATTTGTAAAAACTATCACAGGTTTCTAATTCATTGGCTAATGTAGGTATAACTTCTTTCTCATTAAAATTATCTTTAATGTTTAATTATTCAAAAAAATTAGTTCTTTTTATAGATAACTAAACTATACATACATAGAAAAAAGTTAGGCCCAAATCTAGTATTTTTAATCCTATAGATACTTATATTATTTTGAGTTCCTTTTTATTAATTGTTTTGTACTTTTATTGTTATCAATTTAAAAGAAATAATTTCACAATTTTATGACTTGAAACAGATTTTAAGTATCTCAGAAATATTTGCATAACTATAACTTTAATAAGTATTCAAAAATTTATTATCGGCCGAAACAGATGGATTTTACCCATGCACCCATAAACTTTACGCAATAGAAATACGATGGCGTCATTTTTATGGTTTCCCATAAGAAATTTTGTTCTGCGCTTTTTTCGTGTGTGTACTCACTATTTTGCAACTTTTGCTAATTTAACTGAAAATATACACATACATTAAAAGTTGTATAATTATATTAAGTGTTTAACAATTTATGATTGGCGGAACAGGTACACTTCTAATAAGCATAAATTATTTTTATACAATAAAAATAAAATCAAATGGATGCTGTCATTTTGATGGTTTAGGATATAGTTTGTTGTGTATTTAGGCTTCTGAAATTATATGATGTTTCCTAATTTTACATGAAATATAGACACATATTTACAAATTAGGATAATTTTTAAAGTACTTACAATTTATAGTCCGAAACAGATATGCTTTCAACATGTACTAATAATCTTTAAACAATCGGAAGACAGATTATGCTGTCATTATCATGGTTTTCTGAAATAGTATTGATCTCTATATCTTTTTTTGTGTACACTGGCTTCTTAAAACATAGGATTCTTTCCTAATTGAACATGAAATATACATTAGGCAACAAATATATTAATAACCAATAATGACCGAATGCCGTCACTTTGATGGCAGTAGAAATAAATTAGCTCGAATTGTTTAAAAAGATATTATAAAAATTACAAATCTTAATATTATTAGTGTAAACTTTGTTCAATTCTCCTTTTATCCAATAACAGCTGTTTATTCTTATAAATCACGATTTGAAAGCATCTGTTTGTGAAATTTCGCTTTACGTATCTATAGCAAAATATATCTAAACGTAGAACGATGTATCCTTTCTAAATATGACATAACTGTAAGTTTAATATGCTTAATAATTTTCAAAAAGAAAATTTATTAAATATCTGGTTTTTTTATTTTAGTAATCAATCAAAATGATGGCATTATGTCTTCTTTTAACACTTCGCGTGCGGGCAACGTATTTTTACGTTTTTGCAGTCTGTCACTGGAGCGTGGGTCACGTAAAAATACGTATTTAGCAGATTTGTGGAGGATACCCAGTAACCACCAAAAATCTACTAAATACGTATAATTATATGTATGTCTGACATTATATGCGTGTTGTTTGCATTTTTTCTTTCCACAAGTTATGATGGTCGAGTTACTCGGTCTTTGTTGCGTTATTTCGTCTGCAATGGAATTCCTAGCTCCAGAAGGTACAATTCGTGTTTCGTCAATTTGAAGCTTGTTTTTCTTTATTGTTGAATACAAAATTGATAGTAAATAGTTCTATTTGTACTTGTCATGAAAAAATATTTTTGAATAAATAGTAAAATTTAAAAAATATTTTATTTTTCTGATTCCGTAAAAATATTATTTTTTTTGTTAAATAATAACACAGTATATATAAAAGTGTAAAATAAAAAAAAGTTTCGTTCATAAAAACAAAGTAGTTTTTGACTTACGTCGATTTTTCTGAATAACTAAATTTTCGCGCGATTCACGAAAAACGCCCGCTGCACGCGTAAGTTGGAGGTAAAGTATACCAGCATGCCAAGTGTTAATAAGGAAAAATTCCTCGTATTTCTATTCTTAGAAGGTATGAAACCCTTTAAAACTGAATGATACAAATGTGGTACTAAAAAAATGGCAAAAATTCGAATTGGTATAAATCTCTTTAAAATTTTCGACATTGAAAAAAATTAGTACTCACAAGAGTTTATTTTCCAATTTTTAAGATATGATTTACTGAGTCAGAGGCATTGAAATTCCATTTCCCCTCCTTACTTATGTGGAAGAATGTGACAGAATAGAACTGATACATTAATGATACATTCGAGGAAATGGGAATCATTCCTCAAAGTCTTCTGCTAAAAGCATTAGTAGAACTTCCCTCTTAAGTATTATTTACTAAAAAGGAAACGGCATGTAGCATTCGAAATCTTAAGATCTTTGATATGAATATATGCTCTACACGATATCTTTTCCGACGTGATGTTGTGGACATTTCAAACTTAGTTTTCGTCTTTTGTCTTCTTTACATTCCCTCAAACAGAAATAGTTTTGGAAACCTACAGTAAAATGTTTCGATGCATTAAATGAAATTACTGACAATGCAAATAATAAAATTGTTTTCATCGTGTTTATATAAGTGTGAATAAATTAAACTTATAGCATTAGTGTTGTAATTGAATTATTCGACAACAACGTGACTCAAATTTCAGAATTCTGAACATATCGCTTATTTTATTTTACACATATTTATGCATTATCACGTAGATAGAAAACCTTTTCAAATGTTAGTATTCTGTTAAATGTTTAGACACATGTGACTAATATTAGATATTTGTCCTATGGGTTATGAACTGCTAACAAACTGAACAGCTAAGGGATTCTGCTTTCAAAAATTTAAATAAAATTTTTAATCCCTTATAATTTAGCAGTACATATACTGTAAATAAAAATACATACTCTAAAAAAGTACTTGAAAATTAATCAAGTACTGTATACTGATACACTAAAGTCCAAAATTTGATAACAATTTGGATAATGTAGAAAAATGTGAGTAAATATTGGCCAAATTGATTAAAATACTTGTAAATAATCAATAATATTTGTAAATAATACATGTAAATAATCAGCGCCAAATATTCCCCTAGAGGTGACTTTTGAAACTAATTGGTTTTTTCGCGGAATACTTCGTCTCTCGTCTTGTTTAATCTTCCTACAAAATGTGGCGTCATTCTCGCAAATAGATCCCGCTACACAACACTGTGAGCACTGTCAGTTTAATTCTGGCCACCCGGTATATATATATATATATATATATATATATATATATATATATATATATATATATATATATATATATATATATATATATATATATATATATATATATATATATATATATATATATATATATATATATATATATATATATATATATATATATATATATATATATAAATGTTTCAATAATGCTTTGTCTATAAACAATTTTTCAGTTTTCGTAGCCTTTTTTCTATTTTTATGACACTTTAATATTCCTTTTTTGCAAACTTTACTGTATAGCATTATTTATAGCATTTGGTTTTATTGTCATAGATTTATCGAATTTTTATAGTTTACTTTCACATACTTCTATTTAGAAGTTTCCCTTTATTTTTCTATCAATATAAAATAGTTACATTTTCTCTAAAAGCAATAAGTTTTAGGTTCACTATTTCTATTCTTATTGCCTTTTTGAAACACCTTTTCATTCGCTGTTACGATATTTCCCATATGAGATAATTTTTAAATATCAAAAGCTGTTCACAGTTTCTACGACTTCTTTGCGACAGGTGTTTAAGTTACTTCCCCTTAATTTAATCTCGTTAAGTTTTCGCTACACAGTTCAATAAGTTCCAAAGAGTTAGGATAAATTAATTATGTGAATTAAGCTTATTCAAGCCCTTAAATGTCGTTTAGGAGCGTGGATGGATCTGCGATTATTTTCATGGTATATGCATATGTAATCTTCAGTAAATTTCATGATAAACCTTGTACTGACCTGAGGTATGCATATATACCCTTACTATATTCAGTTAATTCCAACAGTGTATAATTTGTATAATTGTAAGTAGAATGAATGTACATCTTAATGACTTCAATTTTAGCAATTTAAAGACTTTAAGCAGACTGATTAGATGATTTCCAAATTGCATTTAAGCCCCCAACAAATGAAGTAGAGAATAATTCCACTCAGCGGGATATTTTTCTTGTAGAATTATTGCAGTCTGGAAGAATTATACAAAAAAAAAGTTTGGATCGAAAAAGTATTACTTTTTTCGATGATTTTAGTTCCTTTCTGACTATTAAATTCGCTGACTCTCTCCTGGGAATAATCTCCTAGTCTCTAGCTGTGGGGTCAACCCAGTTATCCACAAATGTTTTCTTGTATCATTCTATTCTCTGCTCCTGACAAAGAAACATGTCGTTGTTCTACATCTTAAATAAAAGTTAAGTTCTGCGACAGATATATAATTCTTTTTATGTTATGGAGCTACGACTTCATACTGCTTAATTAACTCCCTAGGCTAATGCTCAGTAATTCCGGGCATTTAAAAATAATAAGGACTAATTTTAATTTTATGTGACCGGTGGATGTTTCCCAGGATTACATATATTTAATATATGAAAATTATTACAGTTAAAATATCGCTTTAAAATTCTCGTTTTCCCCTTCTTATTCTTTCATATCTATCTTCCCAGCCACAATATACCTTATTTAAAAGCCTTTCCACACTATGGTCCACTGCAAGCCATTACTACGGTCTGGAGTGGGTATGGCTTATCGTGGTCGAAGGTGGTACATAATGAAATAGATTTGGAGAACAATGACTTCGAAGGAGTTTTTTATCCAAAGATCAAAGGCAATTAGATGCGCAAATAAAGTGGGCAGTTGACCGTATGGAAGAATCCACGCGCTCGGCTCATTTAGTGACTCAGCGTGTGGATGCAACCCGTGAACCATCATTCATGTTCAGCATCGTTAAAGTTCACTATTAAGAAGTTGTGAACAATTGGCCATAATGTGGAGCAAAGGAATGTTCGGTGACTGAAAATTCTTTTAGCAGTCTCTGGGAGCTATCTAGCCGAACGATGGCCGAATGGTAGAGCGCTGCTCTTCGGAACCGGAGTTCGCGGGTTCGAATCCCGCTGCGGGCATGGATGTTTGTAGCCATTCGGAATCGGCTTTAAGCTGTAGGTCCCGGTCTCATTAGCCCTCGTGTGCAAAACAGTAGACCGTAGCGCTCCAAACCAAACCAAACCAAACCTGAAGCTAACTATGAAAAAAATGCTAATTTTTCTATCCATTCCTAACATTTTCCAACTGTCCCACGCGAATGGTTATTTTTTCCAATAATCCAAGTTCTTTTCTAAATATTAAGAACGCTGACTAAGCTTCTCTTTCTTGGATAAAGAATTCGTCTCATATCTTGATCTGTAATCCAATATTACAATTGTTGGAATTCGTTTTTCATGTATCATTCATTGCTCTACTATTAGCAGAGAAAGATGTTTTTACTTAGTCTTAAATAAAGTTAAGTTCCACATTGTACTCGGTGTTTCTTTTTTATGGAATGGCTTGACTGCTTATTCATTAGGCTCCTTATTGCCCAGTAAGTCCGGGAAATTAAAAATATTAGGGGAAAATAAAAATTTTCTATTGTAATCGGTGGATTAATTCCGCCGTTTTACACACACACATATAGCGTTTGTTTAATAGTTTTATATTAAAATTCTATAAAATACTGTATTTTTTTACTATCGATAACAGATTAGTGTGATTACTTTCAATTCTGTACTATATACCATTGTACAATATTCATAATATTCTCTCTTATTGAGAGATTTCCAAAGCAATTTGCCATCTCTCATAAGGTTCACCCGCGTTGTGTATTTGCTGAGGATACTTATGGCCGTATTCACCAAACAGAAGGTAACACGCTGATTATGAAATCCGCTGAATTACCACCTGTTGAGGTTTAACGCAGGATCACCCGTAAGTGGTATCCTCGAAGAGAAAGTTTTAAACTCACTTATGATACTTAATGTGACTATGTACAAGGAAATGTTTGCAAAGGGATACATCTACTCGCGCGTAGTGCTAAGTGATAGTAGTGCCATTTGCTTTTCAAATTGCAATGATGAGAAAATTCCTTCTAATTGGCCGAATGCTGGCCGATTGGTTAGGGCACTGATCGTCGGTACCGGAGTTCATGGGTTCGAATCCCACTATGGCATGGATGTTCGTAGCCGTTCGGAATCGGCTTTAAGCAATAGGTCCCGGTCTCATTAGCCCTCGTGTACAAAATAGCAGACCTTAGCGCTCCAAAATAAACCTTCTAATCGAAATTTTACCACCATAGAAAAAAATATTTATTTTATATAGAAGACATATACAGAGGCTGTTAGCACAATTTTTTGACGATTTTGGTTAGAGTTATTGAAAATTCTTTTGTTGAAAAATAAATAACTGCTTTAAAAGTCAAAATTATGGTGTCCAGGTTGAGAGGTTTGTTTTTAATCAAAATGACGTTTTAAACGAAGCAGTAGTTCGGAAGCTATATTTATGCTCTTTCCAAAGAGAAATATTCATATCTCGTTATCCAAAAACGATGGGAGAGTCATGGTTTTGAGATATCTAAAGCGTCGATTGGTAATATGATCAAAAAGAAAGGACAAAACGCAAAATTGGAGCCTCAAGTGGGACAAAAATGCTAAACAAATATCCAGGAAAAAATAAACATTTTCGACTATTGCAAAAGTACTTTGTTAAATGTTAAAAGAAAAGCCCCCTAGTTAAAGGACAGTTTCAAAATCATTAAAATGCTCGGTATCCACTGTAAACAAAATGATAAACGTTGATTTAAATCTTAAGAAAGCTATAAAACTCAATATGCATCCTCTTTTTCTAAAGCACATCGTTGAACGCAGGAAAAGCTGCAGAATTCTGTATGAGAAACATTTATCAAAAGAAAAATCGAAAAAATTGTCACAATAGATGAACCATGCGTGTATTTAAATTATTGAAACAAAAAAAAGCCATTTATTATTATAAAAGGAAAGAAAAAAATTTAGGTACATGGTTCAAAGAATCAAAAAAAATTTTCTAAGGTATGTAATTACGATATCGTAGACATAGCGAAACAAACTGTAGTGAGTAAAATTAAAGATCAGGATTCATAAAAATTAAGAAATAAGTCTGCTAACAGTGAACTACATCCCCCTCCCATAGGTATACCATTAATTTGTACAAAATAAGATTCACCATTCCATAGATAATTTTCAAATAATACAATTTTTAATAAAGTGCTGAAAATAGAACGTGTAACATACTCTAATATATCAAACTCATCAAAATAATCCATTATGATTTGAAATAGGTAATCTAAATTAATATTATTAAATAAGTCTACGATATCAAAAGATTTAAAGTTAGTTATAAATTTTAACTATTTGTCTTTATCGATCTAATATTTTATCATATATATATATATATGTATATATACATATATATATATATATATATATATATATATATATATATATATATATATATATATATATATATATGTATATATACGTAAATATATATTTATAGGTACATAGGGGTTTAATTAAGGAAGAAATATAAAATCACACAGACACATAAAGATTTAAATCTCCAGGGAAAAATAATGGTATATTTCATAAAAATTTTAATCACGAGGAAACAAACAGACAAATTTTGTAGGAGCTGTTATTTAATTTATGGCATCAATAATACAATTCCCACTTAATATCCTTTTTATAGGGTATCCGCATGTGCTTTCTTCAGCTCGAGGGGGAAAATATATCAAAATATAGACTCAATTTTCTTTGTTGCTATTTATTCTTCGCTAGTTTTGTCCATTTATTTCTATAATTAAGAATTTTGATTTACAATTTACGCTTAATGGTTATATATATCTTAGTAATGCTTTGTGGGATCTACGTATGAACAAATTGCTACTGGTAAAATGTCGTTTCTTTTATTTATTTCATAAAAATTTCGCTTATGATTCCACATGTAAGTAGTAGAGAAGAAGTTTTGTTACCGATATGATGCTTCATTTCGATAGTTGAAGGAATATCTAGATTTAAAAGTATTTTTTAATTATATTTTTCTTTTTGTCTCTTAGTCTGAGTGATCTTGTTGTGCTTTGCTCTCCACAAGCAGATTTCGGGAAATCCCTAAATATACAAGAGTGTTTGCAACCCTTTAAAATTGGCTTTAAACGTCTTGCTTGATGACACCTGTATTTCACAATTAACAGTAGTGCTCCTATTCAAATCGGATGCTTTGCCGTAGTCCCCCTGATGGATGTAAGCCGTTTGTGATGTGACAATTAATTTTCCATCAATTTTGAACATTCACAGGAGAGTGAATTTTTATTCCTGATTCCGTACATCTCTACTTACCAACCACCTGAAAAGATAACATTCGATTCACAGATTTATTTTGCATGTTCTCTGGGTGTACAGCAAGATATATAGATCACCTGCAAGTCTCGAACTTGGCATCCAAGGATTCTAATATAACAGGCTGACTAAGAGGCCATATCAGGTTCTTCAAACCAAATATATCTTTATACTTGTCATATGTGTAAACTGAAAAATGTAACGGGCTCTATTAATAAAATTTAGAGATTGTTGAGTAATGAATAGCAGCGTTTGGGATGTCTCCCTATTTAGAGGACAACCTTTTTTCTTCTTGGAGGATATGAAATTCTTAAACCTTTTGTTGATACAACCTGAGTTCGAAATATTATAGAATAATTATAGTTTAGAATACCCCCGTCAGATTCAAAAATAGTTTTTCAACTGAATTTCTTTATTCATTTCTGCTGTCGACTAACAGTCGATCAGGTCACGCTTTGCTTTTCAGAAGGTGATTTCGTTGGATCCCACAGCTTACATACGCGATTGTATCCCAGTATCACTAGTATCTATGCCTACACCGATTCCTTAATTTTACTAACCTCTAACAATTTCCGATCGGCTCTTAAAGTTAATAGTATTTTACAACTAAAAAAATTAAAAATATTTATGAGAAATATAAAATAGAAATGTGTGTTGTCAAATATGCAGTTTTTCACCAAATATCTTTCTAGTAGAAAGGCAAATTAAAAAATACTATCTTCAAAATGTTGAAGATTATAAAATGCCTCAAATTTCAGATAGATAGACGATTCATTTTTCTTATTTATGTGAGTGAATAAGAAATTATTCACATTTTTCATTATATAATGTATTCACATGAAACAACGGTTTCAGAATATACTTATTTTTTCTACATAATCTCTCATTCTTATCAATTTACCTTCTATAAAAGGAAACTAACTAGCTTACACTATGCTTCCAAATAAAAGTTTTTTTCTCTTTTTGTAGAGCCACTTATGCACCGCATTTTACTCATGTAAGTCTGAGTGAAATTGGCGATATCGAAAAGTATTGTTTGATATTGTAAAAGTTTTACTCTGCAGTGCACTTTTTTCCAAACTGCGAAGATGATTTACAACCTCCGATTGTCTCCAAAAACTGCGATTTACAATCTCGACCAGAGAAATCAGATCGCTGCTTATTGTTCTTGATTTTGTTTGGTTTGGTTTTGTAGTTTTATGGTGTAATGTTTTTATATTTGAGGGATAATGAGATAGAGATCTACTTCTGAAAATTTGCCTCCGGTCGACTTCGCATGTCCTGCTAGCAATGAAGTTCGAACCTACAATCTGCGATATCGAGGAGAAGCAGGACTATATTGATTTTAAGAGATGATTGAATGTTACCAGAGGCTAATAAATCATCGGCTTAGGAGTAGATACTAGTATTAGTATTTGCAAAAGATTTAAGTATCTCATTTGCAGGATCAAACTTTCGTAGCATTACCACTAGAGTTTTACAATAATATAGAAAAGATAGTAGTCGATATGCTCGATTCTAGAATAATTATGATGAAAATATAGATAATTTTTTGATGAACCTAATTACATTCATTCCATATACTGAAAAAGCTCGTTTTTGACCTCTAAGAATCATTAATTTGTGAATGCGAGATGGGGAGTTCACTCTAATAAACTCATACTCTGTCATGAGACAGATGTAAAATTAAAGCATGGAACTGAGGTGTAGTACAGGACGTTAAATTCTCATTAAAGACAACAGCTCAGATGTGTTCTTGAAGAATTTCTTATGAGAATTTTCTTTCAATAGTTATCGCAATGTTTCATATATACTAATTACCTGGTGTCTCTTCTATAGACATTACTGTAGAAAGCTTAATTGTACTTAAGCTTGAAAGCTTAATCTAAGAGTCATTAATTGTACCAGTATTTATGTTAATAAATTTTGAGGTTACTTTAAAAAAGATTTTGCTCTAATCCCAGAAAATTTCGAAGTACTACAGCTTAAAAATTCTAAACTCTTATTGAGTGACTTTAAAGAGATAAAATCTCTTTAAATTCTGCTATGAAACAAAAACAAGAATTCTAAGGAACTAAAAGAACTCGAAGTTATTTACTTTCACAAATCGCTTTGAAGAATTTAAAGAGCTTTATACTCTTAGTTAAATAAAATCATTCCATAGATTCATAAGCAATGGTTTAGAGGTATTTCAGATCATCATATAATTTATATAGGGAGAGATTCAAAATACTATATTTTTGAGCCAAAAAATAAAAACAACTGAGGGAACAAAAAAGAACTCTTTAGTTCTTTTCTTTTACATATCAAAAACAAATAAAAACAAATAAAAAACAGATAAAATCAAAAACAAATATCTGAGTTAAATAAAATTCTACGACCAAATCATTTTAGGTAGTGTCTGGTGGGGTAAAATGGGTAGAAAAAACGTGATTTCTCATTGACTGCTCCTTTTCACTTAAAAAAACTATAAACAAGCAATGCTTTGCATGTATTCATGCAATTAGTTCATTACCATTATTGTTCAAATAGTTTTATATGTTATATTAAATTTCAAATTTATAATTTTACACTTCTTTTATACCCATTTTACCTTACAGGTGGGGTAAAATGGGTATTGATTATAAAATGCTATGAATTATGAAAAAATTAATTAATATTTTACTTTTTAATTAAATTTAATTAAACTTATATCAGATATGAATTTAATTAAATTTAATTAAATTTAATTAAATTCATATATGATATAATTACAATTTATATTGGAAAACTGTATTGGGCACGGTTATTAAGTTGAGCTACGTTCTGCTACATAAGAAACAGTTATGACTTCTCCGGTCTTAGTTTGCACTCACTTTCTTTTTCGTTTCGCATTTTGTAAGGTCTTTATTTTTTTCTTATAAATTCATCGGTAAAATTGTTGTAAGGATGGCCTTTTTTAAATCCTTAAATGGAGAAGAAATAGCAAAATTCGAGGGGGTTGAACTGGAAGTTTGCGTAAAAAAGCTTCCATAGTAGCTGTTGTTGAAGAAGAACACTGTGCGCTGTTATTTCTCCATCTTTTTCAGTTATCACCATTTTGTGTTTAACAGCCTTTATCCATCACAGCATCAAAGAGCTGTTTTAGCAGGTTTGGAATGTCGCTTTGGACACTTTTTGAAGACAGCTCTCCGTGTACCAAATTTCCAGTCGCAGATGTACAAAACTACCATGTAAAAACATGTATTTTTAGGCTTACAAGTTCAATTTCCCTATTATTGTATTAATTTACTCTATATCACAGCAAATAAATTTTAAAAAATACTATTGAATATTATTGGCACTTAATTTGAAGGGCTGGTTTAAATCATTACATCTAAAAGTTTAGAAATTTATAGTAAACTAGCAAGAGTTCCCGTACTTCGCTACGGTGAACTTAATATATTACTTTTAAACAAAGATTTTTTTTCGTGCGTAACGACTGATAGGTTATTTATTTACTTATGAGAGTCACTGAAATTTGTACTTTTCGTTGTTAGAATATTTTTGATAAACATTTCATTGTAACGTAAAAATGAACTAAGAATTAAATTTAAAATGAGTTCTTATATAAAAATGCTATAATTTGCGTCACATAGAAATGAAAGTTAATCACTTTATATCTAAATTTCCAGGTCAAACCGAATTGATACTACGCAGACGATGTTTAAATAATATAAAATAAGAAATGAATAAATGAGATATTTAAAGAAATGACGTCCTAATAATAAAATAAATATAATTTTCACCTATTTATTATGTGATAAATTGAAAATTTTAATCTCCTGCTTTTAACCGAGGAAAACTGCGCTTAAAACAATTACATGGGATTAACGGAATGACGTCACATTGCTAGAAATTATTGCTTCTTTCACTTAGTTATGATGCGATAAATTAAAAAGTTAATCGTTTGCTTTTAACCGGGGAAAATAATGTTTGGAATAATGACATGAAACGCTCGAAATAAGGGGAAAGAAATAGATTTCAAAGTTAAAAATTTTTAAAAACCTTTCTAGGGATATACCTAATAATTTCCCAAATTTTCACGGCTATTGGATGTATGGTTTTTGAGTGTATCGAGTACAGACAGACACAAATTCATTTATATATATATATATATATATATATATATATATATATATATATATATATATATATATAGATTATTAAGCCTAACTAATACCCATTTTCCCCCATCATACCAAAATAATCTTAAAACATAAAATATTATATATATTTCTTGCCTGTTTTTGAAAAAATGTTATTCATAAACCCTTGCAGTTGATTATTAAAAATATATTGACGATAAAAGAAGTAAAATATTACTTTTTTGAAAGTTTTTAAGACTTTAGTAAAGAAGAATGTATTCTTGACTTGAAAACAAGATAATCTATGTTAACAGATGCAAAATATAAACTTCTTAAGGAAAATAATTGTTGCCAACAAATGTCTAAAAAATATGTTACAAAGCTAAAATATAATTGTTAAAAGTTATGCTGTGTCTTTTAAGTAAATTATAAAAAATACCCATTTTACCCCACCAGACCCTATATAATTTGTCATGTAATTGCACTTCATCCCGGGGAAAGCAACTAGTTCATGTACATTCCAAGTTTAGCAAGACAAAAACATTTCAATAAAAGTATATAATAAAAGAATTGGAAAAATACTTTTTGACGTCTTGAAAGAGTTTTATACTTTTTTTATTGTGATATTAGCCTGAACATACTTGCTGACAATATGGTAATCCCATAAAATATTATCTGTAAAAGCAGTACTGAATTGCCTTTCCACCCGTAATAAGAATGAATTAAATTTAATAATATTTTAGCGTTTTGCATAAAGATATTATATATCAGTATATTTTGTACGTTATTTATTAGAATAAAAGTCATACTTTTACTACGTATACAAATAAAATTTACATTTTGAATGAACTTTGATTTTGAAGTGTTATAAAAATCTTCCTGCCATTCTTGATTGCTATATCCTCTGCAAGTTCATTAATTGGAAAAATTTGCTATTTTATAAAGAATAAAGAAGAGACAGAGGATGAATTTGTAACTTATTATTTTTTAAAAAGGTAGAATAAACAGAATTTAAAGTGATTGCTAGTACTGAAACTATAAAATGGTAATATTACAAATTTGAATGCAAATAGTGCATTTTGAAACAGGAAATCTACAAAATTCATATGTTTTAAAGATTAAACGTCTGGTAAGGAATTTAATGAATCAGCGAAACGTTGAGATGGTACTGAAATTACATTTTAAATACAAAATGCAAAACGGTACCAATCTCAAATTAGAGTCAAATTCGTAATTTGAATACAGAAACACACGCTGAATTATAAAATATCTCTTAAAGAGTCTATATTAGCCAGCAGAATTATTCTCATTTTAAAGAAATATGACTGATTTTGTCTCTTGTGTAAATTAAATGACAAAGTAAAAATTTTTATATAGAGATAATACATGAAATTTCAATTAATGTACTTATCTTTCATTCTATTCTTATACAGTTAATGTACTGTTACTGCAAAAAAATTTACAATCTTAAGTGGGTTGAGAATTGTTTAAACCTTTCGTGAAAAATATTAACTTAAAGTCATGAAACTTAGTTATCATATGTAATGCAATGTAATTAAATTAATCATATTAAAATATTTTAGAATAGAAAAAATACTTTAAATTTAATTTTTAGGAAATTTTGTTAATTTTAAAATGTTTCTTGCGATTAAATTTGTGCATTTTGTGCACAAATTAAAAATTATTAATAACTTTAATACTATTAACTATATTTAATAACTTTTTAAAATTATTATTTTAAAGGTTATTAAACACTCCTGTCATGCATTAACCCCTTCCGGTAAAATGACGAGTCTAGCTTGTCATTGGTTTTTCATTCCATACCGCACAATGACGAGCTACACTCGTCATGCGACTAAAGTTAATGTTAAATATGATAATTAATTTAGTTTATAATTTCTAGTATACTGAATTTAGCAAGACTTTTGTTACTTGTGGAAATACCAGGTCACTATTACATATTGTTTATTTAGAATTTCTTGGTACATGTCACTGCCAAATTGATGAGTCAGAATAAAAGAAAACCTACTAAGAAATGCCGTGTGTGTTACAAGAATCTAATTAGAAGTTAGACTACTTGGCGGTGTAAACAATTAAGAATTCCTTTGCACTTTGTTTTGAAAAGTTCCACTAGCTTGAAGACTATTATCTGTATACCTTATTAATGTTTTGCTTTAATATTTTCTTAATTATACCTTTTCTGATATTATTTAACACTATGTAAAAAGTGGATTTTAATTAGGAATATGTAAGAATTGTAAAAGGAAACAAGTTTTTTAAATAAAAAATAAATGGTTACTTCACGCACAGTTTTTCATTATTAAATGGTACTGGAAGGGGTTAAATTAAATTGCTATATCCATTCTAAGTTTCGATTTCGTTTAAACAATTGAACCCAATTAAAATTTAAAAAATTCAAGTTTCAATATATCCTAAATTAAAAAAAAAACAGACCAAAAAATGCTTTCTTTATAATACCTATTCTATCAATCTACAAAACAGTACCCAAATTTGTTACAAATATGTTTGCAAGCAAAAAACAAAATTAAGAAAAGTTTTAAATTAAATTTTTTAATAGCCCTAAAATCCATAAAAATATATCTGTGATTTTAATGTATTTTAGTTTATTAAAACTCAATACAAATTTTAAAAAAAATTTAATTTGTCATGAATATGATGTGTACAGATATACAAATGCTTCCTATGAATGAATTATTCAATGGATTTATAAAATAATGCCTATATACGTATAAAATATAATTTGAAGTAACAGAAAACTAAAAGAGAAATTTTAATTAAAATACCAATTTCAAATACTAATTTTTAACAATTTCAAAATATTATTATTGATTAATTTTTTAAATCTGATTTATTTAGTCTTCAATTTTTATCTATATACTAATTATCATAGCATTATGCTAATAATTTATAAAATCGCTTAGTAGCATCTACACACACTAAAAAAGCTCCAAGCAATAGAACATCGGCTGTTGATTAGCAAGTGGAAAGGGTAATATTTACTATTGAACTATATTACTCTTCGCATATACATTTGTACAATGGTAAAAAATTAACTAAAGAATATAAAGAGGTGTTATAATTTTTTATAACTGATAAAATTTTAGAAATATTTGTAAAGCATTAAGACAGATTTCAACTCATATGTTTAATTCTTTTAACAATAAATATTTATTCTTTATAATGAAATGTGTAGAATAAATAAATTTTAAAAAATTTAGAAACATTTTATGTTATATTACGGTCAATAAAATAACTTATTTTATAACAAAGATAATTACATAAAACTGAAATTAAAGTTATCATATAACTTCAGTCTATAAAATTATTTAATAACAGATAGATATTTTTGATATGTGAAGTTTAAAAACTCAAGTACATCTGAAGAAGCATAAAGAAATTGAAATTACGAGTAGTTACTCAATAAACATAACCAAGGTGTTTAAATATCCATATTATATTTATTAATTATTTAGACAATACAAATGTATATATATATATATATATATATATATATATATATATTATCTATTAAGTATATTTTTTAAAAATCTTACGAATCGTGATATTACATATATTACATATTTCAAAATTATTTCTTATTACTTGGTATATTTTTAAAGTAGTCTCTTAAGAGTATAACATCATAATTTTATAGGAATTGAACAAGTCTTAAATAACTCGCCAATATTTGTACACTTTTATAAAGTATTAAAAAAATTATGGTCTGTAGAAACAGATTCAGTTTCAAAGGCAGAAGAATCATCCAAAAATTATGATAAGATCCCTAAACGATATTTGAGAAATTACACAAAATAATATAAAATACATATTTAGGAAAATTATAGGAAATATAATATTAGGAAATATAAAGTACATATTTAGGTTCGAAATTTAATATCGTGTTCGAAAAATCCTTTTTTAATTAGGCTGAAAAGCACTTACCTGGGGAAGACTGAATATGGCACTAAGGGTCCAGACGCACACAATTCCCGTACGGACGTGATGCTTGGCACGGGCTCGCCTCATTGGGAAGCGAACTGCACACAGTCTGTCGAATCCGATGAGAACAAGCAAAAAAGTCGACAAGTACAGAGCGAACAGTTGCATGAACTTGACGGCTTTGCAGAGGATGTTGCCACCGTACCACTGAACTGACAAAGTCCACAGGGCATCGGCCAGTATGCAGAAGATAGACACCAGCAAATCCGCAATTGCGAGTTGTACCAACAGCATGTACACGGTGGACGTACCTTGTCGACCTGTGCGTAAAATAGAACTAAGCGTGGCTATGTTGCCAATCAAAGAGAATATAGCTATTATCAAGAGAACAATCACCCTGGTAAGGGCGGATTGCTGAAATGTCGGTGCACGTGGGTATGGCAGTCCACAAGAGTCATTCGATGAACAGTTGCCTTCTGTAATGTTGTAGCCCAATGTCAGTTCCTCTGTTAGTGGAATTTGGGAAAACAAATCTTTATCAATGTCATCAAAATGCAAGGGTTCTTGCCCAGTTACTACGACGTTAGAGACTAGTGGTATTGAGGAATGAAAGTCCATACCGTCAATGGCATTCCAAGACTCATATGCATCGTCAAAATGCAACTGAGAATATTCTAGGTCAAAAGTGATAGCATATGGTTCATCAGTTGTAACTATGAATTCAGGCTCCGGCGTTTGTGAACAATCCACTTGAATCATGCAGTCGGATGCAACCAAGAAAAGTAATTTTAACACTTCAATAATTGAAGTGGCCATGTTTTAGTTACATGCAGATGAGATTTTCTTTGTAATATCTAATAAAACGTTCATTTATGACAGGCTTTGAGAGGAGAAATATAACATTTTTCTCAATTTCGAAACACCGGCGATTTCAAATTTCAAATTAAATAAAATTTTAAAGAAATATATTATATATATGAGAAAAATAATGCATTATTCTAATTCTGTAAATAAGGTCCCCATTAAGTGTAAATAAATTTCCATCATTTCTCTATAAATGCCTTATTTACATTTGCATTAATAAAATTTCATACTACATTTTGATATTGTTAGGAATAAATACAAATATAAATTTATATCAGTAAGTACGGAATAAGTCAAGTATTAAAAGCATATATTGTCCATATACGTATACCACAAAATTTACTTCTTATTCTTCCATATTCACCTCCGAAAAATAAAGGGATAATTCAGACTATGTTGTGAATTTTGATGCTGAATTTTTTTCTCGATCCATCTTAATGCTGTCTAAAATGCTTGACATCCATAAATTCTATTTTTATAATAAAATGTCTATTTATTTAAACATTAATAATTTCTGAGTCACTTGGTTTAAGAAATGTGGGGATAAACATGCAGATACCGATTTTCATCTATTCAAGTTTTCTTTATAAAATTTTCTTTTGGAAAATGAAACTTATTAAAGATACATATAATAACAGAAATTTTATAAATGACAGTAAACGTTTCTGTGCACATGCAAATATAATCCATTCTTTTATTTATATATTTATTTTTTTATTTTAAAAAGTCTGCTGCTAAACTAGGAACGAATGAAATTTTGCATTTCTTCAACGAAATTTCTTTAATGCAATTTTACATTTCTTTAAATGAATAACCATTAATCAGAATTAACTGAATTTCACTCAAAATTCTAATAGTAACTGTTAGTCACTTTCGAAATATGTATTTTTACCTTTTTGTAAGATTTTAGGAAAATTTCATTACGAAATAAACACAAAGTTCTTACGTTTTCTATATTAGCCTATAAAAAGTCTGTAAAATTTTCAATTTTTCAAAATAAATAAAATTTTGTGAAATTTCTTCATGTTTGTCGTAACTGAAATTTCATGATACTTTTCATACAGCAAACAGTTATTTTTCAATGATTAAATTTTTAAATCACAAAATAAAATTATTTGTAGAACAAAGAACAGTGTTTTTTAGTAGATATTCAAAATTTCACTACTTTCTTTAAGTTCAGATAAAAAAAATATCTCACACAAATAAATATCAATGAAGAAATAATCAGAAAAATTGTTCTTAATAAAATTCAAATTTCTGTTGAATTTTAAATATTTTAAAGCATCCTTAAATCATTTTCCATTTATTTTCTTCATAAGTTTCTTTAACAGTTTTGCGAAACTCTTTAAATTTTACTTACCGCATGGTGTTCTTCAACGCAGGAAAACTAATTTTAAACTAAACTTTTAATTTACTTCAGTCGATTTAAAAAATTCGGAAATAAGTATTCTTTCCACTCTTTCTAAACAAGCGTCCAAACAAACAAAATACTAGCTGAGAATAAGTGTCAGGAAAACAACTTTAAAGACGAAAATCCCGTTTCATTCCGGGACGGGACTGTTACTGCGAGCTTGAGGGAAAACAATTTAGATAGAAATGTTAGTCACTTTGGTCCTTTACATCTTGATTCTCCTTTCGCCTCGCAGCGACACCTGGCGGTCAATAGAAATTACAGACTGGGGAGAAGAATAAAAAATGTCTGTCATCCAGAACAGATGACGGTTAATTAAGTACTACTGAAGGTAGACACTTAAAAGTCTTTCTAAATAGACACACAGGTATTCAATATTTGTTTTGCAAATACGCCTTTAAAGGGATGTCATTTGCAGAGATTTAAAAAAAAAAATACCGATTTTCTATTTCACTTTCGGCGAATTTTCTCTTTTGGGAATAGAGACTTTATTAAAATATACTTTTCTCTTAAAAATGTTTAGTGAGCCATAAAAAAAAGAAAAAACCCTACGGGGACTATAAAGTTTTTATTGAAATATCTTATTTTTGATCGAGTATAAAATAAAAATTTTATCTCTGTTTAAAATATATTTTTTCCTAAATTCTTAATACGGTTCTAATTTTATAAAAAAAACATTAAATTTTGTTATGTAAAGCAATACATTTGTAAAAAAATAAAATATGTTTAAATGGTGAAAAAAGTAGAAATCCTTTTACCCGCAAATTAACTTTTGAAATGTGTACATTTGTAACTAATTTTTATGTCAAATAAAAGTAAGTTATCTTCTGTAAACTTGAATTATATCCCCAGGCTGGGCAAGGTTTACTCAGCCTTTTATCTCAAATTGAGGACGAAGACTCCTTGGGAACTAAACACTGGGGGTTCTAAGTAAGGTGGTTGACCACCTAACCGGAACATAAGCCTCGCATCTAGGGCCCTTGGTCTAGGAAACTGAGATCGACACTATAAGTCCTGGTCCCCTAGGGACTACTTTGTCAAGGAGTTTAGTTTTAAACTTGAATTATATTTATAAAAACAATATATTTTATTTTATACTAAGATAAAGGATAAACTTTTTTTATAACTACAATTTCTTAACATTTTTTTTTTGTTTTAAACTTTTAAATGTCAAAAACCCTTAAAATTTAGATTTACAGAAATAAAACGGATATTTTACTTTAGTTGGATATAAAATTTTAGTTTTTCATACGACATATCTTAAAATTTATCTTGCGTGTAAGTGAATCTCCTTTATTTTAATTTAATGTATATATTGTATGTTATTTAAAAATATTTTATTTAGAAAAATATAATTAAATAATTTTTTTTTCAAATCTAGATCATTATTAAAAACTTGTTAAACATTTCTTTCTAAAAGGAGAAGATCAAATAAACACAGTTATATTGAATATTTTAATTTCAAAATGTACTACGTAAAAGGTCTTTTTAAAAACTGTTAAAAAGTTATTTTCGAGGAATAATAGACAAATTAGTTCCAGTTACATATTTTCACTGTTAAAAGCGTAAAAATTATTTCTGATTACAAGGATTCTTACTTAAAACTATTTCGTATTTTGTAATTTTTTCTATAAATTAATGAAAAAGGTTCTCTGTTTAGAAAAAATTGTTCCAGTGCCAAATTTTTCTTTTTTAAAAATATAATTTTTAAAATTTTCTTTTATATTAAATATTTTTTTTTATATTTTAATGTATTACAATATTAAAAGAAGAAAATGTTTAAAATCATAATAAGATACAATAATTGTTATGACTTCTACAAACTAGTGACTCCACACACTTATCCACTAGATAGGCCAATCTTGATATACACTAATAAGTAAACTATTACTCACTTCATTTACACATGTTGATATCTGACATGCTGAATTGTATATATTAGAAAATCTAATTCCGAGGCCATCTTTCGCCATTCGAATTTTAATCCTCCACAATCGACCACTATAAGCCATATTCCTCTACTCAGTGGGGATAGTTTGCACTGGTGAACAAAGGCCACAATTCAGAGGATCCATTATACTTTGGATGTCATTTGTAGAGGGTTTTTTTTTAGTTTCGGTTAATGTTCTCTTCTGAAATATTTAACACTAGATTTCTAGAGATTTCTTGTATACCTATATTGCCCCAAAACAGTCAAAATGACTGCATTGTGAAAAAATAACAAATATGTAAAGAAATTTGTTTAAAAAATAATTTTTAATATTATATATTAAAGGAGGGCGGAAGTAACTACAATTATTCATAAACCCATTTATATGTTATAGAAAAAGTCACCAAATTCTAAGAAATTGTGTCATTATATTTCATAATTGTTTTTCTAATTGAAATTAAAAAACAGTCAAAATGACTGCCTTGGGCAATCTAGTGTTAAAAATTACTATAATTTTTTTTATCAAAACCATTAGGTTATGCAAAACATTTTTTTTCTATTTTTGTAATTCTTTACTATTTTATATTTTGTAATTGTTTTTATAAATTAATGTAAAAAGGTTGTCTGTTTAGAAAAATTGTTCCAGTAACATATTTTTCTATTTTAAAAGTATATATTTTAAAAATTTCTTTTATTATCTATGGTATTACAACATTAAAAAAAGAAAATGTTTAAAATTATTGTGAATGAAATATGATAATTGTTATGACTTCTACTAACTAGTGACTCCACACACTGGGCCACTAAATGGGTCAATCTTGATGTACGCGAATAAGTAAACTATTACTCATTTCATTTACACATGTTGAAATCTGTCATGCCGAATTGGATGTCTTTTACTCTTGAAAAATTTCTTCCAATGCCTTTATTCGCCATTCAAATTTTACAATAAAAAATACTACTAAAAATTACTAAACTACTAATCTACTAACTACTAAACTACTAACTTCTATATACTAACTACTAAACTACTAACTACTAAACTACTAACTACTGAAAAACTACTAAAATACTTTTTAAATTTATGTTGCCACTCCAATATATTATGTCTATATATATATGGTTCAAGAGGATTAAGAACAGAATTTTCAAATATAAAATATAATATTAAATGTTTATTATAAAATTTCAAAAATGAGTATTCAGAATAATTTTTAATTTTCAGAATAATTTTTAAAATTTTCTTTTTTTATCTATGGTATTACAACATTAAAAAAGACAATGTTTAAAGTAATAATGAATGAGATATGATAATAGTTATGACTATCCTAACTAGTGACGCCACACACTGGGACATGCTGAATTGCATGTCTTTTATTATTGAAAAAATCCTTCCAAGGCTGTCATTCGCCAATCGAATTTTAATCGTTCTCCACAATCGACCACTATAGTCCATGACCAGGCCATATTTCAGAGGATACACTATACTTTAGATCTCATTTGTAGAGGGTTTTTTTTACTTTCGATTAATGTTCTCTTCTAAAGATATTTAAAAATTACTATAATTTTTTATCAAAACCATTAGGTTATTCATAATAAAAATATCAGTTTTATATAATTAGATGTAAAAAAAAACGGAATTCAGAAACATTACTAGTTCTTGCAAAACATTTTTTTTTCGCTTTTTGTAATTTTTCACTATTTTGTATTTTGTAATTTTTTTTATAAATTAATGTAAAAAGGTTGTCTGTTTAGAAAAATTGTTCCAGTACCATATTTTTCTATTTTAAATGTATAGTTTTTTAAATTTTCTTTTACTATCTATGATATTACAACATTAAAAAAGAAAATGTTATATAAAAAATAATAATGAATGAGATATGATAATTGTTATCACTCCTCCTAACTAGTGACTCCACACAATGGGCCACTAGATGGGTCAATCTTGATTGGCACGAATAAGTCAACTATAGCTCACTTAATTTACACATGTTGGAATCTGACATGCTGAATTTCATATATTTTATTTTAGAAAAACTCCTTCCATAGACATCTTTCGCCATTCGAATTTTAATCGTTTGCCACAATCGACCACTATAGTCCATACTCCTCTACTCAGTGGTGATGGTTTGCACTGGTCAACAAAGGTCATAATTCAGAGGATCCATTATACTTTGGATGTCATTTGTCGAGGGCTTTTTTTAGTTTCGATTAATGTCTTCTAGAAATATTTAAAAAATAATATAATTTATTTATCAAAACCATAAGGTTAATCGTAATAAAAATATCGGTTTTATATAATTAAATGTAAAAAAACGCAATTCAGAAATATTATTAGTTCTTGCAAAACATTTTTTTTCGCTTTTTGTAATTTTTCACTATATTGTATTTTGTAATTTTTTTTATAAATTAATGTAAAAAGGTTGTCTGTTTAGAAAAATTGTTCCAGTACCATATTTTTCTATTTTAAAAGTATATATTTTTTTAATTTTATTTTATTATCTATGGTATTACAACATTAAAAGAAGAAAATGTTTAAAATAATTGTGAATGAGATATGATAATTATTATGACTTCTACTAGCTAGTGACTCCACACACTGGGCCACTAGATAGGCCAATCTTGATGTACACATGTTGAAATCTGTCATGCCGAATTGGATGTCTTTTACTTTTGAAAAACTTCTTCCAATGCCTTTATTCGCCATTCAAATTTTACAATAAAAAATACTACTAAAAATTACTAAACTACTAATCTACTAACTACTAAACTACTAACTTCTATATACTAACTACTAAACTACTAACTACTAAACTACTAACTACTGAAAAACTACTAAAATACTTTTTAAATTTATGTTGCCACTCCAATATATTATGTCTATATATATATATGGTTCAAGAGGATTAAGAACAGAATTTTCAAATATAAAATATAATATTAAATGTTTATTATAAAATTTCAAAAAAGAGTATTCAGAATAATTTTTAATTTTCAGAATAATTTTTAAAATTTTCTTTTATTATCTATGGTATTACAACATTAAAAAAGACAATGTTAAAAATAATAATGAATGAGATATGATAATAGTTATGACTATCCTAACTAGTGACGCCACACACTGGGACATGCTGAATTGCATGTCTTTTATTATTGAAAAAATCCTTCCAAGGCTGTCATTCGCCAATCGAATTTTAATCGTTCTCCACAATCGACCACTATAGTCCATGACCAGGCCATATTTCAGAGGATACACTATACTTTAGATCTCATTTGTAGAGGGTTTTTTTTACTTTCGATTAATGTTCTCTTCTAAAGATATTTAAAAATTACTATAATTTTTTATCAAAACCATTAGGTTATTCATAATAAAAATATCAGTTATATAATTAAATGTAAAAAAACGCAATTCAGAAATATTATTAGTTCTTGCAAAACATTTTTTTTCGCTTTTTGTAATTTTTCACTATATTGTATTTTGTAATTTTTTTTATAAATTAATGTAAAAAGGTTGTCTGTTTAGAAAAATTGTTCCAGTACCATATTTTTCCATTTTAAAAGTATATATTTTTTAAATTTTCTTTTATTATCTATTGTATTACAACATTAAAAAAGAACATGTTTAAAATAATAATGAATGAGATATGATAATTGTTATCACTCCTCCTAACTAGTGACTCCACACACTGGGCCACTAGATGGGCCAATCTTGATGTACACGAATAAGTAAACTATTACTCACTTCATTTACACATGTCGGAATCTGACAGGCTGAATTGCATATATTAGAAAAATTCCTTCCGAGGCCATCTTTCGCCATTCGAATTTTAATCGTTCTGCACAATCGACCACTATAGTCCATACCACTTTACTCAGTGGTGATGGTTTGCACTGGTAAACAAAGCCATAATTCAGATGATCCATTGTATTTTGGATGTCATTTGTAGAGGGTTTTGTTTTTTTAGTTTCGATTAATGTCTTCTAGAAATATTTAAAAATTAATATAATTTTTTTATCAAAACCATAAGGTTAATCGTAATAAAAATATCAGTTTTATATAATTAAATGTAAAAAAAAACTCAATTCAGAAATATTATTAGTTCTTGCAAAACATTTTTTTTCGCTTTTTGTAATTCTTCACTATTTTATATTTTGTAATTTTTTTTATAAATTAATGTAAAAAGGTTGTCTGTTTAGAAAAATTGTTCCAGTACCACATTTTTGTATTTTAAAAGTATATATATTTTAAAATTTTCTGTTATTATCTATGGTATTGCAACATTAAAAGAAGAAAATATTTAAAATAATTGTGAATGAGATATGATGATTGTTATGACTTCTACTAACTCCACACACTGGGCAATTAGATAGGCCAATCTTGATGTACACGAATAAGTAAACTATTACTCACTTCTTTTACACTTGTTTGAATATGACATGCTGAATTTCATGTGTTTTACTTTTGAAAAACTTCTTCCAAGGCCGTCATTTACCATTCCAATTTTATTATAAAAATTGATACTAAAAAATACTAAACATCTAAACGACTAACTACTAACTTCTAAACTACTAACTACTAACTACTAGATTACTAACAACTAGAAAACTACTAAAATACTTTTAAAATTTATGTTGCCATTCTAATATATTATGTCAATTTATATATGGTTTAAGAGGATTAAGAGCAGAATTTTCAAATATTAAACACAATATTAAATGTTTTTTTAAAAATTAAAAAAAATTGTTATTTAGAATATTTTTTTAAATTTTCTTTTATTATCAATGGTATTAAAACATTGAAAAAGAAAATGTTTAAAATAATGACTGAGATATGATAATTGTTAGGACTATCCTAACTCGTGACGCCACACACTGGGCCACGAGATGGGTCAATCTTGATGGATACGAATAAGTCAACTAGTTCTCACTTAATTTACACATGTCGGAATCTGACATGCTGAATCGCATATCTTTTATTTGAGAAAAACTCCTTCTATGGCCAGCTTTCGCCACTCAAATTTTAATTGTTCGCCACAACCGACCACTATAGTCCATACCCCGTTACTCAGTGGTGATGGTTTGCACTGGTCAACAAAGGTCATAATTCATAGGATCCATTACACTTTGGTTTAGTTTGGAGTGCTACAGTCTACCTTTTTCAACACGAGGGCTAATGAGACCGTTACCTACAGCTTAAAGCCGATTCCGAACCATTTCATTTTGGATGTCATTTGTAGAAGGGTTTTTTTAGTTTTGATTAATGTTCTCTTCTAGAAATATTTAAAAATTACTATATTTTTTTTATCAAAACCATTAGGTTATTCATAATAAAAATATTAGTTTTATATAATTAAATATAAAAAAATCGCAACTCAGAAATAATATTAGTTTCTGTAAAACTCTTTCGCTTTTTAAAGTACAAAATTATTTTTTCTTATTTTTGGTGAGATAGGATAATATTAAAAAAGAGAATGTTTGAAAAAAAATTGTTAATTAGTGAGGATACAAGAACTTAAAACTTTTATAGTTAAGATATGCAAAATAGGAGACAAGAGAGCTTATAACTTCTTATTTATGAAAAAATTAATTTTTAAATTTATGTTTCCACTCCAATATATTATTTCAATATATATATGGTTCAAGAGGATTTTGAAAAGAATTTTCAACTATTAAACATAATATTAAATGTCTTTTATAAAATTTCAAAAAAAAGTTTGGTATTCAGAATAATTTTTTAATTTTTTTATTATTTATGATATGACAACATTAAAAGAAGAAAATGTTTAAAACAATTGGGAATGAGATAGTATAATTGTTATGGCTCCTCCTAACTAGTGACTCCACACTCTAGGCCACTAGATGGTCAATCTTGATGGACACGAATAAGTCAACTATTGCTGACTTCATTTACACATGTTGGAATCTGACATGCTGAATTGCATGTGTTTTACTTTTGAAAAATTTCTTCCAAGGCAGGCATTCGCCATTCGAATTTTACAATAAAAAATACTACTAAAAATTACTAAACTACTAAGCTACTAACTACTAACTACTAAACTACTAAACTACTAACTACTGAAAAATTACTAAAATACTATTTAAATTTATGTTACCACTCCAATATTTTATGTCAATATATAAATGGTTCAAGAGGATTAAGAACAGAATTTTCAAATATTAAATATAATATTAAATGTTTATTATAAAATTTAAAAAAGAGTTTATTATTCAAAATAATTTTTAATTTTCAGAATATTTTTTAATATTTTCTTTTATTATCTATGGTATCACAACATTAAAAGAAAAAAATGTTTAAGATAATAATGAATGAGATATGATAATCGTTAGGACTATCCTAACTAGTGACGCCACACACTGGGCCACCAGATGGGTTAATCTTGATGGTCACAAATAAGTCAATTATTGCTCACTTCATTTACACTTGTTGGAATCTGACATGTTGAAATGCATGTCTTTTATTTAAAAAAAAACTTCTTCCAAGGCCATGTTTCGCCATTCGAATTTAATTGTTCGCCACAATCGACCACTATAGTCCATACCCCGTTACTCAAAGGTGATGGTTTGCACTGGTCATCAAAGGTCATAATTCAGAGGATCCATTACACTTTGGTTTGGAGTGTTACAGTCTACCTTTTGTAACACGAGTGCTAATGATATCGGGACCTACATGTTAAAGCCGGTTCCGAACCATTACATTTTGGATGTCATTTGTAGAAGGGTTATTTTTAGTTTCAATTAATGTTCACTTCTAGAAATATTTAAAAATTACTATAATTTTTTTATCAAAACCATTAGGTTATTCGTAATAAAAATATTAGTTTCATATAATTAAATGTAAAAAAAAATCGCAGCTCTGAAATAATATTAGTTCCTGTAAAACTTTGTCGCTTTTTTAAGTATAAAATTAATTTTTCTTATTATTGGTTAGATAGGATAATATTAAAAAAGAGAATGTTTGAAAAAAAATTCTTAATTAGTGAGGATACAAGAACTTAAAACTTTTATAGTTAAGATATGCAAAATAGGAAACGAGAGAGCTTATAATATAACTTCTTATTTATGAAAAAATTAATTTTCAAATTTATGTTGCCACTCCAATATATTATGTCAATATATATATGATTCATGAGGATTTTGAATAGAATTTTCAACCATTAAACATAATATTAAATGTTTTTTATAAAATTTCAAAAAAGTAAGGTATTTAGAATAATTTTTTTTTATTATTATCTATGGTATGACAACATTAAAAGAAGAAAATGTTTAAAAGAATTGGGAATGAGATATGATAGTTGTTATGGTTCCTCCTAACTAGTGACTCCACACTCTAGGCCACTAGATGTGTCAATCTTGATGTACACGAATATGTCAACTATTGCTCACTTCATTTACACATGTTGGAATATGACATGCTGAATTGCATGTGTTTTACTTTTGAAAAACTTCTTTCAAGGCCGTTAAGGTGAATGATGACTGACTCCATTTTTGACTTTACAAACATTTATTCATTCACACTTAAATAGAAGTAGACATAAAAGTACCCGTGAGAGCGTTGGTTGAGAGAGTCCTTATGCGACCGATCCAACTCTTTGTCTGTGATAAGCTTTGCGCGCGCGTTAGAGTTGAGTTGTAGAGTTGCGGCTCACCATGGAGTCGCAAAGTCTGGACACCACACCGTCATTCGCCATTTGAATTTTACAATAAAAAAACTACTAAAAGTTACTAAACTACTAAGCTACTAACTACTAAACTACTAAACTACTAAGTACTGAAAAACTACTGAAATACTTTTTAACCCTTATTTTGACAAGATGTTTTTTCAAATATTTTTTTAATTTGTTATTTTTCTATGTCTGTATAGACATTAGTATCTCTGTAAAATAAACAAAAAAAATATCATTTTCCATTTTTGAGATAATTAATGTCCGCTGTGGCTAACACTGATAATATGTTATATAGTAGTTATAAATAAATAAGTCTGGTGTAGCGGCAAGACTTTGCCAAATTAAGGGTTAAATTTATGTTACCACTCTAATATTTTATGTCAATAATATATATATATATATATATATATATATATGGTTCTAGAGGATTAAGAATAGAATTTTCAAATATTAAACATAATATTAAATGTTTATTATAAAAATTTTAAAACGTTTGTTATTCAGAATAATTTTTAATTTTCAGAATTTTTTTAAAATTTTCTTTTATTATCTTTGGTATTACAACATTAAAAAAGAAAATGGTTAAAATAATATTGAATAAGATATGATAATTGTTATCTATCTCATCTATAATCTATCTTAATCTATCTTAACTAGTGACTCTACACAGTGGGCCACTAGATGGGTCAATCTTGATGGACACGACTACGTCAATTATTGCTCACTTCATTTACACATGTTGGAATCTAACATACTGAATTGCGTGTTTTTTTGTATTTTTGAATAACTCCTGCCAAGGCCGTCATTTGCCATTCGAATTTTAATAGTTTTCCACAATCGGCCACTATAAGCCATTCCTCTCTACTCTGTGGTGAGCGTTTGCACTGGTCAATAATGGCCATAATTCAGAGAATCCATTATACTTTGGATGTCATTTGTAGAGGTTTTTTTAGTTTCGATGATTGTTCTCTTCTAGAAATATTTAAAAATTACTATAGTTTTTTATTAAAACCAATCGTAATAAAAATATCAGTTTTATATAGTTAAATATAAAAAAATAGCAACTCAGAAATTATATTAGTTCCTGTAAAACTTTGTCGCTTTTTTAAGTATAAAATTAATTTTTCTTATTTTTGGTGAGATAGGATAATATTAAACAAGAGAATGTTCGAAAAAAATTCTTAATTAGTGAGGATACAAGAACTTAAAACTTTTATAGTTAAGATATGCAAAATAGGAGACGAGAGAGCTTATAATATAACTTCTTATTTATGAAAAAAATTAATTTTCAAATTTATGTCACCACTCCAATATATTATGTCTATATGTATATGGTTCAAGAGGATTTTGAACAGAATTTTCAAATATTAAATATAAAATTAAATGTTAGTTACAAAATTAAATGGTATTCAGAATAGATGATGGCTTATTTAAGATTTAGTGAAGGTAAACATTTGAAAGTAAGTGTTCATAAGTATTTAAGTAGGTAGCAATCCCATATTTGTTTCTCTTGTGAATATAGGATGTTATAATAATGTTACATTTTCTTTTAAAAGTATTAAGACATCATAATGAAAATACCGCTTTTCAATGGTTTATCAAAAAAAAAATGTTTTTCAGGAAAAAGGCAGAAAAGGAATCCATTAATACATTTTTCTATTTTTTAAAAGGACTTTTCTACTTTTAACTAGAAAATAATGTGTTATTTTTGTTACTTTTGGGCTGTTGCTTTTGGCATTACTTAGATTACCTTATTGTTACTTTTTGATAAAGGGTGAAATTTTGATTAAAAAAAATGTTGTAATGGTGACTTTAAAAAGATATAAAACTACCGTAAAGTGTGAAAAATTGTTAAATAGAATAAGTGTGGTTTTATAAAATACATTACAATTATA
This sequence comes from Pardosa pseudoannulata, assembly GCA_032207245.1. Lineage (NCBI taxonomy): Eukaryota > Metazoa > Arthropoda > Arachnida > Araneae > Lycosidae > Pardosa > Pardosa pseudoannulata. The sequence continues at coordinate 13,949,350 of CM063510.1, forward strand.
TAGATTAATATTATTGATATAATATTATACAAATGATATATTTAGTTACGTTTTTTAACTTAGTTTTAATAAAACATGATATTTATTTTCTGTAAGACACGCAGTATGGATTTAATAAATTTTCTGTGTGTTAGTATACATTTAGAATAGATGCTGCTACCAAAGTCTTACATTTTTTTGAAGAAGAAAATAAGCAAATCCAAATGGTATTATAGTTCGAAAGTGAACGTAAAGCAAACCAAAAGCTAATAGAAACTGTGTGTAATATAATGCCAAAAAATAGCCAAAACATGTATGTTCAATCCAAAAATTAATAATAAAATTTCTCTAATGGTAAACCGTAAACTATAAAAATAATTATTTATCTTGAATTTTGCGGATTCTAACCTATATATATCACAGGGTTCTTTAAATAACTCTATGTCTGTATGCTTTTTTGGCAGAAACATAACTAATGAATAATAATGATATTGCAGTACGAAAAATAACGTAAAGCAAACGAATATTAATAGAAAATTGGTGGCCGTAAATAGCCATAAAATAACTAATCTCGTGCCATACTTCCGAGGAAATCCAGCCCTGGAGAAATATATGCTACATAAACTGGAGAAGGGAATGCAACGCAAACAATGCAGAATTAAAGCTATTTACACAAGGCAAGACACCTTTAGTATGCGTAATATTTACCTTAATAAGAAGAAATCAATTCTATTTTTATTTGATACGATGTTTTTACAGTATTTTTCTCAAGGACATTTCTGAGGAATTCGCTTACCATTATTAGCCATGTGATGTTTTAATTCGCAAAAATACGAGAGAAAAAGAATTGGTTGAGAGATAAAACAAAAATGCGCCCGTAACTATTCGAAAAATATGTCTACCATGCAACATAAAAACAGCTTGGTTTATTTTAGAACACTTGCGTAAATGTTTATTTTTCAACAATTCTTAATTAGAGCAATTTGTATTGTTGGAAAGTCATTCCAAATATTGATTTTGACAGCTAATGAAGAACACGTGGAGTGAAATGCGAAAGAGCCCAGTCTGATTAGCCATATCTGGAAGAAAACGGGAAAATCATCCTGTTTGAATGCATCTAAAACATTGCATACTAGATTGCATAAAAATTGCATAAAAATAATATTTGTCTTCTAAACCTTTTCTCTTTTGAAGGCAGGTATATGCATTTTTACAGGCATTAATATATTAAGGATTAGGCAAATTTTTAGGCTAACTTTGAGTTTGTGTACCGAAAATTCCTAACAGAATAGTGGCATGAAATAGGCACAAATAATGTCACCAATCAGCCAAATGTGGTGGCAAGGTTTCACTTCTTATCGATTAAATAAATTTAATAAAAAATAACAAAAACGTATTTGTATAGGAATGTCTCATAATTTTTTAGTTCATTTTGATTAGAATGTCATATCCCATTAAACCTTTAGTTCTGTATAAAAAGAGGTATATGGATGCAGGGGTTTGATCTAGGCTATGCAATTATTATTGAGTGCGTATATATATATATATATATATATATATATATATATATATATATATATATATATACACACATAATATATATAAAATCAAAAACTTGAGCCATTTTCATTTGTTCGTTTCGGAGTTAGGCTTGGAAAGCTTTTGACAGTTCCATGTCCACGCACTAACTGACTCATATCGTTTCACTTAAACATCATATACTTCAAATATCTTTCCGCTTGACTTGATGATTCCAAACGCTTACGCGATCGTGGGTCTTTCACATTTATTTTGTTATTATAAAAGAGTTCCCTTTTTAAAATCATTTATAACTCACTTAATTTCCAACTACCCCCTTTTTAGACCTGACATATATATATATATATATATATATATATATATATATATATATATACACATACATATATATATATATATATATATATATATATATATATACATACATATATATATATACATACATACATATATATATATATATATATATATATACCTATACACACACATATATATATATACATATATATACACATACATACATATATATATATATATATATATATATATATATATATACATATATATATATATACATATATATATATATATATATATATATATATATATATATATATATATATAATATATATATATATATATATATATATATATATATATATATATATATATATATCTGATTTAAAAACAGGGGTTAAGTTATAAGCGAGTTATAATAAAAGAATAGTTAAATCTCATTAACGATAACGTAATAGGAGAAAGATATACCCTCGAGTGGAATTATAGAGAGTAAAAAAGCTGACGCGGAAGGAGACATAGGATTTTTCCTTAGGTAGCAACGCCAAAAGAGACATTTCTGGGCAGGAGCTCGGGCTGATAAGATCTTCCAAGTTTGTCGTGGCAAACTATGAGAGCAAAGGATTTCTAAAATTCATAGCTATGGACAGAAGGATTATAATAAAGAAGTTGTTATATTTGAAACCAAATGTGTCTTCCATGCTTTAACTTTTCGTCCATGTCATATATATATATATATATATATATATATATATATATATATATATATATATATATATATATATATATATATATATATATATATATATATATATACTTACTTTCGGTCGTTTTTATTAATATACAAATCTCAACAAAACACAATCGCTTTCAGTCACAAAATTTTCCGAGTCCAAAACGACAACAGGGAAAGATTTCTAGTATCCGTTTAGAATCGCCAACGGATTAGGGCCTTCAATGTTGTGATCACAGACTACATAGCAGCAGACCATCGCCAAGGTCCTAGACCACTGCCAAAGCGCCAATTAGTTCAGATGGTCTGACACCGAGGGCGCACAAATCTAGGCCGAAGTAGTCGGTCTTCATTGTTACTCTATGGTCATCAACTTCCTGTGAAATATCTCTGTGCCGACAGCATTACTCTAAAAGGTTAAGCAAGCGTGGGTTTTTTCATTGATTTTATAATTATAAAAAAGTTCCCTTTTTAAAATCGTTTATAACTCACGTAATTTCCTCTATCCCCTTTTTAGACCTGACATATATATATATATATATATATATATATATAAATGCATATTCATATTATATATTATATATATCTATGTGATATCTCAAAACTCTTTACTAAATAGTTATCTTTATTTCTTTAATTTACTCCTTTTCATTTTTTAATATCTAATTTTCCAACCTTAAAATCTACGATAAAGGAGTGTTATCCGATATTATTCTTTTACTCATTTCTCAAAACTAACTCTAGAATAAATATTAATTTTTGCCCGCTGCCTTCATTTTGCAGACAATTGTTCAGATATCCCAGGGAAATTGTTTTGCATATGTAATAATTAAATTCCTACCTGTGTGTTTTACATCTCTGTTAAAGCATACATATACATATATATTGATTACATCATATATCTAAATTTCAATATATCTTTAACTATTGGACGATAATATTTTCAGTATCAGAAAATGAGAAAGATTATTCATTAAATATTTACCAATATTTATGACAATGATTACTTCCTGACACAAAAAGGTGAATATATAAATAGGTTTTGTCTCTAAATACTTTTAATAACCCCCACTACTTTTTTGTTTCTTAAAAAGACGTTGAATATTTAGTATATCGAGTGTGCTAGACATTTGGCCACATGGGTACCCGCACTCATTGCACATATAATAGTCCCTGTCCTGTATATATGTTTTTTGCCCACTATAAACCGAGAGTTACCTTCGTGCTGCCTAAAGAAAAGTCGTATAAAAAGCAGGTCACAATAAAAAAAAGCAAAATTTGAAAGTAAAAATATAGAGTTAATTTAATTACTTGTATGAAGGTGCAAGAGAGTTGGGGGTGCTCTGAATATACCACATGGGAAAAAAACCATAAATAAATTACGGGAATTAGTTTCATAAGATTAAGTGTGTTAAGCAAAAATTAATTTGATGCTCTCATTGTCAATATAAGGTTCCGAGAACTATACCAACTGAAGAGAAACAAATGCTTCCTCTAAAAACTATAGATTTAGGTACAGAATCCTCAGAAATTTGTTTTACAATATGACTGTAATGATTTGGGCAGTTTGGTTATATATATATATATATATATATATATATATATATGACATAACTTAATATAACGTCCACATAAATTAAAAATAATGTAGCCGAGTTGATTGATGCAGACTTACAAAAACATGTTTTATTTGGAACACCAGATAACATACAAATCCCCGTAGGGAAAAAGAACACGAACAGAAAATATTTGATGATATATTACATCTCGTTCTCAAAGAAAAAAGGCTTCGAAATCTATGTGCTAGGCCTTATATTAACTTCTGAATTGAGAGAGGCTCCAAGAATGTTGTTATTCCGGTAAACAATCATTTTACTTTTAATTACTTCTAGTTTATTCTAGGAGGTAGGACGTCACATTGCGCGGGAAAAAATAAATCAACAGGTCTGCAATTCTAAATTTAAGGTGCCAGAAAATGATCGTTCGTCACCATATTTAAATAATATATATGTGTTAGAATTTTACTATTACACACACACACACATATATTTATATATTCTTTTTTCTGGTAATTCTTTTCAAGCAACCCTATTGAATGTTATTGAATGTTCTCTAGAAGAATCCTTCCGGTTGCATATCTAAAAACAGAGTTCTGACAATATGTTACGTCATCCACATGACAAGTAGTGATAGCTAATTGGCTGACACCTAAAACTAAAAAAACAGATGTATGGAATTCGAAAAGAGTTTTCGGTAAAGTTTAGGCAAAGTTCGTGCGTTCGACAATTCCATGATGCATGGTGGCCATAACCTCCTGTAACTCTACTTCGAGGGGAGGCAAAAAGTATCTCATTTCATATATATATATATATATATATATATATATATATATATATATATATATATATATATATATATATATATATATATATAAATATACATATATATACATATATATATATATATATATACATATATATATAAATACATATAAGTAATGGGGGAATTGTTTCTATTGGTTACAATGGTAAATTTTAGCTTCTATTATTTGAGTTGCTCGGACGTACTGTCGATTTTCTATGATTTGCAGTCTTGGCCCCGTTAAAAAACTACCAACGCTTGGAAATTAGCTTTTATTGATGCCAAAAATGAATGTCTTTACAAGACATGAACTTGGCATCGAATGCTCACAAATACACGATATTTTCATAAATTTTTTGGAGCTACGTGAATTTTTCTCAAAAAGATCGAGAGATTTTTCAGCATAATTGGCAGCCAGAAATGAAATTTGATTATTTGGGTTAGCTCGAAATCACATATGTAGTAATTTAGTCATTGGAAGAGTGAAACTATTTTCCTGGGACAGCTTGAAAATATGGTCAGTGAGCAGAAAAGAAGCATCTCCTTCAAATCTAACATTTTATGACTGTGAAATTAGGTATTAAAGAACTAGAAGTGGAAAAATAGAATTTATGTAGATATTTTAAGTGTGATAATTTTGATATATTACATATGTATGTAATCTAGCAAAATAATAACAATCGATGACTATAGAATATTGCATCTCCTATTGTTTTTACTTGCCCGGTCAAATGGGCAAGAAGAAGTCTATGTAGATAGAAGTCTATGAAGAAGTCTATGTAGAAAAGAAGCACAATTTTCAGATCAACTTATATCTTTATTGAGGATCTGCTAAAAAGACATCATTGCCAATCAAAAGGAGGTAAAAGAAAGATACGAAAAACACTTTGATGGAACAGAGGTGTACTAAACCCAAGAGCGAGACAGATAGAATTTTTCCAAGGGAAAAGAATCATAGTCAGCGAATTTAACTGTTAGATCAGGGGAAAATCTGAGACATTTGGCGGCAACAGCTGGAAAAAATGTTGAATTGACAGAAAGAGTTTTAAATTGAGGACACTTTTTTGATTAAGATATTTTGTGGTTGGGAAAATAGATTTTAAGTAACTGGAAGAGAGGAGGATTTTAAAGAGATATTAAATTGAATTAATATTAATATATTACAAGCATATAGATTTACACACGCACACACACACACACATATATATATATATATATATATATATATATATGTACATTTATATATAAATATATATTACATATTCTGATATATATATATATATATATATATATATATACATTTATATATAAATATATATTACATATTCTGATATATATATATATATATATATATATATATATATATATATATAGGTGTGTGAAATGATATTTTTACCACTTTAGGTTCAGATTTATTTTTCCGGCAAAACTTTCCAAGCAACCCTAGTCAATGTTCTCGAATGTTCCCTAGTAGAATACTTCTGGTTGTATATATGTTGTATATATATATATATATATATATATATATATATATATATATATATATATATATATATATATATATATATATATATATATATACATATATATATATATATATATATATATATATATATATATATATATATATATATATATATATATATATATATATATAATATATATATATATATATATATATATATATATATATATATATATATATATATATATATATATATATATATATATATATATATATATGTATATATATATGTATATATATATATATATATATATATATATATATATATATGTATATATATGTATATATATATATGTATATATATATATATATTTATATATATATGTATATATATATGTATATATATATATGTATATATATATATATATATATATATATATATATATATATATATATATATATATATATATATATATATATATATATATATATATATATATATATATGTGTGTGTGTGTGTGTGTGTGTGTGTGTGTGTAATGTCGCGTTCCAAAGTTAAGGCGAATGGAAAACAGTCTTCTTGATAATAGTAATTTTATTAACTCTTAGTTCTATGTGAGAGCAACTTGAGGCATTTTCATTGTTCGTTGCGGAGCTAAGCGTGGAATAGGTGTTCATAGTTCCATGTTCACTCGCTGACTGAAACCTATCTCTTTGCAAGCTCATCAAAGAGCTCAAAAAGGCTTCTGCCTGACCGGATAATCCCAAAGCGAGCGTTGGTCTTTTTCATTTATTTTATTATTATAAAAGAGTTCCCTTGTTGAAACCGCTTTTAACTCACGTAATATCTAATTACCCCTTTTTTAGACCTGACATATATGTGTCTGTGTGTGTTTGTGCATAAGTATATATCTGAGAAATCATAAATATCATTATTTTTATCTATATGTACTAGGGAATGTGTGTGAATATTAAATACCCTCAAATTTGAAGATTTACTGAAAACATGTCAGGATACTCATGCTTTCTTGTAAACTACGGACCTACTCATTCTCAGAAATTGCTTTCAGTTCTTATTTGCCGTCAAAATCGTGCCTTCCGCATGCTATTAGAACGGCGTCTCCAGAGCTTTATTTTAATGATTATTACCCGACCGAAAAGAGAGTAGACGTCTGGAAAACGGGCGTTTAAAGTCTGATTCGACTATGGGAATAGCCTCAAGCTTAGCCTTCTTGCGTTAATATGGGGATAAGAACTTCACTAAATTAATTTCTACCAGTTGGATAGAAACGGCTAATCTGGTTTTAAAGAAGATAAGGACA
>CM063510.1:13962045-13974545 GCA_032207245.1 Pardosa pseudoannulata
GGCTTTTGTTGTTTTTTGTTTTGTTTTTGGTATTCAAAGCGAGAAATATATGGCTGTTAGTTTGGTATTCGGTGTTATTTAATTCTATTCATTTAATCTGTATTTTATTCATATTCATCTGGAAAACGTGTATTGAAAACCTAACATAATTCTTAATTCTTTTTGTATACTGTGAATTCAGAGTGATGTGCTGCATAATTAAAAGAAAGTTGTGATCAAGAATAGACTTCTGTTTTCATCCATAATTTCGGTTTCTACAGATCCTTCATATCAAATCACAAGGATAAAAATAAGGTAAGCAATTACCTTATTCAATTGTTGATTATCATTACTGCTGGACATTTCAGTTAATTAATTGACTTAAAACCAAAATTCAAGACTCATGTTTATTCAAAGTAAAATTCTTTCTATTCATTACACTAAGGAACATTATTTTGTTTGTTTGGATCTATTTTACTTAACTTTATTTGTGTGGCAATTGATATTTTGAAATAGTATTTTTAACTACTTTCTTGACTAGCTAAAGTTCTGAAATTTTTCAAACAGGTTTAATTCTGGTAATAATTTAATCATAATTCAATCATATTTGAGAAAAATTTCGGTTTGTTAAATGCAAAAAGCTATTTAGCGCACTCGGAATCTCAATTGCAGAGATTTTAGTCTAGTAACGCCATCTATTTGTTAGCAGCATAACTAAAAACGGAAATTTTTTGTCTCTTTTCTTGTTAAATAAAAGTAATTTTTGCTTTTTATATTTATAAATGCTTTAATATTTATATTTGCTATTTATAAATGTTGTTTTATTCTTGTAACTTATTTCTCAAACTAAAAAATACGCTTAGTTTATTTAGGAACCTTCTGTGATCCAAAATACTTGTTATTCGAACTTTGTGTAGCAGAAAAGTATTGTTCATAGTATTCAAAATCTTTTTTTAGTATTTTAACTACATTCCTGACTAGATAAAGATCTGAAAATTTTCAAATAAGTTTAATACTGGTAATAATTTAATCACAGTTCAATCATATTCAATTACTAGTAGTAATTCAACCATAAAAAATTAAATTAGAGAAAAAAATTCAGTTTGTTTAATGGAAAACACTGCTTAATGTAGTTTAGAAAAATTTGGACTTTCAATTGAAGAGATTTTAAACTAATAACGCCATCTATTTGCAAGCAGCAGAACTAAAAATTGAAAAATTTTTTTTTTTACATTTAATGCATTTTTATCGCTTTTCTTGTTAAATTAAAGTAATTTTTGTTTTTTATATTTATAAATGCTTTAATATTTATATTTGCTTTTCATAAATGATGTTTTACACTTATAACTTATTTCTGAAACTAAAAAATGCTCTTATTTTGGATCCTCTTGTGATTCAAAATATTTGTTATTCGTACTTTGTGCAGCACAAAAGTATTGTTTATATCATTCAAAAAATTTTTTTTCAACATATATAGTGTACTTGACCTTCATCAAGTGGAATCAATGATTTATTGTAGAAGCTTTATAGTTGAACATTCATGGGTCCTAGACTATAATGACTGATTTACAGAATGAGAGTCAGTGGCTTTTTTCTAAAACGGGAAGATAAATACATTTTTTTCTGAAAAAAGAGTTTGCGGCCAAAAAAGAAGTGGAAAACTTCTGCTTTGAAAGGTGGTTTTAGGATGAAGATAGAAATTAATTAAGTCTTTTGTCAAATAAATGTTTCGTGTAATATGGAGGATAGCAAATAACACGTATAAATAAAAATCGTATAACTTTTAAACCTAAATATATAGTGAAAAGTATGCAGTTAATAGGAATAAGGGAACAAATTAAGAAAAAATTCAAATTAAACAGATGTTTTGTCTACACAGTCGAACCATTTTTAAATGCGGAGACAAAAGTGTACTGTAGAAGCAGAGTTTAACCCTATCCTGTTTTAACCACTAGTCTTATAGGGTAAAAGCTAACTACACTGGTGTGCAAAACTTAAGCAACAGGTGGGTCATCAGAAATCATCTGAGACACATGAAATTCAGAAATGAGGGAGAGTATTATGTACGTAAAGGATGACGAAAGCACCGGCGCTGAAAAAGGAATACAATGCATACGGTATGGAATCAAACAAAAACAAGCTTTATTGAAAACACAGTATCGTGACTCATAATTGTCCATCCAAGAGGAAGAACAACAAACAGATATCCCTTAATATGGGGTATGCCCTCCCCTCACTGCAATGGTTGCTTCACACCATCTCCGCATACTCAGAATGAGCTGGTCCATCAGCATCTGTCTGAGTTGTTGGGTGTTCTCCGGAGGATGTAAGCTTGCTGCAATGCGTCTCCACAAAGCATCCCACACATGTTCGATGGGTTTTAATTCAGGGGAGTACGCTGACCAATCCATTCGAATGATATCTTCACTTTCCAGTAGCTCCTCAACAGCATATAGTCACAGTACTATGCGTTCAATAAAGCTTGTTTTTTGTTTGATTCCATACCGTATGCATTGTATTCTTTTTTCAGAGCCGATGCTTTCGTCCTCCTTTACGTATATAATACTCTCCCTCATTACTGAATTTCCTGCCTCTCAGATGATTGGAGTTATGGCAAAAGACCCACTTGTTGCTTAAGTTTTGCACACCAGTGTATTTAATCAACTTTTGCTTAGTATTAACGTTCTTATTTTACTTCTAAATTTTTTAGGTTAAAAGCAATGATTTAATTCAGTTTATATAAACTTAATGAATTAAAAATAATTAACTCTCTATTTTTATTGGTCAATATAGTTATAACGTTCACACATTTTTAACTGAAGTGTATATTTGCTGCTTCATTGAAATTGCTAAAGACACTTTGAATCGTCTTTATGAACATTTATTATGAATAATATAACTATCTTATAAATGTCTGACACATATGAATCAAATTTTTGAATATACTATATGCTAAATTATAAAATAAAAAAATATTTGATTCACATGTAGATTATGAGAGATTTTACTGTATTCATATAATCAATTAACAAATTTTCTTTAGTGTCTATAATCGGCCCGCCATTAGTAGCTCTTGATTAATTGCTCGTCTATAATGTCACTTCTACTTGAACGTGATCTCTCTTGACGTATGCTAAACGATAGGCTACGTGATTTACCCAATAAATTAAGCATCATCTGGTCTCGTTGGCATTTATATTCATTTACACAATGAACTAAATAGGATATAACCATAGGCAAACCAATATTATTCTAAATACACTCAAGGCTTGATTAGAGCTATTATCCTCAACTCCCCATTGGACGTGGAAAGTGGAATATTGGTGAAATAATACATTTCTGACTAGATACAATTGATAATAATATACGCCCTTATGTGTACCTATTCCTTGGAACATGAACTATGAATAGTACTATGAATACAGAAAGGGAGCTATTTCAAAGCTAAATGTCTGGTAGTACATATCTTTTAGTTTGACCTGCGTTGCTGACTTATCAATTTAAAACTTAACAGAGACACAATTTAACTGTGCTTATGAAATGAATATTTTTCTGTATGTGAAATGTTGTTGATGTGCATGGGCATGTGTACACCTTGGGATTTCATGCGCAAATACGGGCATGTTGTGCAGGTTCAGGACACATTCTGTGTAAAGCAGGATTCACCAGAAAATAAAATCCACGATGGAAAATCTAGCTGTGCGACCCGCTGTTGCATATACCAGTGTGAGAATGAAATGCGTTCAGGATGATCATCAACGCACAATGCCTGTACTTTTTGGAAGTGGTAAGGGTGTTGCATGTCCTCGTGCAGTATGCGCATTATGGTGGAACGACCTACACCCAAGATATATTCGCTTGCTCGGAGACTTGTTTTCCGGTTGATGGCAAACTCACGGTTTCCTCTACGACAGGCGTGCGTGTAGTACTTTCTCGACCGATGTGGCTACGTACTTCGAAAGCTCCCGATTTTCACGCAATCTGAGGTGAAATTGTCCAAACAAAACATGACTTGGCTGACGTCTGTTTGGGAAGTGCTCAAGGTGCATCCGTGCCGTTGACTCGTCCATTTTCATCACCGGCTCCATATACGTAATGCATGTCGGCTATTTCTGCGTTACTAAACTCATTTATCCTTCTCCTTCAACGTCTACGCCTGAAATGATTATTTTTCCCACTCTCCAGTTTTCCTGCAATTATCGCCCTGTAGCGGTCGCATTTTATAATTTAGGGCACAAGTTCCTATGTAAATCTGGTTCATCATGATATGGGAGCTACTTTGATACCCCCCCCCAAATCGGAAATTTGGCGACTTTTTTTTCTCGCCAAGCAAAATACCTGTTTTTGGCGCCTTTTTTTTCTCGCCAAGATGGATTCTCGCTAAATACAAATAATTAATACATAAAAAATACGGAATCATTAAATACAAAAAAAAGAATACCTAAAAAATACAATAAATACATAAAAAATACAAATAAATGACACTGAATAACATATTATATGCAATTTACACAAAACTTTTAACAAATACAATTGAAAATACGTGTCGGCAATCTAATAAAAAGAATTATTTATACAGAAATTTTGAATTCCTCCCAATTTACCCCAGCAGCAATTTCAATAAATTTATTGAAACAATCAACATTAGCCACTAAACATGATTTACAAAACATTAAGGTAAAATTTATATAAACATAAATAATAGAAAAAAATATAATTAGAAAATACAACCAGATTTAGAGCAAAATACAGCAAGTCAGAAATCCGCTTGATCACTTCACAAAGAAATGGCGAATGAATGAAATGGCGGTAAAATGTATATGAAATCCAAAAATTGTTGCCACAAAACTTAAAAAAAAACTCAAAAGAAAATGGTACAAAATACCAGAAAATACTAAATTTGGCAACGGCAAAAACCTAAAAGCTGAAAAAACCTAAATTGGCAGCACCAAAATAAGAAACAGCAACCCTAAAAAGTCCGTAGAGAGTGCCAGATTTAGAGCGTAGTTTTTGGGGGGTATATCAAAGTTGTACCATGATATGACAGACCAGCATGTTAAGTTTGTAAACGACCTTTTGGGACACCCTGTATAGTCAAGATAATAAAGTCTAGGACTTTAAGCGATTGTTTTTACTGAGCCCTCTCAGACACAGAGGTGTATGTATATTACGACGTTACAATACAAAGACTAATATTTAACTCTTTTCCATTTGCCAGATAAATTTGGGATAGTAAACTAATATTAAAATTAAATGCTTTGACAGCTGTAAATCAACTTAAAACCTACATTTTTTGTTTTGTTTCACTTCCTTGTATTTAATAGTAAAATAAAAAAATGTGATGCTTTTTTGCAATTTTTTTTCAAAAAATTAGTAAGAGAATCAGTTAAAGCCTTCATCACAATCTTGATAATGTACACTCAGATGCATTCAAAATTTTAGGCACTTGAGTTTGAAATTAAACCTTCCAATAACGGAGAAGAAAACTTGCAAAAACATATTTAATTGTGTATTTGCCTTCTCTTTTTACAATAAGCAAATATCAGCACCTCATAAACTGTAAAAGATTTGCCAGTCATACCGCTTCAGGACATTATGTCACTGTTTTATGCTTTCTGCATGCTGGCATAAATTGGAAATATTCTCACTCGGACAAATATATACATCTATCTTTAAGAAAACAAACTTAAAAAAAAAATACTTTTATATTCTTTTCATCGCAACTGAAGTCTGTTTTCATGACTAGTAATGCATTAATAATGGCGGAACTTTCGTGATTTAACGTTTTGTTTACTGGCTTAAATAAATTGTTATGCAAGACATTAAATTCTGTGGTTTCTTGGAATTTAAAGTATAGAATTTCGCCTTCCCTTTTAGCTAAATCAAAGTAAAATCCTTTTCTTCAGTTAAAGGGAGGATTATTGAGCTTCATTTAAGTCTGTATTGAACTTATCTGAAAAAAAGGAAAAAAACTGTAAAAGTTTTGCAGGACGTGGGATTTGGGGAATTACTCACAGTTTCTTTATGCATATAGTAATAAATAAGGATTCATATTAACAGCAGATAACAGATAGAAATATAAAGTATTATCCCCCTCATATTTACTCTATAAAATCTTGCATTTTCGTAATTTTTTTAATTTATGTCTATTTATTGCATACTTTTTAAACGTTTTCTTATTTTTTCATGCTTTCACTTCTTTTAGGTGTCACTATTTACAAGGAAAATTAAGAGCATAAATATGAAGATAAAAATTTTCAAAAGTGTCATCTGAAAAAAAAACGAAACTATAACTCAATTTTACTTGTATATATTTAGAAATTTTGAAAAATTACTTTATTGTTAAAGGGACTTTTTTGATTTTTCCAGTCTGGAATGTTATGCATAAGGTTCTCTAGTTTAAATTTGTTTTGTTTGTATATATTGATTTGTGCACTGAGTTCCTAAGTTTATTACTGAAACTCGGTTATAGCGACAGTAGTACAGTATGTGTCGCGAGCACGAGATTGATTCGATTTTAGTTTTTTGCGATTGGCAACTTTCAAGAATAGAGATTCAACGTTCAAGAAAAAAAAATGGAGATTGTTGCAGATGTCGAATGTATCATTTTTTAATACTAATAAAAAGCTCTCCCAAAGACTATTTTTTATAGAATGGTGCCGAAACCGGGGATCGAACAAGGGACCTTTAGATTATTGCACTAGTAATATTTTGAGATTTAAAATTGTTTATATAATTGCAAAATTATTTTGATTTTTATTTATAAAGGTTAAAAATCAAAAGGTGGGAGAATGTCGCGAGCTCGAGATTGATTCGATTTCAGTTTTTCGAGATTGGCAACGTTCAAGAAATAGAGATGGAAAAAAAGGAGATTGTTGCCAATGTCGAATGTATTATTTTTTAATGCTAAAAAGCTCTCCCAAAGAATATTGTTTAGAGAATAGAACAATATGAATGTATAAATGTAAGACTTTTACTGCTTTTGCTTAATTTATACTCATTATCGTACATCTTACATTGATTCACTAGTTGACTGATTGCATACCATCTTGCTGTGGTTCTAACGGGTTGGCTGCAGGAGTATGTGTTCCTTTCTCTGTTTCTTACTGCAACTCTGAATTGCATATTTAGCTGAATCAGCTTCAAAAGCTTTATTGCTTCTTAAATCTAAGAACCTTTTATACTTAGGTAGCTTATGCCCAACAGTGTCAAATCTTCCACTGAGGCCTAATGCATTATTCAGATAATTTCCTCCAAAAGTTAAATAAAAGTAAGTCCATCTCATTTAAATGGAATTTTATATCATTAATACATGTATATTTGAAAAATATATTTGAGCAGATCTTTGAGATATACATATTCTTTATAAAAAAATAAAGTATTTCAGCAATTATGTTTATATTTCCGTATTGCTGCTTATTATTTGTGATCAATAAAAATTCTCGTTCAAGCTGAAACCTCGTTACTGACAAAAATATTTTCAAATGTTTAATTGAGGATAGACTTTCAAATTCAGGTTATAACTTTCATCAATAAACAATAATAATTGTGGATTAGAAGTTTGAAAAATACCTGGCCAAGTAGAGATTAAGATCGATTCCAATTACCTACAAAACATTTGTACAAAGTTCAATTTTACAAACGCCGATTCCAAATAGGATATAATTACCTTTCGGTACTAGTCTTTCAAATGATGACCGAATGGGTAGGAGGCTATTATTTGGTACCAGAGCTAGAGGGTTGAAATTCCTCTTTTGACGTTGTTTATATCCATTCGAAATTTTCTCTACACAATAAGTACTGGTATATAGGATAAATATAGACCTCAGAGAAAACTAAACTGGTGTTGGATTATTCATTACCTGTTTAGGTAACTTTGCAGTTTTACATACATGCATACATATGTTAATACATGCAATCATATATATATGTATATAATAAGTATAAATATATAATGTATATAACCCTCCGAGTGGAACACCCCGAGGAAAAAAAGACTCCAAAAAATACGCTAAAGTTTTATTGTGTCAGTGACCAAAGCATTCTATGATTTTTTACTTCACCCTTTGTCGACTAGATTGGAATTCGGGAAACCCAACCTCGTTATTGTCCCTTTACTTCCGGTTATAAATAGATATATAAATAGACATTATAGATTGTTAATTTTTAATACACATAAAGCTCGTCGAGTCTCGAAGATCATCTAATAAGAAATAATGGATTCTAAAAGAACAAATAAAAATATTCTTTGAAAGACTTATTTATATTTTTACGAAAGTTCTCCAAGATAATTAAGTGGTGCAATTAGAGATACATCTGTTACCGCAAACGAAATACTTCGAAATAGAGATTTACAAAACCATGAAAAGCTATCATCGTCTTTATGCCTCAGGGAGTAAGGGTGCAGTTCCTAAACAATCGACCTGACCCTCCTACCTCAAAACTCCATGATGGAAAACACTGGCAGAAATGTACAATACATCCATTTTCGGAACGTTTTTGGAGGTCGAAAATTGTACGTGACAACCGCTTTGAAGACATCATCGGTTTGGCGGAATTGTACGTGAGTACCGCTTAGAGGGTTAAATGTATATAAATAAAAATATATAATGTATATAAATGAATACAAATATCCTATATATCTTGTACAGAGGCTGTTCGCACATTTTTAGATGATTTTGGTTAGCGGTATTAAAAAATTGTTTGTTTCAAAATAAATTGCAATAATAAAACTGCAATTGTACTATGTATTTAAAAGTCAAAATTATCGTCTGTGGCTTGAGAGTTTTGTTTTTATTCAAAATGGCGTTTTTAACGAAGCAGTGCTTCGAAGGCTATATTTATGCTCTTTCCGAAGAGAAGTATTCATATTCCATTATCCAAAAACGATGTGAGAGTCAGGATTTTATGATATCTAAAGCGTTGATAGGTAATATCCTCAAAAACAAACAAAAAAAAACATAAAATTGGAGCCTCAAATGGAACAAATATTCCAAACAACTATCTGAGGAAAAAATGTGCATCTTCGACTATTGCAAAGGTACGTTGTTTAATGTTAAAAGAAAATCCCCCTAGTCAAAGCACACTTGCAAAACCATTAAAATGCTCGCTGTACACTGTAAACAAAATGATAAAAGTAGATTTATATATTAAGAAAGCTAAAAAATGCAATGTGCATCGTCTTTCCCTAAAGCATATCGCCGAACGCAGGACACGTGCAGAATTCTGTATGAGAAACATTTATCCAAAGAAAAATGGAAAAAAATGTCACAATAGACGAATTATGGGTGTATTTAAATGATTTCAAAGAAAAAAGAGCCATTTATTATCATAAAAGGAGAGAAAAACTTTAAGTGCATGGTTCGAAGAATCGAAAGAATGTTTTTCTAAATGTTTCATGATTGTTGCTGGTTTTTCCTATAATGGCAAGTTAAAAATAAAGAGATTTGAAAACATGTCAAGATTAAATCCAAATACAATCAGTAACATATTTTATCGCCAATTTTTCTGAATGAAATACCATCGCTTTACCCGCAGTGCCATCAATCAATCTGTATAACTCCATCAAGGCAAAGCTAGCAGTCACACACTGTAAATTTCCCGAAAGGAATGGAACAAAAATACGATATCAAGGCCATAGCCTTCACTGATATCCCTACTAAATCTCCAGATGTATCACCTATGGATTTTCGTGCTTTCGGACATTTAAAATCTGCCTTATTTGAACCTCGTCCCAATACCTTACAGCACTCTAGAAAGCTGATCAGGAGGAATGGGATAGAATACCTCTTCTGACACTTCAAAAGGCATTATTATCCTGGAAATTACGGTGTCGCAAGATAGTTCAGAATAAGGGCTATCAAACAGAACATTTCAAACACAAGAAATTTATGTAATTTAGTTTTGTGACTACAATATACATTGCCTAAAAAATGTGTGAACAGCCTCTGTAATTATATACATTTATTCTTAAATTTACGTTTGTTTAATTATGGGTCACAAAATTGCGTATATTTAATGTAACTAAATACTTATGTTTAAGGAAATATTGTTTTTACTCGTGTTATTTAAGTTAGATTGTTACTGTAATTACAACACAACGTTGCAACTTGGAAGGGAGAAACAACTTCTTCACATTTTGACATAATAATCTTATAATTATTTCGGCTAACTGCATTCCTTTCAACACTGACAACACTTCACACGTAAAATCTTTTTGCTTGTAAGTTTCTATAAACATGTTTTGGAAAATGTTTATAAATGCTGTTTAGACAGATGGCAACTATGATAAAACTTTTCTCTTTGCTCTTAGAATGATTAAATACTCAAGTATTAAAACCTAACCATGTCAGGTTGTTCAAAACATGATTAGTTAATAGATATTAGTTTCAAACCTCAAAGCATTCGCACTGTGTTAACACTAATATTTATTGCTCGTAATATGTTTACTTGAAAATGTAATCTGTTGTTCAATATATATTTATATGAAAGTAGTTAAAATTGAAACGAAAAATATTAATTACTTTTGGAGCTAATAATTACTAATTCTTTGAAAATTAGATTAAGCGAATATGGTCTAAGGTTCCTTTCATGTATACTATGGTTATTTTCATATATAAGATTTCGCTTAAATCGTAGAACAAAACTTATGATTGTTGAGGTGTTATACGCATTAATAAAAAGAATTAAGAACAGAATACTTATTTCATTAGTACAAAATGGGTATAACGTCGTTTAAGTTCAGAATTTGCAGATTATACGTTTCAAACTACATTTGTTTTAACTAAATTTAATTAAATGTTTGCAAGAATTCTTGTGTCTGGAAACCTTACAGTCCTGTTATACATCTGAAATATCTAAAATTTAGACTTATAATATATACAGAAATAACACCTTTTGTTTGGTTTTACAGAGTTAAACTTGGCAATTTAATGTAATTTCGGGCTTTATTCTCTACCAATAAATATTTGGACACCTGTGATAGAAAAGGAAAACTAACTTTATTCAAAATCAATAGTTGGTAGAGCCTCCACCAGAGGCAATTACAGCGTGAACCCTCCGGGGTATACTTTCCCCAAGTCTTTGTATTACAAATAGTGGCATTGTCGTCCACTCGGTTTGGAGTAGACTTGGAGTAGACTGATTTTGGACGGGTCGTGCACTCCTTAATTCGGCGATACAACTCGACCCAGAGGTTCTCGATAAAGTTCAGGTCTCGGCGGCTCTCGGCAGGCCAGTCCATCCGATGAACTCCATTGGCACCATACCAAGCCTTCGTTAACCTCGAAACATGACAACTAGCATTGTCGTCCTGAAAGTAACAGGGGTCCAACCCGTAAAACTGCCACAACGTAGGAAGCACATTGTCATCCAAAAAAAGTGCAGTAGGCATCGGCGTTGAGCTTACCATGAATGGGGACCAAGGGTCCCAGTCCTTACCAGGAGAAACACCCCCAGTCCATAATTACACCTTCACAGAACTTGATTGTTGTCACAATGCATTCTGGCAAGAGACGTTCTCCAGGCAAACGCCAGACCCTTTCGAACGGTAAAGCATGAACCTTTATTCGTCGCTCCAAAGAACCCGTTACCACTGATCTACGGTCCAATTTCCATGTGCTTTGCACTACATTAACCGAGCAGCGAGTTTGGACTTTGTGACCAAAGGCTTATGGGCAGCAGCACGACCATGAAAACCCAGCACATGTACTTCCTTAAGGATGATATTCCTAGAAACAGTACTCCCGGATGCCTGTTGAAATTTCTCGTGGATGAGGGCCATTGGTTGGGTGCGGCTCTTCCAAATTTCTCTGGACATCACTCGTAGGTCCCTATCTCCTAGTTTCGTTGGTCTGCCGACTCGGGACATATTCTGACAATCCCCGCTCTTCTACTTCTTAATCACAAAGACCACTGTCGATTTTGGGTGCTCCTGATCACTAGATAAGTCACTTAAGGATCAGCCACATTTGTTTGGTTTGGAGCGCTACGGTCTACTGTTTTGCACACGAGGGCTAATGAGACCAGGACCTACTGCTTAAAGCCGATTCCGAACGGCTACAAACATCCATGCCATAGTGGGATTCGAACCCACGAACTCCGGTACCGACGATCAGCACCCTAACCAATCGGCCAGAGTTCGGCGGCCACATTTGTGATACCCGATAATTATACTTTTTTCGAAATCAGAGAGCTCCGAACTGCGCGGCATCTTGAATGCGACTACTGTTTCCTATACGATGTATACCGGTGTTGGCCGTGACATACCCCAGGATCGCAGATATCGTCATTTGCATAGCTGTCCAAATACTTATTGGTAGACAGTGTATCAGTAATGGGACTCATTCTCAAAGGATATCGATGTAATATGAAAGTGTGTCTATTTTGATCTATCACAAGCTTCAAGCAAGTATCTAACAAGCAAGTGCTTCTATCAAGCAAGTGCTTAATAAAATTATACGAAAATTTGAGAGATATTTAAGACTTGCTTCACATGTAATAAATTTTTTAAAATTAATTCT
>CM063510.1:13979545-13992045 GCA_032207245.1 Pardosa pseudoannulata
ACAAGAGATATAAAACTAAAAGAAAGTTAAAAAAAAGGGATGAAATTTTTTTCAAACGATCTCTTGTTTAGGGATTACTGTAAAATGCTGACCTTACTGAAAAATCCTAAAACTAAAATTAAGTATTTTTGTTCAGGGATTGAAAAAAACAATATTATTATTCTCATATACTTTTATGTTCGGAATATATATTTGAGTATTTTTAGAAATGTAATTGTTCAATCCCATGGTGTCTCATACCTTCTAAAAGAAATTGGAGCATTCTTAAAGTATGTCTGTTTTCACGTACCATAAAATTCCAAATAATCAATGCAATCGTAAAAAGATTTTCTGAGATATTCAAGACTTGTTCCACCTGTTCTGAAATTATGAAATATTTCTCCATAATTGATAATAATAGAAAATACATACCGTTATTAGAGTAAAAAATTAAATTAAGTTTTATCACTGGGTTAAATTTGAAGTTTTATACTCAATAAATAAGCCTAAATTCTCTTCTTTGCGCATATTGTTGTTGTGTAATAAATAAATTAGCAACATTTACGTAATTAAAATTTGAGATTAAATTTTAATGACTGTTTTATTATAATTTAACTCTAATTCTTTTTTTTTGTAATATCAAGAGGATTTTAAATTTTTATATCAAATATTTCTGTGTTAATAGTTTATTTTATAGATTGCAGTTTTCAGATCAACCTGTTTTAAGTTGTAGGATAATACTTTGTATGGGAGAATGTTTATGACACTTATAAACTATGACACAATGATCTTAGTACCTGACTCTGCAATTTTCTGTTCTAGATTCTTACTAAGTTTCTGACAGTTTTGGATGCCGGAGGCTGTCACTCAAATTAAAGATACTGTAGAAAGAAGAACTTTGTGAGGAGCGGATTAGCGCAAATATATGTAAGTGTACGGAAGTGAAAAATAGGTATTTTGAAAGAAGCTCTTTTGAGAGTTAATCTACATTTAAAATGAAAGCCAGCAAAATATATGAAGTGTGATTATGAATTTACCTTGCCATTAATCAGTATTTAGCAGCTTCATAAAGTTACGAGCCTCCCTTTTATGATTACAAAATCTGTTTGTATTTTAATTTACTTGTTATTTCAACAGTTGGAGATCATGAACATCTAACATATCTGTTCGTATGCTTCGAACGATGGCTCTATGGTTAGGGCACTGGTCTTCAAAACTGGAGTTCGTTTGTTCGAGTCCTACTGTGTCATGCGTGTTCGTAACCGTTCGGAATAGGCTTTAAGCAGTAGGTCCCGGTGTCATTATCCCTCGTGTTGCAAAAAAGTAGATCTTATTTCTCCAGACCCCAACAAACCATATTTAACCACTTGTCTGTAAAATATATTTGAGAAAAACGTGCCGAAAATGAATTTTTTTCTCTTTAATTTTGTTCGTTATTATCATCCAAATGTTAGATTATTTCTGAAAAAAAATGAAACGAAATAACTGTTATTTTCAATATTTTCCGATATATGGGAAATGTTAATAGGTTGCAGTAATTTCTGCTCAGATTACAGCAAAATAAATCTAATGATATAATTTTCTGGATAAATATAATAAACTATCAGAGCAATATTGTTATTTATATTAACTGTCATGAATTCCATGTCCCTGAGTTTCCTTTGAATCTCACAAATCCTTTACAGTATTCGAGAAATACCGAAAAACGGAGTGAAACTGCCGAAGTTCTCGAGGGATAGTATTTCTGTCTATTGGGAAAATGGCAAATTATACATTATGCATTGAACGAACCGCATTCGGGCTTCACGGAATTAAACTACCGTTTTTACTCTTCCCCGAACTCAGGCCGGGCATTCCAAAATTGGTGCAGTTGCGTTGCTCGAACTGAGTTCGGGTGTTAGGTGAGGGGGTAAGAATGTATAGACAAGGCAAGAGAGAATTAGACGTGAGGTGAGTCCGTAAGGTAATGGGGAAGGAAAAGTTGCAACCTATATTCTAAACTGTGTTATCGGACAAACCATAATATTGCCACATAAAGTATCTTTGCCAACGATCTCAGTGGCCTAATGGTCAAAGCGCGAGATCTAGACCTGAAGATTGCTTGCCATGGCGGTTGATCAAAAGTACGGATTTTTAATTTAAAAGTGTTATTTATTTTTTCCATATGTTCTTGAACATTCTAGATCCTCTTTTAATTTGTAAATTAGTTATTTCTCGAATATTCTGTTCGGGTATAAAAGCTGATACCCACTAGCTGTAGGCAACTTCCCGGTCTTGTAAAGTTGCGAGTTGCTACTTAGCTTCAATAAATTCATCTGTTAAGTTCAGCAGTGTGTTCATTCGAATCTTCATGATAATATAACAAATAATTTTCCAAAATTCGAATGTATTAAATGTTTGACACTTTTCATGATATTGAATTTCACAGGATGTTACAAAGGATTTTATGATTTTGTAACAGTTGAAACAGGTTTGAATATTTCACACAGTTTTATGTACTTCGATTAAGTATTTAAAGATTTAGTTTTGTCGAAAAAGAGGCACCTTCACCTTTCCCCAAGAATTCTAGAGAATGTATGATGAGATTAAGGGCATGGAGGATACTTCTCTTTGGAGGTAGGTAATTTTGAATACATAAATTAAACTAATAGAAGAAGTATTTCACGTTTAATTTTTATCTTAAAATCATTTAATATTTGTCATAACGTTCCATTTCCTTAATTTTAATTCTCTTCCATTTAGTTTAGTTTAATTCTATAAGCTTTCCTTAAAAATTCCCTGTTTGTAACTTTCCTGCCATGCTCCCAATTATCACGTTGGTGAGTCGAAAAAGATATTTTTTATCGCATAAGCCGCTCTGGATATTCAATCAGATGACATCACACATAACAGGAACGTCACTTGGCGTTCTCCTTGGCGAGCGCTGCATTGCAATAGTTTTCTAAATTCGCTCTTTTCATGATATGACACATCCCCACTCCATTGGTATGTTTTAGTCCTGCGCTTGGCGGTTTTCCACCGTGCCGCCAGGCCACTGGAATGTTGATGAGTTTTCCAGCCATCAGCCATTACCAGCCGTTTTTTAAGCCCAGCAGTCACAAGCTAGATTCTTCACTTAGACATGACTTGCTTTCCAGACTGGCGGTTCTCATCCGAGCAGACAGGATGGAGGAGAGAAAGAGACCTGGATCCCGAAACGAGAAGAGGAGCTTTGGGTTCCGTCCTACATAATTGTCTTATTTTTTAGTTCATTTTTGTTTTCACCTTTTTTTATTAATTATTATCTTTAAAAAAATCAATCAATTGGCTTCTATTATTTTTTTTTTAAATTTTATATTAATATCAATAAAATAAATTAATTCAGAAACTTCTCCTTTATTTTTAATGCCTATTCTGTTTTTTTATTTTAAGATTTAAACTAAAGTTGGCTAAAAGCCAAATTCAATTTATATATTAAATATCGTTTTAGCTGAACGATGGCCATTACTGGCCTTCGAACCGGAGTTCGAGGTCACCCACTCAAAGTTTAAGCCTTTCGGAATCTTTCAGTAGGTCCCGGTCTTTTATCGTATTTCCTAGACCGTAGCGCTCCAAACCAAACCAAACCAAACCAAACCTTCGTTTAAGGACATAACGCGTATTACTACTATACATCACCCACTCTAATATATTTTTATTGTCTTTTCTATGAGTTCCTTTTTCAGGTACAAACCTTTTCATGTTTTGCTCGACTCCTAGTTCCCCATAGAAACCCCACTTCCACAGAAAACACCATAACAATATTTTTAAATATTTATAGCTATATAACTTTTTATAGATTCCTTTAGCATTTAAAGGAATCTATAAAAAATTAAATAAGTCTTAAATTTAGACCATAGAGCAAGCACTTATATTACTGGATTTCTCTACTCTTATATTAAAAAAAAAAAATATATATATATATGTATATATATATATATATATATATACATATATATACATATATATATATATACATATATATATGTATATATATGATATATATATATATGTATGTATATATATATATATATGTATATATATTTATATATATATGTGTATATATATATATATATATATATATATATATGTATATATATATACATATATACATATATATATATATATATATTTATATATATGTATGTATATATATATATATGTATATATATATATATACATATATATATATATATATACATACATATATATATATATACATATATATATATATATATATACATATATATATATATATATATATATACATATATATATATATATACATATATATATACATATATATATATATATATATATATATATATATATATATATATATATATATATATATATCTATATATATATATATATATATATATATATATATATATATATATATATATATATATATATATATATATATATATATATATAATATATATATATATATATATATATATATATATATATATATATATATGAATGCGTGATTAATTATGTACAATTGAAAAATCCCCTTAAAAATGTCTGAATCGTAATGAGCCATATAGTAAAACGTATCCGCTCATTCATAGAAATAACATGGCGAAATCTTCATAAAATCCTTTTTCTCAATGCATGATTTTTCATCTTTACACGTACATTTTATCTTTATGTACATTCACTCTTATCACTTTATTCAATGCGTAATATAATTTAATGTAAAAAAAAGAGAAAAATATGCTGATTAGTTCGAAAGGAGCATTAAAAAATGTTTTAAATATTTTTAAAATTTAATTAAGAAATTATTTAGTTTAATTAAAAAAAATTGGATTTATTTAGTTTTAATTCAACGTACTCCTCTACAATGCTCATGTTCGAAATCTTTAACTTAAAGTTTTACAATTTAAACGTAATTATTTCCATAAAAGTTTTCTAAATTTCACCTTCTCCTTAAATTAAAATATGATACTTCCACTTGTTAAAAATGTCATGTTGTACTGAAACGAAAAACAATTATAATTACGACTAAACAGAAAGTAATTTAAATAGTGCTTTTAAACAGAAAATTTGTGATTAATCGAAAAAAAATTATTTTCTTCTTTTTCGTTTGAAAGCTACTATGTAGCCTTAAAAGACATGAATAAAAATCTAAAGACATGTAAAATGAAAAGAAAATTTAAAACTAGATACATGTGTTTTTATACTTTCGCTTGACAATTGATCATCATAAAAAGCTGACCTCATTGGAGAATCGTAAAATTAAAAGAAAGGAATTTCGTTCTTGGATGAAAATAAGAAGAACACACTCCAACTTTTTTATGTTTGGTTACTATATTTGGCCATATTCTATAAATATAATTGGACAATCTAGAACAAAATCAAGTTTCATCTGCTTGTAGGATAAAAAATAAAATGCGATCTGTACTAAAATGAAAAGTGCAGGACTTTTAGAAAAGAATCATCATATTATAAATTTTATATTTTTCATAATTAGAGACAAAAAATTATACGCAGTATGCCATTCCAAAGAAAACTTTAAATTTTGTTAATATTTCCTCTCAAAAGTAAGTTTTGTAATGAGACGATTTAGATCTCTTCAAAAATAATTAAAGTTTCTGTTAAAATACGAAAACGACAATTTTGAGATCTAAATCGGACGTTATTACATTGCAAAAATTTTAGTTGGACCTGATTTAAAAAATAGATTTATTGCGTCAATTTACAGTTGGAGTGGTGATCCCAAACAGATAGATTTTATTCTAGAATTTCGGTACTTTTAGAATGTCGGTGAATTTTATTCTAAGAGCGCTTTACCATTTACAGACACGATAACATCTGTATCGGCCGGCAAATAATGCAACGACAAAGCGGTATCGTGTCGTCTAGAAAGCAGTTTTTACACTTTACCGATATCGTTTCATTTAAAAATGGCGGTAAGCTCGCACAAGTTTTATAATGACTGGAGTAGTAACTTTTATAGACTTACTACAACAACTATTGTTTGAAAAGTCAATTTTAACGCTAATTCATTGCACACATTTTAAAAAAATTAGATACTAGGCACCAATTTCTTATTTTCTTTCCACCGGTGATATTCTAGTGAAGCTTTGGTTTGGCCTCTTTTTTCGTGAAAAGGTGAATTTAATGCTCAATGTTTGAGTCATTTTGGCGTAGTGATAGTGCGTTGCGCTATAGCATTTTTCCGCCTTGGGATCGATTCCCGGTGTTTTTTTTTACTATTTCATTTTAAAAATTTAAATTTTTTCTGTAACTCTCTTAATTCTGTTAAAATTCTGGCATATCTTCTAATAATTAAAATTATTTTTGTTTAAATAATAATATATTAAAAAATACGAATAAAAATGTTTTCAGATTTAAGCGCTCTTTTCTAATTTTATGTAATTAATTTTGTCCTTTTCATTTCAGTTTTTAAATCTATTTAATATGGACTATTAACACATTTACCAGATCATTTTTTCTTTAGTAACTTTACCTCTTTAAATTTATTAAACAATCTTAAATCAAAATTTGATACACTCAGTAATTTGCTTTCAAAAGCAACAGTATGTGATAAATGAACTTATTAACTATTGCAGATGAGAATTTAATATAACAGATGTGAAATTCAAACAGTAATGATAGCAAATCTACGATAAAATTGCATTTTATGATCAAGTGAGAATAACATAACATGAAACATTAAAATCTGAGCAGAATGTGTTAATTTA
The DNA here is from genome assembly GCA_032207245.1 of Pardosa pseudoannulata. Taxonomy (NCBI): domain Eukaryota; kingdom Metazoa; phylum Arthropoda; class Arachnida; order Araneae; family Lycosidae; genus Pardosa; species Pardosa pseudoannulata. The sequence continues at coordinate 13,986,256 of CM063510.1, forward strand.
ATGCGCAATAAATCTAAGTACAAGTAAGTATAATATTTAATTATATTAATAAGGAATTAAAAAATAAAGTCATGTAACAACTGTATTACAAAAAAATATAATTCATTAATCCAAAGCAAACAACGTGAGTAGCGATAGCTCTCAAAATGTCGGACCGATTCAAAAGGAATAGCGCTTGCGGAACGACAAAACTGCCCGATAAACGATATCGGCCGTTCGAAAACGACAAAATCGTCATTGAATCGGTTGGTGGGAAAGCGAGTAGCTCATCTTAGTGCATTTTACGTACGCCGATGTCGGAGAACGACAGTCGTCTAAGATTTATCGCTGTCGTGTCGGTAAGGAGGAAAGCGCTCCAAGGAAGAAAAAGCCTTTTATGGCTACTCAAGAGCTTTTTTTGCTGTCATCTATTGAAAACATCAACCTAGAGGGGCTATAAACGTAATAGGTACAGAAGGTGGTATTTGCAGGCGATCTTGACCAAATCTGAAGTCGAGAGGTAAAATGCAAACGCTGAAATAGTTTAAGAGATCCCATTGGCCACCTGTGGGAGAGAAGTGTGTCATGGATCTGGAGAAAAAGTATGGTAAAAAATAAAGTGAGTCGAGAGAACCAGAAGATAGAGAAGGTAATCAGAGGAGATAAAGAAAGATAGAAGAGGTTCTGAAGAACCTAGAATAAACAACTTCGAAAGAATGAACGGTGAATTAGAGCCGCTACCCCCTTCGAGAATAAGTGCCTAACAGTAAGACAGCGAGTTAAACCCTATCAGCGTTCGATTTCAGCCCCTGGATACAAATCAGCCTCAACATAATCGAGTTCTAAGACACTTCGTCCTCAACATCTATTATTACCTGTCAAGAACTTAGAAGCTCTCATCCTTAGAGACCTTCTATGAATCAGGTTCGGATTTCACTTTTTCAATTTTATCAGGTCCTCATTTAAATACTAGATTATTTTCAAATACACAATTATTTAACTGATCTCGAATTTCAACATATGGTCTGACCATAAAAAACATAGTTGTCAAAATAAGTTGATTAAAATTAATTGGTTAATTTTATAAAGATCGTGAATAAATAATTTAATTTTTTATTCGTGTTTGCAGTCTTTTTATAGAATCTGGTGAAATTAAACATTAAAACTAAGCCTTAAACAAAAACCAAATAAAGCCATTTTCAAGTACTACCAAAATAAAATAGCTTAAGATTGAAACCACTAAACAAATAAAGTTAAGAGAGTTACATGACAAACTTCTTTTGTACAACATCTTCTTCAAAGGTTTAAGAACTTTTTTCTTTTTTGACAAAAAATCAATTATTTGTACTAAGTTGTGTGATACATTAAAAAGTATGTGTTTGTCCAAGTTGAAAGAAGATGTGGAAAATTTCATTTTTAAAAAAGATGGTACCCACCCCCCTTTGCATTCTGAGATTTGTAAGTTTCAAACAGAGAACAACCATACCCTTGAATTGGTCGAAGTACAGCTGATGTTTTGTCTTACATAGCTACGTTTCCAGGTCATCTAACTTAAATCCAGCCTTTAAACATATGTAAAAAATCTTGTTTTCATATCACATCTGCCTACATGTTTGTCCGAACTTAAATAACGCAGTTGTTACTCGTTAACAACCGATAAATAGTGAAACATTACAATATATTTAGTATAAAATGCGATTTCGCAATATTACTATAAGAGGTGACTGAAAAAAATCGTATTAAACGCTTATGAAACAAAACTTTAACAACTTTTCTTTACAGTGACATATTATTTGTAACTAGCATATGTCCCGTCATATGACGGAATCAGTAACATTTTTCATTTTCTAAAATTGTAAAGTACCCTATGAGGTAGGTAAAAAAAATGGTTTATTTTTTAGCTGAGATTTCTCTGGTACACGTTCAATAATTCGTTTATCTTCATACTCCTCTAAACTCTCCCGATACTGTGAATGCAGTATATAATCACATTTAATTCATTTAGAAAGATAATTGAAAGTTTTCCTAGCTACATCAAAATCGTTGAGTTCTTTCCAATTTTTTTCACAATAATTAATAGAAGTAATAGAATTAAACTATCCTGTCCACTGCGTCCTAGAGGTAGGTAGAATTTGTTGTTAACACCGGTGATAAAATTTTCATTTCAACAAAACGTAATCGATGATTAAATTTAAAATTATCCCATTTGTACCTAATGTATTATTTAAGTAAAAAAAAGAAAAATTATTTACGTAATATCTAAGTAAATAATATAAAATAAGAAATGATTAAATGAGATGGTTAAAGGAATGACGTCATAATGCTAGAAAAAAATGTTATTTTTGAAGAGGTGGATTTCGAACATTTTAAACAAGACAATATTTTTTGCTGTGATATGAACAGGCTTGCAATTCCGTCACTTTTTTTTACAATTGATCACTTTTAGTCACTTTTTTAAGTAAACAGTCACTTTTAGTCACTTTTTTCTTGGTGTATCACAGCAAAAGTTTAGTGTTGAAAAAAAATCATAATTAATACCAAAATATTTAAATAAAAGACCAAAATGGGATGCTCTAATCTTATTTTTTTTATTAAAATGTAATTGTCATGGTTTCCAGAATTTAGTGATTTTAAAAAGTCGCAAAGAATTTCCTGAAATCTACATTTGTACTGAAATGTGCATTTAATATATTAAAGTAACTTACGTCAAAGCATACATTTTTCTTTTTCTTCACAATTTTTGTTTAGGTACTTTAATCTAGCTATGTACATATTTCAAAACATCATTCATATATGCAGAAAATTTTGATTATAAAATTAATGTTTTGTATGTATTCAAATTTAATTTATAGATTTTCTTGAATAAGAAGCAATGTTGAGTTATGTTAGACAAAATTTTTATCCTATTTTGTATTTGACGCTAAAATCATGTCGTTTGATTTAGAGTTAAAATAAATAGAAAAATCTTAATAATAGCATCTGTAATCAAGAGGAGAAAAAAAATCGCGTTTTTTTCAATGTTTAGTCACTTTTTAGTCATTTATCCTGTATTATTTGTCACTTTTCTCACCATTTTCAAAGTACCTGAGCAGTTGTAAGCCTGTATGAAGCATAGTTATAGCAATTTATTTTTGAATAAGATCGATAGAAGACTTAACTTGCAAGATAAAATTTACTTGCTTTTAATTTTGTTAACCCTAACTTATCAGGAATCCAATATGGATGCCTCTATCCATTCCAGGTTCAACTACTGCATAAATTCGAGGACAGAAGAATAGATAAGTTAGGTTATTACTATGTTATTAAATTTATTAGGTTATTAAATTTTGTAACCGCATGCTTTATTAATAAGGTTGTATTCGAAATGGTTTCCAAATGTCGAATTATTTCACACAAATCCTTGTATTCCAGAATTTTTTTTCTGTTCAGTAATAAGTTTCCTTTTGTATGCAATGTAAAACTGGGAAATTTAATAGATTCGCCTGTTAGAACCTCTAGTATTGTTTATTTGTCATTTTTATTACCTTTGAGTTGGAGGCAGTCTTCATTTACTTTCGAACATAAAGTCGTCAGGTCATGTATCAGGCTCTCCTTGAGAAATTAGATTTTACCTCTAATAGACTTTTCGACAGTTGTTTTCAGACTGAAAAGATTAATGAAATTCCGTTTATGGACATGAAAGTTGTCTGTTTGAAAATAGTCTATCTTAATGGAATATAGGTAATCTTATAGGAGACTTCAGCTCTGCTGAATACTAAAAACTATGAGGAAAAACTAGAACTAAACTAACTATTAAGTTGTTCGCGAGACATCTGCAATTGTAGTTAATTTTTACTATATTACACCTGAAAACGTTGTTTTCTTTACCATTAAAAAAAAGTTACTTCATAATTTTAATTCAAATGCTTTCGTCTGTGATGTACTACAAACATTATCCTCTAGCAATTGAAACGTATTTTGAACTAGTATATAGTCCGTCATATGACGGGATTTGTAAAATTTTGAATATTCCAGAATTGTAAAGTACCCTATAAGGCAGGTAAAAAAGTGGTTTGTTTTTTGGCTGAGTATTATCTGGTGCACGTTCAATAATTTATTTATATTCATACTTCTCTAAAGTCTCCCCATACTGTGAATGCAGTTTAGAACCATATTGAACTCATTTAGTCAAATCGTGTGGTTATGTATAAAAAACAAACATACGAATGAAAAAACTTCTTAATTTTTAAAGATTAGCTTAAACCTTAGATATTTATTACTCCGAGAAATATACCTCTTGAACTGTCATAAAAAGAATTTGTTGTTAATATCGGTGATAAAATTTTCATTGCAACAAAAGTAATCGATTAAATTTAAAATTATCACATATATATCTAATGTATCATAAGCCAAATATAAAAGAAAATTATTTACGTAATATCTAAGTTCAGTCATAAAATGTTTGAAAATAATGCAGAGGATATTTAAGTAATTTAAAATAAAAAATGATTAAATGACATTTTTAAAGGAATGACGGCATAATGATGGAATAAAAATGGTATTTTTAAAGGGATGGATTTCGAACATTTAAAACATGACAGTACTTTTTGCTGTGATATGAAGCATATTTATACCAATTTATTTTAGAATAGGATCGATACGAGGAGATAAACTTTACTCTCTTTGTATTTTGCTAACCCTATCTTAGAAAGAATCCAATATGGATGCCTCTATCCATTCGAGGTTCAACCACTTCATAAATTCGAGGACTGACGGATACATAAATTAGGCTATTATTATATAACGGATGTTACTATAAGAGAAAACTGCAATAAATCATACTGAACGCTTGTGAAGCAAAACTTTAACCGTTTTTCTTTACAGTGACATATTATTCATAATTTTATCTTTTTTGGAAAATATTAAATGTTGTAATCACATGCTTTAATAATAACGCTGTATCCGAATTGGTTTCCAAAAGTCGCATTATTTCACAGAAATCCTTGTATTCCAGAATTTTTTTTTTTCTGTTCAGTAATAAGTTTCTTTTTGTATGCAATGTAAAACTGGGAAATTTAATAGATTCGCCTGTTAGAACCTCTAGTATTGTTTATTTGTCATTTTTATTACCTTTGTGTTGGAGGTAGTTTTCATTTACGTTCGAACATAAAGTCGTCAGGTCATGTATAAGGCTCTCCTTGAGAAATTAGATTTCACCTCTAATAGACTTTTCGACAGTTGTTTTCAGACTGAAAAGATTAATGAAATTCCGTGGGCGGACATGAAAGTTGTCTATTTGAAAATAGTCTATCTTAATGGAATATAGGTAATCTTATAGGAGACTTCAGCTCTGCTGAATACTAAAAACTATGAGGAAAAACTAGAACTAAACTATTAAGTTGTTCGCTAGACATTTTCAATTGCAGTTAATTTTTACTATATCACAACGGGAATCGGTGTTTTCTTTACCATTAGAAAAAGTTACTTCATAATTTTAATTCAAATGCTTTCGTCTGTGATGTACTACAAACATTATCCTCTAGCAATTGAAACCTATTTTGAACTAGTATATAGTCCGTCATATGACGGGATTTGTAAAATTTTGAATATTCCAGAATTGTAAAGTACCCTATAAAGCAGGTAAAAAAGTGGTTTGTTTTTTGGCTGAGTATTATCTGGTGCACTATCAATAATTTATTTATATTCATACTTTCTCTAAACTCTCCCCATACTGTGAATGCAGTTTAGAACCACATTGAACTCATTTAGTCAAATCGTGTGGTTATGTATAAAAAACAAACATACCAATGAAAAAACTTCTTAATTTTTAAA
>CM063510.1:13997045-14027045 GCA_032207245.1 Pardosa pseudoannulata
ATTTGTGATTTTAGAAACTATTATAATTATAAATCACCATGGAGTTCTTACATTCTGAATTAATATTTCGTAAAATAATTGCCTTCACTTGGTATAAATGTTACTGAAGTTACCACGGAAAGACCCTCAACATCTAGTCAAAAAATAATTCTGAGAAATAAGGTAGAGATTCATGAGTAAAAAAAAATGCTACGATGTTTGTACACCACAATTTTTATAAAACATTTTCGTCTAGCTAACAAAAATTAAATAAAAATATTTGTGATTTTAGAAACTATTATAATTATAAATCACCATGGAGTTCTTACATTCTGAATTAATATTTTGTAAAATAATTGCCTTCACTTGGTATAAATGTTACTGAAGTCACCATTGAAATACCCTCAACATCTAGTCAAAAATAATTCTGAGAAATAAGGTAGAGATTCATGAGTAAAAAAATGCTACCATGTTTGTACACCACAATTTTTTAAAACAATTTCCTCTTGCTAACAAAAATTAAAAAAAATAAAATAAAAATATTTGGGATTTTAGAAACTATTATAATTAAAATTCACCATGGAGTTCTTACATTCTGAATTAATAATTTGGAAAATAATTGCCTTCACTTGGTATAAATGTTACTGAAGTTACCACGGAAAGACCCTCAACATCTAGTCAAAATATAATTGAGAAATAAGGTAGAGATTCATGAGTAAAAAAATGCTACCATGTTTGTACACCACAATTTTTTAAAACAATTTCCTCTTGCTAACAAAAATAAAATAAAAATATTTGGGATTTTAGAAACTATTATAATTAAAATTCACCATGGAGTTCTTACATTCTGAATTAATAATTTGGAAAATAATTACCTTCACTTGGTGTAAATGTTAATGAAGTCACCATGGAATGACCGCCATCATCTAATCAAAATTGTAATTCTGAAAAATAAGGTAGAGATTCATGAGCAAAAAAAAATGCTACGATGTTTGTACACCACAATTTTTATAAAACATTTTCCTCTAGCTAACAAAAATTAAATAAAAATATTTGTGTTTGTAGAAACTGTGTGTATGTGTGTTGTAACGATCCGTTACATGACCCTAGCGAAAGAAGAGCGGAAGGTGACCTTTCGCAGCGGACAATTACGGTTAGCGGCTGGTAGAAACGTGCAGTCCTAACAATAGCCGTTTGTGTACTAGGTCCCGCCGACAAACCCACGACTTACGCTTAAATGGACGTAATTGAAAACTGTCGGTACGCTGGAGCCAGCGCGTCTGCGGCTTTATCATGTCTGCTACTGTCAAAGGACTCGAGTAATAATTATTAATCGAGCGATGCTGTAGTGTACATCTGGGCCCCGTTACCGGTGCCGCAAAGGAATTTAAGTTGTTTTGGTGGTTGACTTAAAGACGACCTTTCGGCCACATCTGGAAACGGATCAGCTGATCCAGGCGCAAGATACGTCAACCTGGGTCTGGAAGGTTCCGGAAGAATCACGTGAAGGGAACTGGGACCTGTATAAAAGAAGATTGGCTGATCCAAGAAGGGGGTTTTTGTCTTAAGAATTGCTTTGGAGCTGTTTTGTAGAGCTCGAGAGGCGTCCACTCGTCTCTCCAATTTCCGGAGCTTACTTTGCTTTAGAGACCACCAGGGTCTCTGCTTTTCTAAGAAGTCGACTTTCAACTTTGGGATTTCATTCCCATTATCTTGAATATTTTTCGTGCTTAGATGTAGGTCGCTGAGAGTGACCCTTACTCTCATTTTGGATCGTCCTGCATCCTTAGTTTCTTCAACGAACTCCAGCGTGATGATAAGCACTTCTGAGCGTTTGAACCTAAGTGTGGAAGCCGACTGTACTGATCTTCAGCCCGGAGGTTATAGTGTCAGTGTTTCATATCCGGCACTAATTAGCGAATTCTGTTCGAGAAGAACTAGCTTCACTGCACCACGCATTCTAATTGTGTTAATAACGTTATCTCAGCACGAGATCTCAAAAAAATTTTAGAATCTACTGAAACCTGTGCATAGCTGTACATAATTATTAAATCGAATAAGTATTTAATCCAGAGTAAACATTTGTCCAGCCTGTATCATTGACGTCTTCGCCTAACCCTACATCAGGAGGTCACAATAAATAAATATATATATATATATATATATATATATATATATATATATATATATATATATATATATATATATATATATATATATATATGTATATATATGTCAGGTCTAAAAATGGAGTAGTTGGAAATGTGAGTTATAAGCGATTTTAACAAGGGAACTCTTTTATTATAATAAAATGAATGAAAAGATCCACGCTCACGTAAGCTTTTAGGATAATCCTTTCAGGAAGCATTTTGGAAGCATTTGATGAATTTGCAAACAGATAAGAGTCAGTTAGCGCATGGGCATAGAGCTGTTAACACCTTTTCCTCGCTTAGCTCCTCCATCTTAGCTTTCATTCTCCTTAACACTGGATCACGGCATATATATATATATATATATATATATATATATATATATATATATATATATATATATATGTGTGTGTGTGTGTGTGTGTGTGTGTGTGTGTACGTGTATGTGTGTGTATGAAATATTAATTTAATTCTGATTTATTTCATCATATAAGTACGTTTTTATTTGTATACTTGCATGTTACGTCAGTCACGTGATTTTAATTAATATTTTATTTTATTGCAATTTGAGAAGAAATTTATATTTGCTGCAAATATAGGATTCATCCTCATATTCCTAACTCTAAAAATACATAAATGTAAGGTTTTCCCATTGTAAGCTTTAAAATAATTATTTTGAGAAATAAGGTAGAATTTCCTGAGTGAAAAAATGGTACGGGGTTTATACAACACAATTTTTATAAAGCAGTGCACACTAGCTAACAAAAATTAAATAAAAATAAATATAAAATATTTGTGATTTAAAAACTATTGTAATTATAATTCACCATGACGAGTGTTAAGTGCTTACATTTTGAATTAATAATTTGTAAAATAATTGCCTTCACTTGGTGTAAATGTTGCTGTATTCACCATGGAATGACCCTCACCATAAATAGAAAAGTACCTTTGGTAGCATTCTTCACGGATTTAACTACCCTTAGGCTCTCTGAGAGAGACTCTTTTAGTACTTTTAAATATCTCGGAAAAGTCATGCAGCTTCTGTGGGGAAACTTTTAAGCTTTCGAAGTTATATAAGAGCATGATATAGATTTTGTAATATATCGTACAAGACTTTGAAAATTTTACTTGTATTTATTTTATGATATTACTATTTTTATTAATGATAAGGCTATGAGCGTTAAGTATTTGAAAGTTCGTTTGCAAAACACAGTGATATTCTTTTTCAATTTTAAAATAATTAAAAGATATCTGAAAAACTTACAAAATAGGATGCTGAAATCATAGTCACTTAATTGTAAATAGTACACTTATATGCAAAGCGTAGCATTTTTCATTTTGTTACAGTCGGCAAATGGGCAATATGTAATGTTTTAACATGTTTTCAATTTTTAAATTGCTCACTCTGTAATAAACATAATTCTAGATCTTTAGATCTCTGATCTCTAATTTATCCAAGTTAAAATTATTCTTATTTTTTCTCTTTTATTGGACTACATTTAATATAGGCCCAGGAAATTTCCATAACCTCGTTTCTTTCTGCCTCTCCCTAGTGATTCTTTTATAGTTGCCAGGTTTAACATTTCAAAATCCTTACCTAAACCTCCATTTCATCTCAATTTAAACTTGCCTCTATCTTTTACTTTCACTTATATCTGAATAAAGATTATTTAATTCAAAGAGATGAGGTCAAATTAACAATTATGGGCATCAATTTTCATATATTTGATTATTTTATATTTATTGCTATATGATACGTTATAAATTTAAAATTACATTCCTGTCTCCATAATCCATCAAATATTATAACACATATGATTTTCTCTAGACCTCACATTTCAAAGTGACCAGTCGACTACCATGATTTGCCCATATTTCAGAGCTTTAAGGAAGAATAGTTCCAATAATAGTATTATAAAGGATTATTTTAATTCTTTTTTTAATCCTTTTAGTGTATCATTATGCGATTAAGTCAGTCCTTAGCCAACAATATTATAGTTTTCAAAAATTATCTAATTTTTTTTTCTAAAGTGATGTCGTAAGTTCTTCTCGACTGCAAATACTTTATAGTATAATCACATGGTTTGGTTTGGAGTTCTACTGTCTACTTTTTGCAACACAAGGGCTAATGAGACAGGAATTAACAGCTTAAAGCCGATTCCGAACGGCTATGAACACCCATGCTACTGTGCGATTCGAAACCGCGAACACCAATACCACCACTCTAACCAATCGACCAACGTTCGGCCTATAAACACATGCCGTTTGAAGACTGAATTTAGTGAGAAAATCACAATACGACTTGGTAAGTTATTTATACATCTCTTGATGTAAACAGAGAAATTACGGGGTAGATCTGAGGATTCGAGTACCCAAGTGGAAGATAATTGCTGTACCAGTACTAAGATCCCTATCGAGAGGGGGATCAAAATTAAAGGAATTCAATCTGGAAGGATTCGAGTACCCAAGTGGAAGATACTTGCTGTGCCAGTACTAAGATCCCTATCGAGAGGGGGATCAAAATTAAAGGAATTTAAATCTGGGAGCGCCAGGAATGTCCATCAGGTTGGAGATAGGAGGGACATGCTATGAGCTATTACAATTTTTATGTGTCTCAGTACGTTTGTGTCGAGACCTTGCGTTCTCAACATAATTCTAATAATGTATCTATACAAATTGTTTGTATCTCTATGCAAGCGATAATACTACACTGTTATATAACAACATAATTAACTTCTATACAAAATATCATTAATCTTGGGATTCTGAACTGTTCTAGAATAAATACATAAATATTAGCTTTGACGATTTTTTTCTCACGAGTTAGACACCTGACTCGATACCTATTGGTTTTTGCTTGCCTGTAAATCTTGTTACTCTGCTTAAAGAGTCTTCAGGCGGACAAAGCATCAAAAGCTAAAATTTTATAGAAGTCTTGATTTATTTCACACCTAAAATGTAATTGCAGTTAAATAAGTGTATCATAATTTAACCCTTAATTTCCCCCAAGCCTGGCAGCTACACCGAACATGTATATTTATAACTACTGTATAACATAATAGTGTTCTCCACAGTGGACATTAGTTATCTCAAAAATGGAAAATGATATATATTTTTTGGTTTATTTAACAGAGATTCTAATGTCTATATAGAGATGGGAAAATAACAGAAATTAAAAAATATTTGAAAAAACATCTTGTCAAATTAAGGGTTAAATACATTAAGAGAAAAATTTTAAATATCTAATAAAATTATGAAAGTAAAATAGTTTATAAACCTTATCAAATGTTCTTCATCCTCTTATTGCTCCATGATTTCCTATTGAATTAAATACATTACAGACATTTTTTAACAATTTATATATTTCAATAGTTCATCACCGTATCTATAAATATTATTTCAACGTAAGTAGAGGGCTACAATATAGAGAAGCGTTTTTTAAAACATATAGCAACAATATATTTGAGGTTCCTAATTTAATTGTAACCAAATGACCAAATAATTATTTGAAAGTATTACATGAAGACTCTTGAAACTTTATATGGTTATAAAACTGGAAATGATTAATATACAAATATTAATATCAAATATTAAAAGAAAGGTGTATTTCATCCGTTTTACTCAAGATTATTTTATTTCAATTCCTAAACAATCATGGCGATGCTCAATTGTGACTAAGGATTTACATACCGCAAAATCCTCTCTCATCAGAAAATATTATCCTACCGCCTGCTGACGAATTAATCAGGAAGGTGAATATCTCAGATAGACTCTCTAAACATCTCATAAAATAACTCAACCGCCCTTCATAACGCCGGTAAAATTAGATTAGAAATGGTTCACTTACGCATTTCAGTGTGGTGGCGTATGCGGTATATTATTATTTAATTGAATAGTTTCATTAATTATTTTTAAAGCTTATGTAATGCAATCCACCGACAATGAAGGAATGAACCTGTGATATTCTTTATTAAAATATGTAGTAGGATACAAAATATAATCTCTATATATAAAAAATGAATTTGTGTCTGTCTGTATGTACTCAATAGACTCAAAAACCATGAATCCAATCGCCGTGAAAATTTGGGAAATTATTAGGTACATCCCTGGGAAGGTTTTTGTAAATTTTTAACGTTCGAAATCCATTCCTTCCCCCTTTTTAGAGCATTTTATGTCATTATTCCAAGCATTATTTTCCCCGGTTAAACGCAAACGATTAATTTTTTTAATTTATCGCATCATAACTACGTGAAAGAAGCAATATTTCTAGCAATGTGACGTCATCCCAAGTAATTGTTTTAAACGCAGTTTTCCTCGGTTAAAAGCAGGAGATTAAAATTTTCAATTTATCGCATAATAAATAGGTGAAAATGATATTTTTCTATCATTATGACGTCATTACTTTAAATATCTGATTTATTCATTTCTTATTTTATATTATTTAAACATCGTCTGCGTAGTATCAATTTGATTTGACCTGGAAATTGAGATATAAAGTCATTAACTTTCATTTCTATGTGACGCAAATTATAGCATTTTTATATGAGAACTTATTTTAAATTTAATTCTTAGTTAATTTTTACGTTACAATGAAATATTTATCAACAATATTTTAACAACAAAAAGTACAAATTTCAGTGACTCTCATGGGTAAATAAAAACCTATCATTTTATATAGTTATCTTCATATTCATATGGTTGTCGGTATGAATGTGCGTTTCTGTTTCATACAAAATTATGTGGTTTGTCATAAATTTCCTTAATTTTGAACACCATTTATTAATAAAACCAAAATTAGAGCTGTTGTTATCAAAACTTCTGCTTCCTATTCTACCACTTAATATGTCTAGATCTATTAACGTTGCTAATCAACGTACATAATATGATAGTATAAAAACTGAATATTGTTATAATACGCTTATAATAGAAATATATAAATATGCCAATGACTGGAACACTACTGTGACGAATTTAGAGAGTAATGCACGAAAAAAATCTTTGTTTAAAAGTAATACATTAAGTTTACCGTAGCAAAGCACGGACACATTTGCTAGTATATATATATAACTGAAGTCGAGTTTCGTTACTTTTGGGAATATATTAATTTTATTTGAAATGGAATAAATATGTAATAAATGAAGTGTACATTTTTTGTAAAGTACTTTTAAAAATTGAAAAATTTAATTCCTGGAGCTGATAAATTTATGCGTTTCATTAAAAACGACGCTATTTTGAATGTTTGTTGCTTGAAGGGTAATAAGACTGGGTAAAAATAGTACGAAAAAGAGTTCAATATTGAAAAAATAACTCAGGTGGGATTTGAAAATGTATGTTAACACTTCAAGGTCTGAGAATTTCAAACGTATGCCTCCAGGTGACTGAAGTTTTTGAATGCCTTTTTCACATTTAAAAAATACGGTGAAGAAATATATCTAACACAAATCTAAAAATATCTATACAAACATTTTTTGTTAAGAAATTTCGAACCTATTTTATTCATAATGTAGGATTTATTTAATTTACTTCGAATTAATATTTAACGAGATATTATTGAAAAAGTTTTAAAATTTAAAAAATGTTCCACATAAGTAAACAATTGTTAATGTAAATTTTTAAACAAATTTGAATATAAACTTACTTAAATACTTTTAAGATTTATTACATGTTAATACGTACGCTTTATTTTACGTTATTTTTAGTTTATTTTGCTGGTAAAGAATGAGTGTTACAGAATTGTGTTACAGAAAAACAAATTCAATTGATTTATTTTAGTCCAGTTTGATTTGTGATAAGGCTATTAATAGGTTTTACGCTATCACATGAAATCCGAGCATTTTTCAACAGGAAAAGAGATTCTGGATTGAATATGCTGCTTTTTCAATGCGTACAAGTTGACTCGTCGTAAGGCTTTCACAAAGATCTAAATCTTAGATTTCTAACTGGCACATGTGGCTCACGAGGCAAATTTTAAGGTCCGCAAAAGCGTTTCCTTACAATGAAATATTTCCTCAGTTTTTTGTTACTTCAAGGTAGTTTATTAAAGTAAAGCATATGGGTATATTTCGTCGTGGACAGAGAGAGTTTCACAATGGCTCATTTTATCAAGATTGTAATCAATAATAAGAAGAACATGAAATTCAAATTTACAAACACTACTCGTATGTTCTGGAGTCAGTAACACGACAGAAAACCGGGTAACTTGACAAAATAAATTACTGGAAAGAAACAACGAGAATCGTCACCTAGCAATAGAAACATTAGCAAAAATCTACTAAATACGTACTTTTAAGTGACCTGCTCTCCAATGACAGTCTACGAAATACGTAAAAGTACGTTTCTCACATACAGTGTGTAAAAATTAGTATAGAAATCGACCTCCTAATTCATCCTTGTATAATCTTCTCAGATTGGCTTTTACCGAGCTGGTGGTGGGCATCCCTTCGTTAGATGATGCAGGTGACAATCCTCAGATCTCTTGCTAAATTTTCCTCTCTAAATTTTCTCCCCGATAAATCTTGTTTTGATTGTTATAAATATTTTGGTTTATTTTTAGTTAATTACTTTTATTCCTACCATTGTCAATATTCAAATAAACAGACACTGCTTCGTGAACGTTTTGGAATGTAAATTGTTTAGGGTATAAGAAACTTCATCATTAACATATGCATCTGAAACATGGTCACTAACAGCAAGAGAAGAGAAAATGATGGTAATCATTGGAAGAAAGGTGCTACTAAATATTTATGTTTCAACCAATGTAATGGTTCAATCTGAAGTTCAGTGACGAGTCCCGCTAAAGTTAAAACATGGATTCTAGTCGAATAACGATATAGAAAGATTGTGAAAGAGATTTCCATTCCAGAAACATCGTGGAAAGATATAAAATTTTTTAGGACGTGTCATGGTGTGGACAGCCGCACAGACCTCCTCATCTTTGATCCAGGTCTGTTACTACTACAGAATAAAGAAACGAAGTACTCGAGCCTTAGGTTTGTTTGTTTCAAGGTGCTGTCAGTCTTGGATTATTCATATTCAACTATGATAAGGTGCCTTATCACCGTGTGGTCTTGGGAGACAACTTTCTAGAAAGTGAAGATTTCTTACGCATGGACTTCTTAATCCTATCATATTTAGGATATGCTCAAAAGATAAAATGCAGTTCTTTTGCATCCACCAAACTCCGAATAAGAACTATGTATGAGCCCTTCATAATGCTTAGAACACTTTTAGGTTCTAACTACTTAGGTACATTATCTCATGTAAATTTAAGCAAAAAATGTGCTTCCTGACTGACTGCTAGAGACGAGACTAGCCTTGTTAAAATGCCAAATCTCCTTTTCATTGTAATATAACAAAATTATAAACTTTCCGTCCATGAATTTTTCTTTTAAACTTACATTTTCTTTGCATTTTTTTCTTTTGTTATAAATCTATTACATTCACATAGTATTTTCCGTCATTCTTTCTTAGATTTTTAAAAATTATTCACATAAATATCAATTATGTTTAACTTTTGAACTCCAGTGTAGTTCTAAACTTTTCCATTAACAGTGGAATTTTATGTTAATCTAGAAATAATTAGTTTTGATAAAAATTAAATTATCTCGTGTGTGAATACTTGGAAAGAAAGTTTAAATGAATTCTTTCTTTTTTTTGTAAAATAGAAATAATAAATGAAATGTGAAGAAATACGGCTTATAGCCAAATGGCTGGGATGGTTGTTTTGCATATCCCTTTTTTGTGATTTTTGCAAAAGCCCAGATCTACTTTATTAATTAGAAACACTTACTAGAATTTAAAACTTTACACTTAAAGAAAGCTAATTCCGTCTAATTTAATTTATTAATATAAATTATTAATGATATGAATCCTCGTGCATTACGATGAATTTCGTAAGAACTATTGTTCAAAATGGACTAATTATCATCCTACAAAACTTTTAAAAACAGACTTTTTAACAAATTTTTACATAGAATTGCCATTGTTTAACGAAGGTTCTTAGTTAAATATTTTACAATTCATAAATGCTTTCTTATTATACTTTAATTTTATCAATAAAGTTTTAAACAATTCTTTTGTAAAGCTATTACTTTGAAATTATATAAAGATAGTTCATATGAAAGTAACACACCATTCGGTATGATAAATGGTTGAATGGTATTTCTATATACTAGTATGCAATATAAAACGCTATAGATACGAAGCACGTGTTACATACAGCTGTCTTGGAGGTACAAACAAGTGTCCGAGCTTTAAACGAGATTGTGGATAAACTGGTTGAAAAATCTCCAGTGTTGTATATGGAACCAGTTTTCACCAGTAGTCATATTGTGGTATGGATGAAAGAGCTTTCTTTTGCAGCAGAGGATGAAGATTGTCTAAATTTCAACCTTATGCTTTTGGTGGCCGAAAAAACTCGTCTCATTATCGACAATAATCTGTGAAAGAAAAGAGTTCCCCATTTCATGGTATTGTTTAAGGCGTTTCTTGTAAGCACACATGCGATAGCTCTTTTGTTCCTATGTCAGATTTCTTAGAATTCCATTAAGTACAAAACTCTCTGCATTGTAACATTTCATGTAGTATTGTTTGACCCTTCTGTTACTCATAGGGATTTCATCCACTATATTGCAAGTGGAGATTCCTGGTTTATTTCTCACGAGATTGTAGAGGTCCTGGGAGATACCACATAAGCTTGCCCTGGTCACATCCTGTCGTCCGTACTACTTCTTCCTTTACAAAAGTCGCTACATAATCGGAATTATGATCTTTATAAGATACACTCTGTTCCATATGCATTTAGCACGCAAATAAAAGTTCCCATACACCTACATTTTTCACAGATATAAATTGCCGTACTGTACGTTGTAACGTTTGGTTTGGAGCAATACGATCAGCAGTTTTGCTACAAGACGTCTAAAGTAACGTTAGCAGGTATCCGTCATTGCGTTAATACCGCTGGGCTTGCTCATACGTTATCATGAACACATCGATCGTAATCTGATGATATGGTGTAATGGGTTTCAAGCACTTAGATCCGTGTATACGGGAAGACGTAGTCTTAACACAATCTCGCTATTACGAAAATGTCAATTTTATATGTACGGTCCTTTCATGTGCTTTCTTGTGTAATTTATATCACATAGTAAACATGTGTACAACGTACAACAACAATTAAAAATTAAATTATGTATTTAATATTATGTAATGGAGTGAGACTCTTAATAAGGTATAAAAATCCTGTATGCGGCTCTCTTTGCCCACATGCTTACCCACCACTACATTGACATCTGATTCTAGTATTATATTTGGCAGATTTGTAACATGTTCCTCTTTAGAAAAGTAAAAAAAAAACCTAAACTTACGAGCAATAATTCTTATAACTTCCTATCAGGTCTGAGAAAAGAAAAACCCTTAGAGAGTTGATGGAATAGAGATGGAAATCTTCCATCGCTGTAAAAGGAAAGTTTCGAGAAAAGAAACGAGTGAATTTTTTCTAAACAGCTCAGAATATCATGTCTCAGGTAAGTATTATTCCCTTAAAACTCTTCTTTTTTAGAAGCAGAAGGGGGAAAATAGAATTCTGAAAGTCGTTTGGAGCAAAGGAGGGATTTTTCTCTACTACAGGAATATCTGTGTCTTTAGGGAAAATGTTAAAATCATGATCGCATATTCTTCATATACCTAGATTTTTAAATCTCTAGTAGATAGTAATTTATTCACCATTCCCTCTCTCTCTTTCTGCTTATAAATATATCAATATATATCTATATATAAAATTAAAAATTATTTAAAGGGACTTACGTAAATTTAAACTGCATCTTTAAAAAATATTTTTTAATTTATTTTTTCATAACTATATATCATTTTAAATTAGGAACTATCTGTCGTGTAGCTCTAGTCTAAATATAGGTATTTATCTATGATCAAATTTATAGTGGTTATTTATTTTGTTAGTCACAAAGACTAATTATTATTTGGGTTGCCTTGTGTAGACTACTTAAGTTTAAATTCAAACACAGGTTCTGACAGACTACAGACTTAAAATAAAAAATAAACTAATAAGCTAAATTAAGAGTAACTGAAATCAGCTTAAAATAAAAAAGTAAATTTATTATAAGAATGTATACATGACTAATATACAAAATTTTGAGCAATTTTCATAAGATTTATTTTTTCAACACGTTCAAATAGGTGCCACACTAATTAAGATTTGACAATAATAATTTTCTATCACTTAGATAACTATATATATAAGAGAGAGGACCCAATCTCAAATTCAAATATTTATAATGAGTACTTTTGTGGATCAATATGGTGTGCCAAGGTTGTACCCTTGGGAGCTCTTGTAGATATCTTGCGTGTTTTTTCGATTGATGGGATGATAACGTTGAATCCAGTCTCACTACTGGTCTGGGGCCTTCTAAATAACTAGTGGTGATTCTGAAAAGCTGGAACACTTTTGGCCGGTGTGCAAAGTCCAAGTCTTTCTTGGACCTAAATCTCCTTTGGTTCCCTTACTCTGTCCTCGAGTCCTGAACACTTACCGTTGAACTCGCGACCTCCGAACTCTGACAGTCGAACTTCTCTCCTCGACTCGACTGCTTAACACCCCTCTCTCTTGAATTTTCTTATTTTAAATTATTTTCATCTATGTCCTTTCTTACTTCTTTTCGTCTAGTCGGGAGAATTGTATAAAACTACTGGTCCCCTTTATCACGCCTTTAAACCGCAAACATGGGAAAACCTTGACACTTCAAAATTGGGCGCTGTCCCTTAGGGACTCATATATAGATCCACAAAGGTACATTCTTATTTAATGTCATGTACGGAAACGTGATTCTAATCTGGGACAGGGGTCAGCACCCTGCCTGAGAATCTCGCACAAGACGAAAATCTGTTGAATTAATTTTTATGGTTCTCTTTCCTTTACAAAAGATGTGATAAGGTCAGATTTAGATCCCAAGCAAATCATTTCTCGTATTATTTAATAGCAATTATATTAATTAATCAATTATTTTAATTATTATGAATTATATTAATGATCTAAATCGCCTCATCACACTATCCTTCTTAATATAATATCTACTTACCTGTAAATTGTATTACTGAAAGTGGGGTGATAGTCACCAATGAATTTAACATGACTAGAGCCGATGTTTTGTTCGATTCCTGTACCTTAATGGATCTCAGCTTGAAATTTCCTAGAATACGTTAAGGTAAATAAACAGAAAATTTAACAAAATGAAAATGCTATCTTGATAATAAAATAGCCAAAACTAATTTTCAAAGATTTAAAACATAAACTATGAAACCTGGATTAGGCACCACATGGTTTTTTCATATCCCTACTAAACTGAGTACATATTTTCTGCACTTCAAACTTCTTTTATTTGAATTTGAGATATAAACATCTAATTCTTTTATCGACAATATTAATTTATTCAATATTATTTCAACTATCAGTAGAAATGCATTTTACAATGGGTAGTGCATAATTATTTAACAAAGATTAGAGTGACATCTAAAATTTTCTGATTATACTTCAAAATAAAAGGAGTGAACATTTTTCTTGAATGATACTATTTTATCACATACTCACTTAGGTTATTAAACTTGTTTTGTTCAAAGACCACATAGTTGAGTTTCAATACTGTAACACAATACAGTGGTTTAGGAAATTCTTACTCTTTACACAATTTCTACGCCAAAGAAATCAGGTCCAGCAAGTAGTTTAGCGGTTTTAAGCATTAAGCCTGTCTTCGCTCGTTTGACTTTTCCCCCTAACCGGGAACAAATCAATTAGCATAGTTAAACTAAGTTGGCGAAAATTAGGGTGATGAAATCTCTAATCTTGTGATATATATTTACTATTACTGCAGGGGTAAGACAAATAATTCTCACCCACAGAAGCTTAAAGAAACAGTTACTAAAAGACGACAATATAGTGGTTTAGGAAATTGTTCCTCTAGTTAAACAATTTCTATGTCAAAGGAATCAAGTCCAGCAATTAGTTTGGCGGTTTTAAGCATTAAGCATGCCTTCGCTCGTTTGACCTTTCGCCTAACCAGAAACAAATCAATTAGCATCTTTAAACTAAGTTGGTGAAAATTAGGGTGATGAGATCCCTAATCTTGTGATATATATTTATTATTACTGTAGGTATAAGACAAATGTTTCTCAACCACAGCAGCTTAAAGAAACAGTTACTAAAGGGTGATAATACGATTGTTTATGTGATTGAATATATGACTGATTAATCCATAATATTGTTGGTAATGCAATCTCAGTGTGAAAAAAAAAGAATTAAATGTATTTTAAGATCACTTAAAACTTTTAAAATGTTTTGCATTTTTCTTTGAACCTATCTACATAGTGAATAAAATGAAAGCTCTTGTAGACTTTTCCATCGTAACAAAATAAATAAAAAAAATTTCCAAAATATTAGTTTATTTAATAAAACCTTTTTTTGTCTAGGGAAATTATTAAGTTCTCATAAAATGTTTTATTTTTTTAAACTATTTAATTTGCATTTTTCATTAGAGTAACTCTCAACAAAGAATTTATTTTAATTTAAAACAATTATTTTTGACACTTTTTAATCTTAAAGCAATGCCTGCGTATAGAATAGTCTATCCTCTCAAATGTTGAAATTTAAATGCAAACTACGTAGATATTAACTATCCATAGCAAAACATGAAGTTAGACCTATTTAGAGTTACATTAAGCATCACTACAACAATAATCTGATATAATCATCGTTAATCTTATCATATGGATAATATACCTGTTAGGAAAGCTATTTTACATAACAAAAGGTCATATTTAAAGGTCATTATGATGTAATGGAAGTTTGTAGGTGTTCGAGATCGACATTAAGTAATAGATTAGTAGTAAGATTAAATGATTATTCCAGAAACATACCAATAAGTAACTATCCAAACATACGAAAGAATTAAGTAACAACAATATCACTACATTAGGAACTGAAAATAAAATAATTTATAAGGCAATTCTAAAAATGAAAATACGAGATTCCTTCATGATACTATACAATTTGCTCATTGTACAAATTAAATTCTGAAATATAAATTATGAAAAGGTAATAAATTTTTTAAGGAGACATAGTATCCTTCAAATTAAAACTTTTACCTATAACATCATATTTTTGATTTAATATAAAATAAAAACTCTAAATTGCTTAGAACTAAATTTTTATTAGATATTTCTCTATTCGTTAATAAGAGCCTTATGAAAATAATTTACTTTTTTAGCAAGACCTTTTTATAAAAACATAAAATATGTACATGAAGTGAAATAAAGAAACATCCACCTATCCCCAAAATAGCTATTGAAATTTTATATTAGAAACTATTTTTTTATATCAAATAGAACTAATTATCTTTCTCTTTTATTTTGCGAAACTTAATTATATAAGAAAAGAAATATATTTTATTTTATAGCATTATGTAAATATAAGTTACATTAGCTTCAGCTTTTTGTAATCCTTCTCGTAAACCTTCGTCATAGACATTCAGAACAGGATCGGTTTGAACTAGAAGAAACTTCAAACTTCTAACAACCAATAGAAGGGCCCGTTGGTTTTTCGGGATTTTGACCCCTCCGTTCGGGAGTGGACCCCTGTTTTTTCTCTTCGGGACAGTCTGATTATTTGAGAGGAATTTCGTGTAGCTCTCGTTTAAAATTAGGTATTCACCTATGATCAAATTTATAGTGGTTGTTTATTTCTTTTAGTCACAAAGACTAAATATATTTGGGTTTCGTTGTGTAGATATTTTAAGCTTAAATTCAAACACAGGCTCTGAGAGACTACAAACTTAAGATAAAAAATAAATTAATACGCTAAATTAAGAACGACTGAAAACAGCTTTAGAGTATAAATAAGTGAATTTATTACAAATATATAAATACATTATTAATATACAAGATTTAGATTGTTTCATACGATTTACTTTTTAATATAATCAAAATAGGTGCCACACCAATTAAGATATGATAATAATAATTTCCTATCACTTAGCTAACTTTATGTATATAGGAGAGAGGACCCAATCTCAATTTCAAATATGTATAATAATAAGTACCTTTGTGGATCTTTTGGGTGTGCTAAGGCTGTATTCCGGGGAGCTCTTGTAGATACCTTTCAATTTATGTGATGATAATGTGGACTCCGTATCACCGCTGGTATGGTGCCTTCTAATATAACTCGGGGTGATACTGAGAAGCGGATGAGTTGGAAACTTCTGGTCGTTGAGAGATGTAGAGGTGTTCCTTGGGCCCAACTCTTTGATCCCCGTACTCTGTCCTGAAGTCCTGAACACTTGCCGTCGAACCTCTGAACTCTGACTTCAACTCGACTCGACTCCTCGAACACTGACAGTCGGACTTCTCCTCGAATCGACTGTTCTGCTCCCATCGATTCGAATTCACTCTCGAACCTTTCCTTTTCCTTCTAGACTTTTCTTATTTTGTATTAATTTTATCTTTGTCCCCTCTTCCTTCTGTTCGTCCAATCGGGTTAGTTGCAAAAAAATAATTGATCTCCTTAACCCCGCCTCGAGACCGCCAACTTGGAAAAACCTTGCCCCTTCAAATTGGGCACTAACCCTTAGGGACACATAAATAACTCCACAAAGGTACATTCTTATTTAGTGTCATGTACGGAGACAGAATTCTAATCTGGGACTGGGATTAGAACCCCACCCTAGAATACCGCACACGAAGAAAAAATCCGTTTAATGAATTTTATGGTACTCTATCCTTCACAAAAGATGTGATGAGGTCAGATTTAGATCCCAAGAATTTTAGTTCTCGAATGAATTAATCAAATATATAACTAATCTAAATCGCCTCATCACAAGGAAAAAGATGTTACCAGAGGAGAGAAGAGGGTGAGCTCTACTGGCATCCTCTGCTTGCGGGATAGACATTATTTGGAGCTACACGAGAAAAAGGAAAATCAACGCCATTTTTTTAGGGTCGAGGCAGAGTCGAGAGCAGTCTTCGATATCTACAAATGATAAGTTGTATTCCATTTGTATTCCTCAAGCATTTTGTTATAAGCCGAGCGGTAGCGCTGTCTCTGTGTCCGGTAGTCCGTCTCACCCTAGTCATTTTGGATATGACTTCGCATGGGTCCCTTGCAATGAAGCATCCATAAAGATTAAATAACCAGCCGTAGATGATGAAACTTAACCAGGTTGATTTATTACAACATAAACACTTAAAGAAACATTAAAGTGTATGCAGATGCAAATTATCATCCAGAGAGGAGATCACTCTAGATCAACCTACTCTCTCACAGTTCAGCCGGGAGTCCTCCCGCTTGTATCTTTACCAAGCAGGAAACCTCGGTTTAGGGGAGGTTGCCCCTCCTTCTTTGACCCTTGTCCTTGGGGTAGCCGAAACGCTCTTTGGCGCCTGGCCCCCTCGGTCACACAAACCACCATTCCTTTTCTCTGTCGGGGTGTTGATAAACGGCACGCTTGACACCTATAATCGTCCATGCGTCAAAAACACTATTACTGGTACAATATTGCCGTTTCCATTGGTTAAACTGAAAAAAAGTTTGCTTGTACACTGACAGAGATGGACGCGACTCTTACACATTTAATTGCATTAAGTTATTTAATTATGGCATATTTGTCCCTGTGTTTTTCTTAATGATTTTTAATTTCTTCTTTCTCAAACACTAGGATAACGTAACATTATTTTTACACATTATAAAAGCTATTCTTTAAATTTTCAGTTTCTTGATAGATTTTATTATCTTAGCTATAAAATATCAATTTGAAATTCTGGTTTATATATAAAACAGATAGTTTTCTTCAATTCTGTAAAAAAATTAGTTTTATAGCTTATCATATAACACACAGTTTCTTATAAGTTATTTTTATATGAAACTATGTTAATTTCCTTATATGTTTTTAGTTACCTTATAGTTTCTTATCTTATCATATATGTTATCTTGTAACACATATCAAAAGTTACCTTGCAGATAAACTATCAACAGTTATCAAAACTTACCTTGCAGTAATATATAAAATGTGCACCAAATAAAAATTATCAATATAATTTTAAATTTGATGCACATTGTATACATTACTTTAAAAAAGTACTTCTTAAAATAAGAAAATAAAATATTTTATTTAAAGCTAAAGCATTATTAGAATACCTGTGAAAAATTAGTTTTAAAGGAAGCTCTTATTATTCTATTATGAATCGATAAATGTTGCTTCAAGTTTCAAAAGTTACTATTTCTACTTAATTTTATTCATCTTATTAAAATGGTTCGTCTTATATTTTTACAGTGCTTATAACAACAGTTTTTTACAATTTCGATGAGTTGATAGGCAACAAATTTTAGCGTTCAAGCCCGTAGTTCCAGAGATTAATGGTGAAGAATGTTTCTAGTCATAGATTTAACAAAATAAAGAAGCTTAATAAAACAGTTTTAAATTCAAAGAAATTGCATACAGCAGATAATATTGAAGAGAACTAAAAAAAAAATCAATAGAATTCGAGAGGAAGTCTCCATGTTCTGGAAGTCAGTCGACCATTTTTAATTTCTGGTGTGAATGTTTTAAAAGCGTAATATATTTTGAGACCCCGTATGTGAATAGTCTGATAAATAAAGGAAGAAGACTGAAAACTATATATAAAAATTGGTGCCGAAATCCAAAAGACTAATTTAGGACTCCTACTTCCTCATTTAAACTAAACTCTTCGGCGCAACAGCCCTGCCAATCTCTTTCTGAGACCAAGGACCCTGGGGTGCGGAGCATATGTACCGGTTAGGTGGTCAACCTTACGCGGAACCCCCCAGTGTTTAGTTCTCAAGCATACTTGATCCTCAGTTTGTCTACCCACTGAAGGGATAAAAGGCTGAGTCAATCTTGCCCAGTCCGGGGATCGAACCTCGGACTCGTGACGGGGGAATGCGAAGTGCTCCACCAACGTCACTGGGCTTATACTTCATCATTTAGTGGTTTAAGTTTAATATATCTTATAATAATGAAAATTTGGATTAGTGAAAGTTTCTTATATTATCTTGTATTTGTACTTCATTATCCTAAAAAGTATATAAAAAAAGACTCATTTTATTTATGCTAGAATTTAATTCATAGAATATAAATTTAAGAATGCAATAAACATTTTGATTTTATATACGTAATAAAATATCTTTATTCTAATGGTACTAGTAAAAAAAGTGGAATAGAAGAACTTGCAAAAGAAGAAAATCAAATAAATTATGTATCAAAATTAAAGAAGTGAAACACACCAGCTTTAGACTAAAAAAAAAGAGTTACAATAATATATGGTTACTCTTTACGTGTATATTCCATTTATCATACTAGTTTTTAAATGGTTAAATATAAACTTATATATTTTGAAGAATTAGTTCTTTTGTGAAGGAAAATTTATCTTGAAAATAAAATATAACATCACAGCTTTTTCGTTTCAAAGAAAATATTTCCAAACACAAAACTGATTAAAAGTAATTCCAAAGAATTTCGTAACGCTAAACTGCACTTTTGTAGAGCATTCTATAACATTTTTATATTGAAAAGAAAGAGCAAAGATTTTCCAATTATTTATATAAAAGCAAAAATGTTCATTATCTTGTTATTTATTATTTCTTCCTTATAATTAAATGCTATGAAAAAAGTTTCTATTTTTAAAACTGAGTAAACATATTTAATAACACTACGAATGGGTCTTTGAAAAATGGAAGCCAAAATAAAGATATCATGGGCTTCCGTTAACTTTTAATGAACCTTTTTTGTAGAAATATTTTCACACAATATTATCAAAGATAACCTGCGTAATCAAGAAATTAACTTTTGCAGTGAGAAACTATTTGAATGGAGTTACTTCCTGTTATTTTATTTTTATATCAAAAATTATTATTATTAAAAGTACATCATTTAATAAATAGTATTGTTTCGTGATTTGTAAAACGTTAACTGAATTTGATATATTTAAGGATATATAAAAAAAGCAATTTTTCTAAGTTTTAAAGAGACATTTTTGTTTAAAATGTCCTAGTTTTAATAAAGAATAAAACACCCTTTCCATAACTATCAACCATGAGATATTTAAAAGAATTTATTAATAAATTTTAAGTTGATTAGAATATTTCTGTTTTATAGTAAAAAGAAATATGTGGTATTATAATAGCAATAGCTTTAAATTAAACAAATAGCTTTAAATTAATTTTTTTCCTAAATATTCTGTTGTAATAATGAAAAGCATGAATATCTTTAATATATTTAAAATTATCTATATAACTCGTAATATTATAATATTTATTAATAAATTTTAAGTTGATTAGAAAATTTCTGTTTTATAGTAAAAAAAACTGTTTATGTTATAATAGTAATAACTTTAATTCAAACAATTTTTTTCCTAAATATTCTGTTATATTATTGAAAAGCATCAATATCTTTTAATATATTTTAAATTATTTATATAACTGGTAATATTATAATATTTATTAATAAATTTTAAGTTGATTAGAATATTTCTGTTTTATAATTTAAAAAAACTGTTTATGTTGTATAATGATAGCAATAGATTTAAATTAAACATTAATTTTTTCTTAAATATTCTGTTATATTAATGAAAAACATCATTATATTTTAATATATTTTAAATTATTTATAAAACTGGTAATATTATAATATTTATTTATAAACTTAAGTTCATCAGAATAGTTCTATTTTATAGTTTAAAAAAATTGTTTATGTTGTATTATAAAAGCAATAGCTTTTATTTAAACATTAATTTTTTACCTAAATATTCTGTTATATTATTGAAAAGCATGAATATCTTTTAATATATTTTAAATTATTTATATAACTGGTAATATTATAATACTTATTAATAAATTTTAAGGCGATTATAATTGTTCTGATTTATAGTAAAAAAACTGTTTATTTTGTATTACAAAATCAATAGCTTTAAAGTAAACATTATTTGTTTTCCCTAAATATTCTGTTATAGTATTGAAAAGCATTAATACCGTTTAATATATTTTAAATTATTTATAAAACTGGTAACATTATAATATTTATTTATAAACTTTAAGTTGATTAGAATATTTCTATTTTATACTTTAAAGAAATTGTTTATGTTGTATTACAAAACCAATAGCTTTAAATTAAACATTAAATTTTTTCCCTAAATATTCTGTTATATTAATGAAAAGAATGAATATCTTTTAATATATTTTAAATTATTTTTATAACTGGTAATATTTTAGTATTTATTAATAAATTTTAAGTTGATTAGAATATTTCTGTTTTATAGTAAAAAAAATGTTTACGTTGTATTATAACAGCAATAGCTTTACATTAAACATTAATTATTTTCAAATATTCTGTTATATTATTGAATAGCATCAATATATTTTATTCCTTTAAATTATTTATATAACTGGTAATATTATAATATTTATTAATACATTTTAAGTTGATTAGAATATTTCTGTTTTATATTAAAAAAACTGTTTATGTTGTATTATAATAGCAATAGATTTAAATAATAGTTTTAAATTAAACATTAATTTTTTCCTAAATATTCTGTTATATAATTAAAAAGCATCAATATCTTTTAATATATTTTAAATTCTCTATATATAACTGGTAATATTCTAATATTTATTAATAAATTTTAAATTAATTAGAATATTTCTGTTTTATAGTAAAAGAAACTGTTTATGGTGTATTATAATAACAATAGCTTTAAATTAAACAATTTTTTCTAAATATTCTGTTATATTATTAAAAAGCATCAATAAATTTAATATATTTTAAATTATTTTTATAACTGGTAATATTATAATATTTATTAATAAATTTTAAATTGATTAGAATATTTCTGTTTTATAGTGTTGTATTATAATACCAACAGTTTTAAATTAAACATTTTTTTCATTAATATTCCGTTATATTAATGAAAAACATCCATATCTTTTAATACATTTTAAATTATTTATATAACTGGTAATATTATAGTATTTATAAATAAATTTTAAGTTGATTATAATATTTCTGTTTTATTGTAAAAAAAAAACTGTTTATGATGTATTATAATAGCAATAGCTTTACATTAAACATTAATTTCTTTGCTAAATATTCTCTTATATTATCGAAAAGCATTAATATATTTTAATATATTTTAAATTATTTATATAACTGGTAATATTGTTTATATAATGATAATAATGTTTCAAAATTTTTTATGTATTTTATAAATTCATATTGCTATTATATTTTTACATGTTATTTCTAATGAATATCATATAAAAAAAGAGTTTATTTACTTTTCGAGATAGCTTGTAATCATGTAAAATAATCCTACTATTTAATTGAGAGAAAATCCAAGATCTTAACTGCTACCACAATCACACCTAGAACAACACATAGCATTAAATCAAATGTATGTCCAATAAGGTAGTAATTTTCTAAGGGAAGTTGATTAAAATATTTCTGCTTTATAGTAAAAACAAAATGTTTATGTTGTATTATAATAGCAATAACTTTACATTATTTTTTCCTAAATATTCCATTATATTAATAAAAAATATCTATATATTTTAGTATATTTTAAATTATTTATATAACTAGAAATATTATAATATTTATTAATAAATTTTAAGTTGATTATAATATTTCTGTTTTATTGTAAAAAAACTGTTTATGTTGTATTATAATTACAATAGCTTTACATTAAACATTAATTTCTTTCCTAAATATTCTCTTATATTATTGAAAAGCATCAATATCTTTTAATATATTTTAAATTATTTATATAACTGGTAATATTGTTTATATAATTGATAATAACGTTTCAAAATTTTTAAGTATTTTTTAAATTCACATTGTTATTATATTTTTATATTTACGATTTATTACTTTTATACTTTCTTATAGTATTTTATATATTACTTTCATTATTTAATATACCTCTAGTTTTATACCATATTTCTTACTTCAAAATATAAATATCAGAGAATTCTTATGAACATACCCAAAATTAAACCAATCATATACGACTGAATATATTTAATTCTAAGGAATATCATATAAAAAGAAATTGTTTCGCTTTGAGACAGTTTGTAATCATTAAAAATAATCCTACAACGATTTAATTGAGAGAAAATCCGAGATCTTAACTGCTAGCACAATCACACCTAGAACACATAGCATTAAATCAAATGTATGTTCAATAAGGTAGTAATTTTCTAAGGGAAATAACAGGCAAGGAATTTCCGTAATAATTCGTAGTTTTCCCACCAAAGGCTCCACCCTTTAGGAAGGGGAATTAGAATGAAAAATAGCTGAATTAATATGTCACCAGTATCGTACGCACAAATTGAGTTACAGTTAATTTGGGGAGCAATCTGTTTAATTTCAGGGCAGTGCACTCTGTTACTAAATATAGCTTCTATTAATATTATAAATGGGACAAAAAAGGAATTATAAATTTTGTATTTTAATATCCGGTTCATGTATGATAATGTTTAATTCCAAATGCATGTTTTTATAGATAGAGGTGTAAATTTTAATATAAAACCGTGGACTTTTATTTATTATTTAATAATATTGGAAATGAATATAAGAAATTTTCTAGAATATCTCAAAACAATTTAGTTTTATAAATTTTAACACTTAATAACTTCTAAAGTTTTAGCTTTCTTTCATATGCATAAAACAGTTTTTTCAAGATGAAAATATGAGATTAATGTTTTAGTGTAACTATCAAAACTGAAGTAAAAGAAATTGAACAAATGTGTTTATTTGATAACAAATAACAAGAAAACAGAAGCTACTTTTGGTGGAAAAACATGAGTACTTTTGGTGGAAAAGTTCCCTAACACTAGTTCCTAACACGAGTTCCCTAACACTAGCACTTTTATGCCCCGGTAATAAGAACTTTCATGCTCAATTTATAGAATATTGGTTTAGTTTGTTCCATACCAAGCAATCTTTTGATTTAGTAATCATTACTAGTTATTTTCATCTGCAGTTAAAAAAATCTTTAATATATTCCTTAATGTGAATAATCATTGACCCTAAGCAGTCTAAACATACATGTAAATGATTCATGTATAAAGTTGAACAAATACAAGTATTTTTAATGTATATAAAAATAACAAAAAGGCGAGTCTTGATGAGAAGACAAAATGAATTATATCCAGTTCTCCAAGATGAAACTTGGTTCTCTAATCATAGTACATTTATATCCTAGTAAGAACCTTCTTGTCTAATTTATAAAACATTGGTTTAGTGTGTTTCATGCCAAACTATCTTTTGATTAAGAACTGGTCAGTAATCATTACTAGTTATTTTCATCTGCAGTTAAATAACAATTTATAAGATATTCCTTAAGATCTCACAGATCTTAGTATTACTGTTGAGAAAATTTTACA
This sequence comes from Pardosa pseudoannulata, assembly GCA_032207245.1. Taxonomy (NCBI): domain Eukaryota; kingdom Metazoa; phylum Arthropoda; class Arachnida; order Araneae; family Lycosidae; genus Pardosa; species Pardosa pseudoannulata. The sequence continues at coordinate 14,021,631 of CM063510.1, forward strand.
TGAAAACAGATAATGTTTTGAAATAGTCCCTGTCGTGCATTATGCACATCTGGTACATGTGTCGAAAGCTCTTGAATATTTTCTTTATTTGTACAGCCGTAGATATTCGAGTCACATCAGCTTCAATATGCGTAATTTTTGTGAATACTTGATCATTTAAAGCCCTATTAATTTTATAAAGAATGAAAAAGTTCAGGTCAATAGGATGGTTGTGAAAGGTCAGTAGCGGAAAAGTGATCTGAAAACCACTTCACAAGTGTATCAAATTCAAATTGATTTCCCTCTCCTTGAGACACCATAAACCTACCACACAGGCAAATACAGATATTAAATTCCTCAAGATTATCAATTGCACAAATCCACGCTTTAGAATTAACTGAATATTTTGGAACACGACAAAGTTATCATTACAATCATTTTTGTTTGGATGATTTTAATAGTCATAGCTAGTAAACACATAAAACTTAAATTATGAATGGCAATTACAGTGATTTCTTTTTTAAATTTTAAAGCTTTACCTTTCCAAAAATAGATGTAAAGCTTTAAAATTTAAGACTCTTAACTGACGTTCAGTTAAGAAATTTCCGAAATATTTTACGATAATTTTTGTTACACAAAATTTGCTGAAAGTTACCTGTCTTCTTTTCTAATTTTAAAGTGGTAATTCTTCCGTTATAATAACCTACTTACCTGTAAATTATTCTGCAGTTCATACATGGTTTTCAGAATCTGTCATCTCTAACATTAAATGCTTCAAATTTTCCAAATGGAAACTCTCAGTGAACTTGTGAAAGCTAATTAGCTTGTCAAGAATGTCACTATACTTGCAGACTTCAATATTAAGAGGTTTTGAAGTTAAAACCACGATACTCTTTAGTAAATTTAATTGAATTATTGGCTTATTCTACCACCCATCGCAGCGTAAGTTTCTGAGTCACCCATTCTTAAAATCGTTCTCCAATTCTTCGTTATCTTGTTTAGAAATTCCAGAGAATCTGTCAAGAAATTTTGCTTTCGTAGAATAATAAGTTTTCTGTGAATGATTCCATTTTGACTCATAAAAAGGCTTAAATAATTAAACAATCCAATTAAGGGAGGAATGAGGATGTTTTAAAGAATTTTTGTAAATTATTAACTTTGAATTATAAAACTTTGCGCACTAAAATATTGTGCACTAAAGAATAACTAAACTAAATTTTATTAATTATTTAAAAAAATCATTAATTTTTTTAAAAAGCTCCAATTTTTAAGAAATATATTTTTATGTTTTTAAGTGCTCCGTGTAACATATAATTTCATAGATTGTAAGAATCTTTTTACCCAAAACTCTTATACATCAAAATTAATTTGTGTTTCTATTTTTACCCTTTATCGTGCAAGCTAGAGTTAACTCGAGCGAGCTAAACTGAACAAACTGTGCACTCTCGAAATAATTCGAGCGGCATTGTACTTTATGTTGCTATAATTTTTTCACACTCGAATGCAATCAAGAATTGAAAATAAAAATGTGAAAGAAAAAAAATGTTTTATTGATATTTATCATTTACATGGGATTGTAAACTGTAAAACTTACTTATTTAAGTATAAAATATTCATTTTTTTCTACTTACCACTTACGACTTATCTCTTCCTTGTGAGCCGCTTTCCGACAGCGTATTCATATTCAGATTCTGATTCGCTCATTTTTCAATATATATTTTACTAAAATATAATATAAAATAAAATATAATTGTTAACTATTTTATTACTAAGTTCTGGCTGTAAAGACATTCTTGACTAGAGACGTCACTTTATATCCTTTATTCTTGAGTTATGAAACATAAGGGTTTCATATTTGATACCTACGCATCAAGGGATGGCACATTATACTGTCAATTGGTAGATTGCCTACCAATTGAACAATATACTCTTTAGACAATAATAATAATATTCTAAAAATTAGAAATCATACCAATTGTATAAATATCCAATATACTCAAATTTAGATTTTTTTTTGTATTTTTGTAATTTTCTTGGCAAGACAACGTTCTAAATTGTGTTTTTTACATTAAAAAAATATTTTTTTGGCCGGCCTTTTTCAAAGTACATATTCTACATTACGGGGTTACCTTTCCCCTTGATTTTGATTATTAGAAGTCAACATAATTTCAGAAATGTCAAAATCTTTCACAAAACCTCAATACATAGGCATGAAAAGATTTCCTCTAAATTAGCAATTCAATCAATCAACAAAACAATATCTAACCACACCGAACAGCCATTACATAATGACTACATTTAGCGTTCAAAACATCCAGAACCTTGCTTGGCACTGACTCCACAAGGTGCTGATATGTAGTCTGAGGTAACTGGTACCAAGCGCTTCCCATCTAGTCCTCAATACCCGCAGATTGGAAGGGGATAGCGTGGCAGCAAGCATTTTTGTTTTCCAGGTGGGAACATAAATGTATTACTGTTACAGATACTGTCCAAAGGAATGTAGTTTGGATAAGATCAAAACAACACTATTAAATAATTGTATTTATTACACTCAAATCTTCAAAAAACAAATTCCAGTGTTGTCTGGCATATCCCGATTGATTACTTTTTACATCCACTCTGATGCGTGGTTCTTAGATATTCTGACCACCCATCAACTTCTACGCCAACCGTCTCCGGACTATCATTTTAAAAATTTCTATTCAACAGTTTTTTATCATGATTGTTAGGTGTACCCCACACTTTATACGAAATTTACAGGAAGTTATCCATGATCTCAAGATGTTTACGAGGAATCTGGATATACCTTTTGCCACATTTTCCTGAACGGTATAATTCCAGGTTATTGTATTGTCACATAATCTTACGATTAACTACAGACACAGGTGCTGTGGTGTAGTACATAGCTGTTGTTACTTGAAATCCATTAATAACCCAAGTTTGCTTTATATCGTCTTTAATATTAATTATAGTAAAATACCACTGGTCTATATTACAGTATTCAAATATAGAACAAAAGATAAGGAAATATATAAAAAATAAAAAGTGAAAGAAGCACTCCACGTGCTACACCTACAAGAAAAAATTTCCAAAATCTATGAGCACGGTACATTCTTTTCCTTCCTTCTGAACTACTCCAGCCACCCTATACTTTATCCATTATCCTGTGCTGATGCGTACGTTGTTCCATTGTCCTGTGCACAATGTGTCCTTTCCCGGCTCTGTCCAGATTGACCGGGACTCCATGCATGGTCCTGAATCGCCTCCTGACGACCAATCACAATCCTCGAAACGTTGTGAAGTTTAAGTGCAATATTTTCCACACACCACACCACACTATAAGGTTGATTTAATATCAGCCTTATAAAATTTAGATTTTAGGAAAAAGTTCTTAATCACAAACAAAAAGATTTATTGTTATTCTTAAAGCAACTGCGACTATGTTACAACTATGGCGGACATCGACAATATACATCTAAGTTGCCAACATTTGTTTTACAAGATAACTAAAAATAAATAAACAATTACGATTCTTTCATCGATAAATAAAAGAGAACCCTACAACACGCCTCCTGGAGTCGCTAAAAAATACTTGGGTATGCAACCCACAACGTGGGAGTGCTGCGAGCAGATCAGTTTCGCAAACCTTATGTAAAACATAGCTGTATTCTCACAACAGGAATGGTACATCACAGCAATAATGTTTAACATTATTTTGGGGATGAATGAACAGTTTAGCTCCTACTAAAATAAAAATAAACTCAAGGATATTATGGCTACCGTTTACAAAATTAAAATTCTCTTATAAAGTGTAGAAAAATGAGATAAAAATAAATATTATTTATGTTTTGATTATTTCAGGCATAAAAACATATTAAAAATATTTATGTATGAACAAACTAGAACATTAGTTTTTAACAAACAACCCATAAAACAGAAGTCATATTATTTTTTATAAATTTATCGCGAAATATAAATGCTGACTTCATTTAACAAACAGTGCTGTTACCAGTAAGGTTGTTATATAAAAACACAATGAAAGACAATTTGTTATTTCAAAAGAAAAAGAATTTACAGCCGAAAATACAAAAACATAAGTAGCATACTTAATAATTTGGCCGTCCACTGTAATTAGAAGAAAAAAATACTATTCAGAAATTTTAATTTATTTAGAAAAGAAAAGATTGGGAAATTATTTGCAAATTCATTTTACAATAGCACATCAATGAGAAAAAGAGTCAGACTGGATATGCATAAAAGGCACAATTATTAACAAGTAAATTAGTTTGTACAGTTTTGAAAAATTCAAAAGAAATTTACTGACGTCACAGGTTTTTCATAACAATATCACATAACCAAAAAAAGCTTACTGTATAACCAGTTTTCTCTCTAATATTAGTTGCATTTAATTTAAAATTAGAGAACAGGAACTCTGACTTGTTTATTAAAAAGTATAATCATTTATACTGACTTAAAGAAAAATGGTTTACGTAACGCATAAGGCTGAAGAGTATGCATTTCAACACGCTACGTAAGCGAGTATTTCTAAATACTTAATAAACCATTTTTAATTTTACCTTTATTTCTGAACAAAAATTTATTTTTCATTCTATAAAACGGAATCCCTGTGTTACCTTAAAAAAGAAAAATATATTAAATTTGAAAATATTAAAAAAGAAAAAAACCGATTCAATTTCCGTCTTTAGAGTTCTTCACTTTTTTTAATTGAAATACCCCCCTTTCTCCTGGAATCAAAGCAGAAAGCAGTCAAAAGTTTTAATAAAGACACGAATTTCGTTATTTTTCTCTTGGGGAATTTTTGCTTCTGGGAAAATTTTTAACAGAATATGATGTACAGGATTTCCTTTTGATTATAATACCAGAAAAAAAGATAGTAAACTTTTATACAGTGTGTTATTTAAGTGCACCTATAATGCTTTTGCAAAGATCCACTTAAATTGTGTTATTTATAATAATGTAGATTGTTCTTTTAATTAATTAAAAAATATAAATTTAGTTATTTATTTAATAATTTTTTTTGCACTAAATTTTTACTTTTAAAGTTTCTATTAACATAGTAGATTTGTTTAAACAACTGTAAAAATTGCTATTGCGTAGCTATCTAAGCAAAATTTCTACGTCTACTTCCGCGCCGGTTTCTTCACTCTGTACAATTCCGCTTGAGGGTGTGTCTTTCTCCTATTAAGTTATCGTTAATAAGTTCTAAATATTTTTAATTATAACTCGCTAAATTCTTACCCCCGTTTTCAAACCTGGCATATATATATATATATATATATATATATATATATATATATATATATATATATATATATATATATATATATATATATATATATATATATATATATATATATATATATATATATGTGTGTGTGTGTGTGTGTGTGTGTGTGTAATAATATCAATATCGAA
>CM063510.1:14029545-14037045 GCA_032207245.1 Pardosa pseudoannulata
GAGCAAAACATAAAAAGGTTTGTACCTGAAAAAGAAACCCGTAGAAAAGACAACAAAAATATATTATTTAGTGGGTGATGTATAGTACTAATACGCGTTATGTCCTTAACCCGATATTTAATAAATAAATTGAAATTGGCTTTTCGCCAACTTAAGTTTAAATTTTAAAGTAAAAAAAAAACACAATAGGCATTAAAAATAAAGGAAAGGAGAAGTTACTGAATTAATGGATTTTATTAATATTACTATAAAATTTTAAAAAAAATAATAGAAGCCTATTGATTGAGTTTTTTTAAAGATAATAATTAATAAAAAAAGTGAGAAAAGAAAAATGGACTAAAAAAATAAGACAATTATGGAGGACGGAACTTGAAGCTCCTCTTCTCGTTTCCGGATCCAGGTCTCTCTCTCATTTTCATCCGTTTTGTTCGGATGAGAATCGCCAGTCTGAAAAGCTCATCAAAATTCCTTTTGCATGGTGACACGGTGGAAAATCGCCACGCTCAGGACAAAAACATGCCAATGTGTGGAGTGGGGATATGTCATATCATGAAAAGGGCGAAATTATAAAACTATTGCAATGCAGCGCTCGCCAAGGAGAATGCCAAGTGACGCTCCTGGTATGTGTGATGTCATCTGATTGAATATCCAGAGCGGCTTATGCCTTAAAAAAATAGGTTTTACGACTCACCAACGTGATAATTGGGAGCATGGGAGGAAAGTTAAAAACAGGGAATTTTTAAAGGAAGCTTATAGAATTAATGGAGACTGAATGGAACAGAATTAAAATTAACTAAATGGAACGTTATGACAATTTCAATATAAAATACCAAAAGTTGGCAAAAAATTAAATAATTTTCGATCTATTGAGAGTTAACAGAAAAACTAAATTTACGCGCAAAAAGCCCGCTCCCGGTACAATTCCGCTGCAAAATGTACCCGCACACAATGTGTTAAGAATGCTTTAAAATGTGTATAGACAGTTATATTATACAATATTACACAGATTAATAGATATTTCCTCTAAAAATTCACTATAAACTTTTAGCTTTCAATTTTTATTTTATTCATCTTATTTTAATGCTATTTTTTTCTTTAAGTAATGTCTAGTGTCCTTTTTTGGGTTAATTTAAATACAGCTTGTAGAATTTCTGTGTTATAGTAGAATGATATTTCCTTTTCAGTTAAGTCAGAGAGGAATCTTATAAACTATTTACCAAATTTTCAAGTACCTAACATTATTAATATTTTTTCAATTAGAACAAAATTTTATGAATTTTCGATCGTCAAATATGAATTTACTATTTCAGTAGTTACATCAACTGAAATCATGATCAATTAATCTATCTTGTGACGTCTTCAATGTTCGTGTTTGAAGAAGTAACGCACACACATATAGAATTGGAAATCAGTTTTATTTCGTGAGTAAATACGGTTATATACAAGATGATTCTAATCTCCCAAAACAAGTCAAAATGCAAAGGATAGTTTCCTGCATAACATCCTCACGATGATCACAGTCGAAAGAAAAGAGATTAAAAAATCTCACAAAAGTGGGAACTCTTTTCCAGGGCGCAATGCAAACCCTATATATCCCCCGTTCGTTTTCCGAGCCTCTGCCGCTCCCTATATGAGCGGATTTTATGAACTCCCGAACTTAATCACTAGAAAGCTGGCTCCGGTCAAAGACGCGAAAGCCTCCAAGAGGTCAAAGCACCTACGTAAAAAAATGTCGATAAGCCCCAAGTCGCAAAATTCTGGGCTTTTTATACCCGGGGGTCAGTTATGGTCCCACCAACTGCTTGTTTTTGGTCAGTTAAGATCCCAGTTACTTGAGAATTCCAGCTAAGGTTACAGTTAGCTTTTTTAGCTGAATCCTCATTCGCTGGCTGTTCCAATTCTGGAAACTCGGTACAATCCTCTGGCCTCATTACCACCACCTATCAAGGGGCGTGACTCCTATCCAATCGAACTGTCAAGATCCCAGACACGGTGACGCCATGCTATTGTCGACGGTTCGAAACAAGAGGGATCTTCCAATCAGCTGGTTTTGTCTCGTGCTCTGAACAAAGGGGAGTCTTCACAGTCTATTACAAAACTTGGCCGAACGATGGCCGAATGGTAGAGTGCTGCTCTTCGGAACCGGAGTTCGTGGGTTCGAATCCCGCTGCTGGCATGGATGTTTGTAGCCGTTCGGAATCGGCTTTAAACTGTAGGTCCCGGTCTCATTAGCCCTCGTGTGCAAAAGAGTAGACCGTATCTCTCCAAACCAAACCAAACCAAACCTATTACAAAACTTCACTTTACAATGCTGCGTGTGTCTATAATATCAAACAAATAAATCTATCTATCAAATTTCTTCCCTAATAAATGACATCAAAAATATTTTAAATTACAGTTCATCTTTAATGAGGATTGTGGTGAGGTGATTTAGAATGATTCACAAATAAATCCACAAATGTACATTCTTATTTAACATCAAGAAGGAAGACATCCCTCTGATCTTTGTCTGGGATCAAACCTACACACGACGACCCTTCATAAAATCGTATGCCAATTTTATAGGTTCTCTCTGGTTTACAAAAATAAAAATAAAAAATGGGATGAGGTCAGATTTAGATCAGAATCATTTTAGGTTTCTACTCTTCAATTCTATTTCAATTGTTTTAAAATGATCTAAATCGCCTCACCACAAGGATAATCTATAATATTCAAAGTTGTTTATATTACATGATTTTTACTCTCTAGAGTTTATAATGACACATATTTTAGATAAATAAATGTACATCTAGAAGAAAGGAATGGAAAATTAATAGTTCACCTTATTTTCTACGATTGAAAACTGAGCTCAAAATATTTCTTAGTTTTAATAATGCTGGTTGGTTTATTCTGACAGCTACTGTTAAAATTTCATTACAGAAGAACAAAAATAGACTGGAACATAGAACTTCACTGCATTTTCGATCCGCGTATGAACTTCTGACTATCTTCCTTAACAAAACATTGAAGCTTTTACATATGGATGAATTAATCTCCTTAGATATTGGTTGCCTCGGGGTATTAAAAGTTAACTTGTACTAGACAAAGTCCAATTAAATCGGGATATGTGGCTTAGTTTCTGTCCTATATTATTGTTTACATATGGACTTTGATGTACTTATGAATGAAAGTCGGTAGATCTTAATTAGTTTGAAATAGTAAAGTGTGTGATAATTTGAAAGGATTATGATTCAGCAAATTGGGTAGAAATATTTTCGGAATTATACGGCATTGGTGCAGCAATCTATTAAAATTCTACGGGAAAATTACAAAATAGAAGAGCACTCTGAGATATGTATTACATATACTACTTCAATTCTTTGATATAATTACAAACAAACATTTACTCTACCAAAAATGTTTTAGTAAGCTATTGTAACCCAGTCGACAAAGTACTCAACTCTTACACGGAGGTTAAGAGTTCAACACTCAAGATGTTCGAAGACTGCACCGTAACAAATGAGAATAGTTTACAACCAAAATCAACCATGTAGATTAAGAGAGGTGTAGAGAAGTTGAATCCTAAATTTTCTGAATTATAATGATCTCCTGGAAATGTAAATTAATTTTAGAAAAATTTTAATAACTGGTATATTTTCTAAATTTCATGTATATGACTATCAAGTTATTAACCGTGGTAAACGATTTCATTTTGTAAATAAAAATGAACTTGTTTCACTCTGGTTGTGAAGTTCTCAAATAAAAATTAATAATAAATATCTTTCATTTCAGAATTAAAAGTGGTTTAAAAATTAAACTCAAAATACAGTTTTCGCAACTTATGAGCTTGATATCTAGTTATACATTTTATGTGTGAATTTCATGTTATTTATACTTGGTTCTCCTATGCTTACAACAATAATGGCAAAAAAAATCTTAGAAATTCAATATTTACGTACTTTAAAATCTTAAGTTTACTAAATACAAAATTAAGAATTTTCAACTGAACTTTTTTCAATTTAAGAAGGTAAAAAAATTTAAATAGTTCTTCAATATTTTTGTCTTTATTATTGTAAAATCATACCTGAAAATCCGCCTAAAATATCAGATAATAAACTTGACAGAATTAAAATATTTTCCACTCTCGAAATATGTTCTATAATATCATTTACTAACACCATTAATAATGTAATTTTTTCACTTGGTTATTTTATTATTCTTAAAAATAATTATGATATAAAGTTTATTATAGTTTTTGCAAGCATATTTAGTTTTTTCTCCCTTTTATATTCGGAAATTCAGCATATCTTTTATATAAATATCCTTATAGTATTTTTAGCAGGTTGTGTTAGCACATTTTACTAAATCAACTATCATTTCAGAAAATATTAATATAATCCAAGCATCCAATAGGGAAGTCAGATCAAAAAACGCTGGCGTTTCCTGGGAGTTTCATAGTGATATTTTTCACTGAAATCTTCGTATTAGATCTACATTTCTCTTCCTTTCCTTTTGTAATATTGTCTTCTTTTTTTCTCAATAAGCAATCATTTTCTTGTGAATCATCATCATCTTTAACTTCACTATTGGATTTGCTTTCAGTTGAGGAATCATGATTGCTGTTAAATTCCTCATCATCTGGTAATTTATCATCTTTATTTGAAATTTCATCATCCCAAGAAACAATATCCAGTGAATTTATTTAATATTTGATTTCTTTATCCAAACTAAGGTAACGCAACTTAAAAACAAAATAATTTATAAAGTGTTTCCCTACCGAAAACTGTAACACAAATTTGTGCACGGGCTATGACATTCCATGTGGGTAATACTCTGCAACAATTCCGATTTATCTATTCAAAGAATTTTCCAACTGACTCTTCCGCACCAAGGTTATGACATTTATCCATCATGCTATGCTATTAATTTACTCGTAGCTACAAAACTCCAATACGATTGTATCTACTCAACGACGCTATAGGAGGAGGAAGACTGTTTTTTTCCAATGCAACAGGCGATACAGACATTATCCTAACACCTAAACGAGGCTGCGAACTTGTTACGCATTTAGCATCACCTGAGGAGTACTTGTAGCTTAAGGTATGCTACGGGCGCTAGTAACATTACCCCTACTGGGTACTCGTAATTTAGAAGCAAGGACCAATCAGAAGACTACCAGGCTTGGCCTGCTACCCCGGAGGTATCTTTTGAGAACTTGGGGAAATTTGTGTCCACGAACATATTTTACGTGCCCCAGTCACCTTTAACGAACACAGTGGATCTTACTCTAGCTCCAACCTCGAACCCCCAACCTTTCAGTTAGGAGACCATTGCCTTTGCCGACTGAGCTACTGTGATTCAGGAAAAAGACTGTGTAAAGTATTTGCGAATAACTTTCGATAAAAAAAACCTAACCTGGTGAGCTCATGTCAATAACATTAAAAATTATATTATGATAAGATAGCATACTTAAAAATGAACTTAAATAGTAACCATCTTAGCAAGAAAAATAAAATTCTATAATACAAAATCATTATCCTACCTACTGCCCTTCATGCAGATCCAATCTAGTCGCTTGTCACGAAATCAAATATTAACGTCATCGAAACGATTCAGAATAAAATTATGAGGCGTATTAAGGAAGCCCAGCGGGATCGATCCAACGAGGTAATAGGACGTGACTTTCACGTGCCAAAATTTCACAAAATTTTTATAATAGTCTAAACAACATATCTAAAGAAATAATAGCTGAATTACCAGGTTATGATTGCAATAGGCATGGTTCCGCAGGGTAGACCAAAAGTCCGTCCTAATGATCACCGAGTGATGGTCCAGAATCCCCGGATTGCGTCTGTCGCTTCTCAAAATTTCCTGTTGTTCCTCGTTTGGATCTCAGGTTTTCCGTCTATAGGTGCAACGAGCTAAATTCTAATACCTCTCCTTCTTTTTTTGGTACCTTTTCTCAACCCGTGTGATTCTCGCCACCCTCACTAAGTCTGGTATCTGGAAGTCCACTAAGCATCCAGTAGTCTTCCAAATTCTCCCCCCTCTTTAGAACAACTCTACTGCGTTCGTCTAATAATAGTGCCTGCTGCGCGACGGGCGAGATCCGGATTCTTCGAAGAATCGACTGCGCAGTGGGGTGGTCCAGTGCTTGGAATCTGCCTACCGCCTCCGAGGTACGACTGGAGGGCCTCACGGCCATATGGCCCAGTTTGGTGCTTGATTAATTGATTGTAATAGACCTGCTAATTATACGTACCACTCTAATAAGTCGAACGATCACCGTATGGTTAGAGCGGTGATCTTCGATATCATAGATCGTGAATTCGAATCTCACTGTAAAATGGTGTTCGTAGCTGGTCGAAATCGGCTTGAAGCAGTAGGTTCCGGACTCATTATTTCTCTTCTTCCAAAACAGTCGAAAGTAGAACTCTAAACGAAACAACAACTGATAAGCTGACAACATTACCCCTGCCTTTTATTTCTACTTTTGGATTTCTGAGTCATATGTTTGTGTTTATTAAAAAAATATGTTCTATTTTGTAATGTGATTTTATAAATCAATAAAAACGTGTAATGTATTGTGCCTATTAATCATATTCATTTTCCTTCTATTAATAATTTTAACTAATTATTCTTTTCTATAATTTTCGACAACATGAATTTCCACTAGCCCTCATGCATTTCTATCACTTTACTTCCTTAAAACCGGCACCTCTAAATTTAATCTTTCTCAAAAATTTTAATTTTAATTACAACACAAGAGGTCACTTTAATTATTCTCAAACTTTAAGATGGAAATAAGGCCATCTGGCAGAGGAGCTCCATAACTGACCGTTTATTAAGGGAGAGGCATTTTTGAGTAAACAGGAGGGAGAAATAATAAATTAAGCAAGGAAATGCATAAGTCATACTCTGTTCGAGTATTACCAAATCCAGGTTGTAAAACGAATTTTTATGAAAAAGTTATGTTATTTTAATCAAAAACTCTTTTCTTGTAGGTTATTTGGTCTTTACAGAATTATTAATGTTCATAATCAAAATTGATGGTATCTTCAGTAATTTTTAGGATCTTGAACTGCCAAGTACTTTAATGTAAATATACCTATAAGTTAAAATGAATGTAAAAGCATGCATATGTATGAAAAATAATGTTGGGCACGCTATGCCTCAGCCGTGGACTTCAGCAGTCGGGACCAAATTGATGTTGTGGTGGTCGAGAGAATGACAAGATTTTTCAAAGAATAACTAACAACATCTTTATTTGGTCATCTCCAACAGTCAGCTGTCACAAAAATTAGCCATGCAGCTTCTTATGACCCTAGGGGCACCACCAGGGTGAGGAAGTAATTCTAGGTGTGGCCTTAAGAATGTTGTCGTGAGAATTTTAGAAATCTTAGTTCAGTAAAAGTTGGTTGGCGTGTTCATATCGCCAAGAGAAAGGATAATTTATCTATTACAAAAAGTTTCACAAGAGGCTACTAGAAAGACAGAGAATTTGGCGACTTGGTGGTGTTT
>CM063510.1:14042045-14049545 GCA_032207245.1 Pardosa pseudoannulata
TTACGTGATAAAATAGGAAGCAGAGGTTTTCACAGCAATAGTGCAATTTTGGTGGTATAAATAAATGCTGTCTAAAATTAAGGGGACACATCACCTTTAAACCTTCAAAAAATCGATTTTTTGTTTTTTTAATTTTTAGAAACTTTGGAGTTTTCTGAATCGTTTAAAACAAACCCCATTGAAATATTCGAATTAGAACCTGTAAAAATATAAAATAAAAAAAGACACACTGGCAGCATCTGGCATTTAAATCACCCAGCTGGTGTTTGTTTACATTTTTCCCTGGTGTTGTTGTCATCACTTTTAGCGTTAAAACTGTTTTAAGATTAATTGCTAACTCAATGGATTTTCTTAACTCTGTGATATAATGATTGGCTTTATCAGAAGGAGCTGTACAACTAATCTTTTCTCCACTTTCGTAGTATTTTGTTTTCATCGCACGTGCGAAATTAGCTACTGCGTTCGTTGAAAGTTTTGCTTCGCTTTGCTATTTCTTTCGAGTGCATATTTTTCATAACGGTTCTGTTATAAATGGAAAATAAAATAACTAAACGAAGGTCAGGAAAGCGGCCAAAAAAGCATCGATTTCAAGGAAATCAATTTTCTAAGAAGGAGATTCCTGAAAAAAAAAATGTCAGTGCATCCAGTAGAAAGTTGGATCAGTCTTTGCAAGTCATCAGTGCTGACAGTGATTTTAAAGGTTACTGTTTTATTGATAAAAATATTGTTTTTAAAATGATTGAGAAGTATCTGACTGTGTGTAGTTGTTGTGGTGGAAATTTAAGTATAACATCATCTACTATGGGTGGACTGAGTGAAAAAATTACAATTATGTGTAATTATTGTGGTGAATTATCCTCAACTAGAAACTCTGCTATGATAGGTAAGAAAAAAAACTGTGCAGAAATAAATTCGAGGTTTCTCTATGCTATGAGATCCCTTGGACAGGGACTTGCTGGTGCAAAGACATTTTGTGGCATAATGGACTTGCATCCTCCTATTCAGCAGAAAGCATACAAGTCAGTTCTGAAAAACATAAAAAATGCCTCTTCCCTTGTGGCTAAAAAAAGTATGTGTTCTGCTGTCCAAGAAGAAATTGCATGTAATGATGGTAATTTAGATTTAACTATTAGTGGTGATGGCAGTTGGAAAACTCGTGGCCATACCTCTCTAGTTGGAGTATGTACAGTAATAGGAGCTTTATGTGGGAAAGTAATTGATAAGGAAGTACTTTCCTCATACTGTAAAGGCTGCGAGGTTTGGAAAGGCAAACAATCTGGAGAAGACTATAACAAATGGTTTGCACAACACTCCATTACATGCCAAAAAAATCACAGTGGTTCTGCAGCAATGATGGAAGTTGTCGGAATGCAGAGGATTTTTCATCGCTCCATTGTTTTGCATAACGTTCGATATGCACAGTATATTGGTGATGGTGACTGCAAAACATTTAATGCCGTCCAACAGTCTCAGCCTTACGATAAAAACTTTGTCATAAGTAAGATTGAATGTATTGGACATATTCAAAAGAGGTTAGGCTCTAGACTGCGAAAGCGAAAGCTGCAAATGAAAGGGAAAAAGCTAAGTGATGGCAAAACTCTAGGTGGCAAAGGTCGTCTGACAGATGATGTGATAAATAAATTGTCAATTTACTATGGCAATGCAATTAGACAGCATTGTGATTCTGTGAGAGAAATGCAAAAGGCTGTATGGGCAATTTTTTATCACAAACGTTCTACGGATTTAGAACCTACACACCAGTTTTGTCCCACAGGAGAAGATTCATGGTGTACATATCAAAGAGCTCATTCACTAGGACTTCTGCAATCCCATAAACATAAAAATTCTATTCCACCTGCTGTAATGGATGCTGTGAAAGATATATTCAAAGATCTTAGCATGCCGTCATTGCTTAAAAAGTGTTTGGGGGGTTACACACAGAATCCTAATGAATCTTTCAATTCTTTGATATGGAAATTGTGTCCCAAAAATTCTGGCTGTGCTTCAAATGTTGTTCAGATAGCTGTTAATGAAGCTGTTGTATTATTTAATAATGGGCAAAATGGGCGTCTAAGTATAATGCAAGAACTTGGTTACCAGATTGGTGAAAATACCAAGTCCTTTGCATTTATCACTGATCATAATAGGATACATCTAGCTGAAATTAAAGCAGAGATGGCAACATTAGAAGCTCGCAGAGCCAGAAAAAAAGCCAGGATTATTGCTGAACATGAAAATTTAGAATCCGAAGGAGTTGTGTATGCAGCAGGAGAGTATTAAACTTTAATATGATTTTAACAAAGGTAAAATTAAAAGTTCTATAATTTAAACTTTAATAAATGTTTTTCTGTATCTATAATGATTTTCATACTTGTACACATTAAAAAATAATTCAGTTATTTATTTATTTGTTTCCACATCTGATTATTAAATAGTATCAACAACAAAACAGCATTTAAATGTTTTATTAAATGAACTTATTAATATTTTATAGGATTATATATGTAAATATTTGGAATGTCAGTTTTGTAATTTTGTATTATGTTAGTGTAAAGATAATGAAATACTTTAGAATATTAATAGTGGAAAATTAACTTCACTGTTTTTTGTTTATAAAATGTCAATTCTATCTTCTATAATAAATAATTAAAAACATGTTTAAAGATCTTAGCATGCTAGCTTTGCTCATAAAATGTTTAGGAGATTATACACAGAATCTGCTCTTTAATTTTCAAAGTATGCCTGAAAACTTCTGTCTTTGATCCAAATATTGTTGAAATAGTGGTAAATGATGCATTTTTGTATTTAATGATGGTTATGTAGATTGAACCAGTGTTATGCAAGAACTGTCTTAACAAATTGGTAATTATTCAAGAGTATTTACATACCACAGTGATCAACAGCTGATTCGTTCGGCTGAAATCACTGCTGAGATGCTTACGTTAGTGACTTGTAAAGGAAGAAAAAGATATAAAATTAATATAAAAGTAAAAATATTAGAAACAGAAGGAACAATGTATACATATAGGCAATTTTAAACCATTTAAAAAATGATTTAGTGGAAATATGATGAAAAAATCTAAAGTTTTAACTTTAAATGCATTTTACTCAAAATGATGTTTTTCAAACTTGCGCGCACTCTAAAAGAAAAACTATTTTATGTATGGATCTATAATTTTCAAGGTAAGTACATTATAGTACTACAATGAAACTCTACCTACTTTTTTGAAAGTTTTTTTATTTTATGTGGTATTTATTGTATTTGAAATTTAATTTTACAACGTTATTTTAGGTTTTTTGAAAATTCATTCTCCTGGTGTAAAATTTCTGATAACTTTTAAATTTTAAATAGGTAGAGAATAATACCTAATGTTTCTTGTTTATAAAAATGCAAAAATTATCGCTGAAATATAGTTTGTGTTGCTGTAAGACTGCGCGCATGGTGACAGCAAAATTTTTAAATTTTCAAAACAAGCCCTTTTATTTTTTTATATAAAAAGTTCTTATTTACCAGCAACAAAGTAAAAAGAGGAAAATAATTAACTAGATTTAGAGAACAAATGCTATAATTTTCATGTAATTTCCAAAATAAGAAAAAAAGTTATGGCAAATCGAAAAATAACAAAAATTCCTCATTTTGAAGTTGCTTAAAGGTGATGTGTCCCCTTAAGGAAAATTTATGACAAACCACATGGTTTTGTATGAAACAGAAACACACATTCATATTGACAACCATATGGATATAAAGATAACTATATAAAAGGATAGGTTTTTATTTGCCCATGAGAGTCGCTGAAATTTGTACTTTTTGTTGTTAGAATATTGTTGATAAACATTTCATTGCAACTTAAAAATTAACCAAGAATTAAATTTAAAATTAGTTCTCATATAAAAATGCTATAATTTGCGTCACATAGAAATGAAAGTGAATCACTTTATATCTCAATTTTCAGGTCAAATCGAATGGATACTACGCAGACGATGTTTAAATAATATAAAATAAGAAATGAATAAATGAAATATTTAAAGGAATGACGTCATAATGATAGAAAAATATCATTTTCACCTATGTATTATGTAATAAATTAAAAATTTTAATCTTCTGCTTTTAACCGAGGAAAACTGCGTTTAAAACAATTACTTGGGATGACGTCACATTGCTAGAAATATTGCTTCTTTCACTTAGTTATCATGCGATAAATTAAAAATTTAATCGTTTGCTTTTAACCGGGGAAAATAATGCTTGGAATAGTGACATGAAATAATCGGGGAAAATAATGACATGAAATGCTCGAAAAGGGGGGAAGGAATGAATTTCGAACGTTAAAAATTTACAAAACCTTCCCAGGGATGTACCTAATAATTTCCCAAATTTTCACGGCGATTGGATGCATGGTTTTTGAGTCTATCGAGTACATACAGACAGACAGACACAAATTCATTTTTATATATATAGATTACAAACATAAATGGAAATTGAATAGAATTGAATTTATTTTTGTTGCATTTTAATTTATTTTATTTCAAATAACGTGAATTGTAATACTTGTTTTCATTTTACTATCCTTACAGTAATATTTCAGGTCTATAAAAATAAGGTCGAATGACTTAATTCTGCGCGATTTCATCCGACTTGATGTAATTAGAATTCAAACGAGATACGGTAACTCAATCGGTAAAGGCAACGATCTCGTAATTGAGATGTTGCGGGTTAGGAACCCGAGCCGGCCTAAGATCCGCCGTGTTCGTTAAAAGTGACTGGGGCAAGTAAAATAGGTTCGTGGTCACAATGTCCTCCAAGTTCTCAATCAATGACACACTAGGGGGGGGGGGTGGCAGGCCAAGTCTGTGGGTCTTCTGTTTGGTCCCTGCGTTAAAATTACGAGGACTCACTTGAGCTTAACCCTTTAGCGGACAGTGGTTTCACAGCGAAACCTCTTGTTAAACATTTGTTTCTCTAATTTTTGTCGAAAATATCAATGGTGTTTTCGAGTTTTTTATATTTCTGACATTTAAATCTTACAATAGATGATAGTACAGCATTTAATATATTTTTGTTTTTCTGCATTTAATCTATTTTTCTTTTTGTATTTATACTTGGTGTACCTGGAAAGTTAGTAATTCGATTTTATTTTCAGTTTTGACCCCAAAGAAAAATATATATTCAAACAACTCTTAAAAATTGTTGAACTATTTATTCATTATACATTTTTAAGAACAATTATTTATTCTTTTTCCAATATAATCAAAATTTTAAAAAGTATTGTATTCACGCTGTATAAGGGGATGGGTTTGTTAGTTAACCCCTCTCAATCCCTTCTATGGGTATCCTCTAAAGCAAACACCTCTAAAGATTGCAAAAAAAATTTAAACATTTTGAATTTATCAGGTTTATAGATAATATTTATAAACTAATTTTATTTAAATTCCAAAGAATTTATGTAAGTGACCTTTAAACGGTTAAGTAGTGCTTTCACCCTAGTGGTGCTTGTTATAAATGAAAGATGCACCCCTTTGCCTTAAAACAAGTAGCCTCCGTCTCAATCATGCTTGGTTTCACCAAGTGGTATAAGTCAACAACAACAAGAATTCAAGCATATACATTTCCTATGGTTTAATAAAAGTTACAGTAGACATATTGCAGCAAAATACATTTTAGTATACAGTTGTTTAATTTACTTTAATAAATTTTGGATGAATTCGAATCTATTTTGGAGGAAATCAGAAGTGCTGAGAAAATAATATGGTGTCCTGAATAGCTGAGGGAAAATTGAATGGACATGTATCGACTCGGTCGCACTGGTTATTTTTTATAATACTAATTTATTTTTTACATAATCGTTTATAATTCATTTCACAATACTTGTCTATGCTAATTTTTATTTTTACGAAATTGTAACTGTTAACCGGACTGTTCACTGTTCATGATATAAGCACCCGTTACTCAAGCAACAGAGGGCATCCACCAGAGTCCGACTTGCCTTGTTCTCTCGCTGTCTGCAGGTGACTTCAACGTTATACGGACTCCGCTCAGTGCGACTTTGAAGTGCCCTCTGCGACTGTATGTTCGCCACGCCGCTGCGGAGAGTTGAAATTAAGTCTGCCGAGTTGCTGCATGTTGTTATTGATCGTCGTGAAGGATATTGTTTATAGTTTGTATTAATTTTTGTTACCACAAGCCAGTGGTTATGTTGTTATTCAAGTAGCAATAATAAATGTCTTATTTTTCGTTCATGTGTGTGTAAGCATATTTAGGTAATTTAAGCGAGTGGCAAGAGTTGGGCACCAATCGAATGTTTACCCTCTAACGTAAAAGGGCAACCTTTTCACGTATTAACCTACTTTAGAGAGCTTGCTTCAGACATCTACTAATTTGATAAGAGACTTGAAGTCTGAAGATCATATACAATACAGTGCAATATGAATGAATTTTGAGGAACATGGCTATTTTGGGGGTTTTAATTGTTGGTGTTGTCTTATGCCACTTGCTCAAACCAAGCACGATTAAACCGGAGGATAAGGGGTACGTCATTCGTTTTGACGTGCACCTCAAGGGTGAAAGTACAACTTATGCTTGATGGGTCCTCATAATTTTGAAGCAGAGACCAAGTAGAAGACCCATAGACTTGACTTCCAACCCCCAAGATATTAATTGAGAACTTGGAGTAAATTGTAGCCACTAACATATTTTACGTGCCCCAGTCTTAGGTCCAGATATTAGGCCGGCTAGGACTCCGAACCCACAACCCTGCAGTTACAAGAGCTTTGCCTTTGCCGACTGAGCTACCGCGGCTGGGGGTTTAGTAATTTTTATTATCCAGTAGAAGTGTACCAGCAGGGGAATAATATTCAGACAGAATCTGTCAACGTCTCCCGCGTCCCCGGCTGCACCTTTTAAAGTCTGCTCGCCGCGTTCTATACCTGCCCGCCTATTTTTACTGGAGCAGGTATCTTGGGTTCGATTAAAGCCTATGTGCCGACGATGAAGCACAGCAGCGACAAAACTCTGGGTTAAACATTTATTATTAAGACTTGTTAAAATATATGTACACTTCAAATCATACTCAAAACACAGGACTCAAATAAGACCGAGGACAAAAATAAACTGTGCAGAGCGGGAAAACACCTCCCTCGGTCTCAGCTCCTTTCACCAGAATGTCCGTTCTCTGTCGATCCGAGCGGGCATCCCTCCTCTCCTCTTCGCGAGGGGCCGGGGTGGCCTCGGTCAAGTTTTTGCCTCCACGGGAAAATGTCCTTCTCCGCAGCTGGCGCGGGCGGGGTCGCATCTCTCGCCCCCCTCCTGTAGAACCTGCATGGAACAGGGCTTGCCCACCCCCTCTCGGGGTGTCTGTCTTCGGCCGGCGAAAAAAAAACCAGGGGCCCATGTAACACCAACTCGAGTCTTGAGTCTAGTATTACAGAATCTATCCCAGAATTAATATTCCATCAATCTAAAAAGAACCGTACTGCTTTTCTTAATATTTATATAGCGATAACTGG
>CM063510.1:14054545-14064545 GCA_032207245.1 Pardosa pseudoannulata
TTTTATTAAGTTAAGGGTACATAGAGGGTGTTTCAAAAATGACCGGTATATTTGAAAAATCAATAGAAACTAAACGGACAGTGATAGAAATACACAGTTTATTGCAATATGCTTGGGACAATATTAAATTTTTAGGTTGATAAACTTTCAAAATTAGTCATAATGTTCCACAACAGATGTCGCTGCCGTCTGGAAAAAATCTAATCTACGATATTTACCAGTTTTCCACCATGCGCAGCAAAAATATGGCGTATTCTCAGAACGAAATTATCAGAAACCCTTGTCAACATCTCAGGCGGGATGGCTTCACATGCAAAACAGATGTACTGTTCCAGTTATTCAATTTTTTCTATATAGTAGCGGTACACTTGGTCTTTTAAGAGTCCCCACAGACAAATATCGTAATTTAGATTTTTTCCAGACTGCAGCGCCATCTCTTAGGGAATATTGTAACTAATTTTAAAGTTTTTCTGCCTGAAAATTTACAATCGTCCCAAGCATATTGCAATAAACTGTGAATTTCTATCACTGTCCGTTTAACTTCTATTGTTTTTCAAATATATCGGTCATTTTTAAAACACCCTGTAGTTCGTTTCATTATAAAAGCCTCTATTCATTATAGAATTCCTTTAAAACTACAATTATTACACTATACGGAATAACACCCAACCTTTAAAAACTGAATAAAGTTTTGTAATTTCAATTCATATACTTTTAAAAATAATATAAAAACTTTCACTTTTTGAAAAAAATAAAAATCCCTTACATGCAAACATTTTAAATGTATATATTAGGAACTAAAATTTTATATCAAACTGAAAATAAATAAAATATTTAACTTTTCTATACATATATAATAAAATGGTATTATTAATTTATTATATATAAAATTTCAATATATATATATATATATATATATATATATATATATATATATATATATATATATATATATATATATATATATATATATATAATATAGATATATTATATCAAATTGAAAATAAATAAACAATATTAATAACGCCCAAACTTTGAAAATTGAATAGTTTTGTCATTTCAATCTATGTGCTTTTTAAAATATTATAAAAACCTTCATGTATTGAAAAAATAAAAATCACTTGCCCACAAATTTTTAAATACATATATTTTGATCTAAAACTTTATATAAAATTGAAAATAAATAAAATATTTATTTTCTATACATATATAAAAAATATAATATTCTATTATCAAAAATATTCTATTACTAGTTTATTATATATATAGTTTCAACATATATATAATAAAAATAATTGATATAAAAATATATATGTAATATATACATATACACTCAAGAGCCAAAACATTATGACCACCCCTACATTTTGCATTGAACTCGCCTGGATGACGTGGAAGGCAAGTGATCAGGTAGAAGTGGTATTTAACTGCTGCTGGAGAGTCTGAAGAATCATTCTTTTACTTACTTCTGTGTGTGATATGTAAGGCTGCGGATCTATAGAGGGCAGATTGCAATGGGTCGAAGGCTCGGAACAAGTATTTCAGAAACTGCACGACTCGTGGGTTGTTCGCGATCTACAGTTGTTAGTACTTATGCAAAGTGGATTAATGTCGGTGAAATAAGCAGTAGATGATATGGTGTTGTACGTCCACACGCTATACAAGAAAAAGGTCGTCTGAGACTGTCTCGCATGGTGAAGCAAAACCATAGTCAGACAGTGGCTCATATGACAACCCAATACAATTCAGGGCCAAGCACACTGTTCAGCGGACACTGTTGGATATGGGGCTACGCAGCAAACTTCCCACTCGTGTTCCTTTGCTGACAAAGCGTGATCGCCAACTGCGCCTACGCTGGGCCCGGGAATATCGCGACTGGTCCATGGATCAGTGGGAGAGGGGTGACTGGTTAAATGAAACACGGTTTGTCATTCATCACACCGAAGGCCGTGTCAGGATACGCCGTTTTCCAGGCAAACAGTGGCTTATTCAATGTACATTACGTCATGCACAGGCCGGTGGTGGCAATATTATACTTTGGAGGACGTACACTTGGCCGTCTCTGGGACACATTGTGGTAGAGCAGACCATGAATGCTACAGGGTATCTGAACGGACCAGTTGCACCCCTACATGGCCTCTGTTTTTCCAGCTGGAAATGGAATGTTCCAGCAGGACAACGCCCTGTGTCATAAGGTTAAAATTGTGTTGAAGTGGTTCCAGGAACATGATGCTGAATTCCAGTTAATGTCCGTCAAACGCACCGGATCTCAATCCGATAGAACACATTTGCGATGACTTGAGATGGCAGCTCAGAGTTTAAAGACTACCAATTCGCAATATCTCGGATTTGCGTAACCGTTGTTTAAACATCTGGTACAATCTGTCTCCGGCCATCTACCAAGAACTTGTGGCATCTATGCCAAGGCGGTTTGAAGCTGTGTTGTGCGTCAAAGGTGGGTCAACTAGTTATTGACAGGTGATCATAATGTTTCCGCTCTTGAGTATATATATATATATATATATATATATATATATATATATATATATATATATATATAATTGAAAAGAAATTAATAAAACTCACTTTAAAAAATAAATAGAGGTTTATCATTTCAATTTATATATTTTTAAAATATATAATATAAAATATTATATATTTCTTAAATATATATTATAACATAATAACCTTCACCTATTGAAAAAAATAAAAATTATTTACCGGCAAACTTTTAAATATATATATTAGGAACTCAATTTTTATATCAAATTGAAAATAAATATTCTTTATTTTTCAAACTTAATAATATCTGACATTTTAAAGTTTTGATGACATTTAAAAACTGTGAAGACATTGAGAGTTAAAAAAAAATATATTCTTCATCATGCAGTAAAATAAAAATTATCGCACGCAACAATGTATTTGAGGTCTGATGTAAAAAATAGCATCTAATTTACATATTCCAAAAGTTAATTTGAGGGTAGATAAATTTTTATTTTTCATTTAGTGAATATATTTTATGCTTTTTCCAAAACGCGATGCTTAATAAAAAAAAAACCTGAATAATTTTTACAAATTAAGATCCTTATTATTAAGACAATAAAATTTAAATGATGCAGTGCTGTTTATTATGGAAGAAAAATAAGTTATTCGCAGATTAAATATAGTAGCTAACTTCTTTCTGCTTTTTATAAAAAATTAATTTCTAATTAACAAATATATAAATCTGCTTTTTAGGTTAATTGGATTTCTATTTCTTTCTCTTTGTGGCTACGATTTATGTGTTTTAAAAAATTCTTCCTTCGTATAACAAAAATAGTAGTTTTTTATATAAAGTTAGACATTTATTTCTGATTTAGAAATTTTCTTTTCTAAACAGGGAAGAACATTTTACTTCATATTAAATAAAAAAATTGGTTATTTTGACATAATGCTTTTTTAGCTTGAAAGGTACTAGGTTTCTTTAAATGGCCTTTGAGTCATCAAAGTCATTAATGATACAGGAAGTAAATGACCACTCCAACTCGTCGTTGTATAGCAAGGGGTTAAAAATATTGAGATTCCATAAATTTTAGTTACAAATTTCTAGTTTCACAGATGATGTTACTATCTCTTACATGACCCGAGCGAAAGAAGAACGTAAAGTGACCTTTCGCAGCGAGCCATTATGTTTGGCGGTAAGTAGACAAGCATGGTCTGGACAAAGCCGTTGTGTACTAACGTATCCGGCACAATGCCGAGGCAGTCGCTTATGCGGCGGTACATTAAGAACTGTCTGTAAGCCAGAGCCAGTGGGTCTACGCCTTTATGAGGTCTACTGCCGTCAAATGACTCGGGTAATAATTATTAATCGACTGACAGTGTAATGCACATATGGGACCAGTTACTGGTGCATCAAATGAATTTAAGTTGTTTTGGTCGGTTGACTTAAAGACGACCGTTACGGCCACATCTGGAAAGTGCGGAGTTGATCCAGGCGGGAGTTGACCACAAGATCGCTTCACCCTGGATCTGGAAGGTTCTGGAAGCATCACGCTAGTGGAACTGGGACCCTATAAAACAGATTGGCTGAGCTAAGAAGAGGCTTTTTCTTTAAGAGTTTTGGAGGAGTTTGTTATTGTGGAACTCGAGAGGAGTCCACTCGTCTCTCCGATTTCCGGAGATTGATTTGCTTTACAGAACGCCAGCATTTCTGCTGTTTACTAAGATGTCGGCTTTCGACTTTGGGATCTCATTACCATTATCTTTAATATTTTTTCTACTTCGTGCTTTGAAGTAGATCGCTGAGAGTGACCCTTACACTCATTTTGTATCGTCCTGCATTCTTAATTTCCTCAAAGAACTCCAGCGTGATATGCACTCTGAGCATTTGAGCCTCAGTGAGGAATCTGAATCTACTGATCGTCAGCACGGAGATTATAGTGTCAGTGTTTCGTACTCGCACTAATTAAAGAACTGTTCCAGTGTTCGAGAAGGACTAGCTTCACTAGACCCAAGTGTTGTAATTGTGTTAACGTTGTCTTAGCACTTGATCTCAGAAGAATTGAAATCTACTGAAACGTGCACATAGCTGTACATAATTATTCATTTGAATAAAGTATTTAATCCAGAGTATACAGATGTCCATCCTATATCATTGACGGCCTCACCTACCTTACTACAGTGCAGCACAATAATTATGTCATACATAAGATCTCTATTAACCCTCCGAGTGGAACACAATTAAAAAAAGTCTCCAAAAATAAGCTAAAGTTTCATTGTGTCAGTGACCAAAGTGTTCTATGATTTTTTACTTCACCCTTTGTCGACTAGATTGGAATACGGGAAACCCACCCTCGTTATTGTCCGGTTACTTCCGGTTATAAATAGATATATAAATAGACATTATACATTGTTAATTTTTAATACACATAAAGCTCGTCAAGTCTCGAAGATCATCCCATAAGAAATAATGGGTTCTAAAAGTACAAATAAAAATATTCTTTAAGAGAATGATTTCTATCTTTTTTACGAAAGTCATCCAAGCTATTTAAGTGGTACAATTAGAGATACATCTGTTACCGCAAACGAAATACTTCGAAATAGAGATTTACAAAGCCATGAAAAGCTATCAGCGTCTTTGTGCCTCAGAGAGTAGGTGTGCAGTTCCTAAACAATCGACCTGACCCTCCTACCTCAAAACTCCATTGGGAAAACACTGGCAGAAATGTACATTACATCCATTTTCGGAATGTTTTGGAGGTCGAAAATTGTACGTGACAACCGCTTTGAAGACATCATCGGTTTGCGGAATTGTAACGTGCGGACCACTTAGAGGGTTAATTTAAAATTATTTTAAATACAATGAAAATCATTCATGAGTAATTTTAGATATATCAGATTTCTGGTACACCGAGGCTGGTTTTACCAAAGTCTTTCCGCGATTAACCCATTGCACCAACCATTGGTTGGACGCAATTCTGCATTTTAACAGAGATTAATCTCTATTAGCCGTTAAACAACTTTGGTGAGAATGAGAATTAACTAAATGGAGAAAAAACTAACGGATAGTTAAATCTAAAACTTTGAATACTGAATATCATGTACATATTTAGATTGAAAATTCAATAAATTTCAAACTCCGACAAGTACAGATTGATACTGACGCTTTAAATTGGATTGTCTCAACTTCATAATTTTAGAATTTTGACGCACTCTTACATAAAAACTAAATGCATTACATATTAAAATATATGCTTGTATGTAAAAATATTTCGTCTAAATAAATTAATGAAACTTTACCTTTAATTTAAAAGCAAAGTTTATTTTGAAAATTATATGTAAATTAAGATTCAAAATTCAATAGGAATAATTAAGTTTTCTTTAAATGTTTCACCTGTAAAGATAAATACCAGTAAAAAACGATATGTTTTTCCTTTAGCATGAAGTATATATAAAGACAAGACTTGTTAAATATTTTAGGAATGTTATATATTTCGTTTTTATGTAACAGTGCTCACAAATTCTAAAATTATGAAGTTGGGATATATCACTTTAATGTATCATTATTATCAGTGTGGCATACAAGCAGTCATGTTATATATCAGCCACCAGTAAGAATGTTTTAATATGGTTTCTTGATAGACATGCATATTTTTTAAATATTTAGAATATGCATAAACCTAGGTAGAAAATTTTAAATTTATTGGTCCTGTGCTTCTTAGAAACAGAATGAATATTACATCCAGTATAAAGGAACTAAATAAGACGAGACTTGAAACTATAAGATATTGAAACTATTTTCCGTATTGAATATTCACATTGAATAGTTGGACAGGCGAATACAATGATTTTTGCGTCTTATTCAAATTTTCTTCTGTCTAGATTCTTCAGTAGCTTCCTTAATGTCAAAAGAGATGAATACATTTCATAATCAACAACCATGTATAAATGTCCATTTTCATTCGGTGTCTCCGTGTTATAACACTGGAAGTTACTATTCTTAGTGATTCCAAAATACCTACTGGTGTTCTGGAGAGACGCAATATTTTTTTGTTTCCTCGCGGTTCTCTCGATCAAAAATTGGAAGAATTGAAAGTGGGAAAATGTGACAATATGTTTCGTAGTAAATACTAGTTGCTCAGACATGTTTAACATAAGATATCTGTATTATATTATTATATTGACAACGCTCTGGCTTATGTAAATTTAGATGTATTACACATTTTCTTAATATAGATGGCACATTATACGATGATATGAAAATAATACTCGAACATGAATATCAGCAAAACGAGTTGAGTTTAAGGACTAGAAATTCGAAGAGAGAACTCTGAAAACAGGACTGGATGACATAGGGCATCTTAGGGCGTGCTTGTACATAAATAATGAAGTAATGGTGCAGTGTTGGTCTGTTAAAAAGGAGGATTGAAATGAACGCACAGTGTTTATGTAAAGCTATTTCCTAGTGTATATGAATTTATGCAGTGCCGATGCCCTGTTTTAGGATGTGTCTCACCAAGGTCGGTTAAAGACTAACCGCCATTAACCCATGGTGCCAAACAATGATGGGACGCAATTCTTCATTACAACAGAGATTGACCGTGTTTAGCCGTTAAACTATTGCTGAGACCGGATTTTAGTGTGGCATATATATAACAGACACAACATCTAGAGAATTTTCTTGAAGGAGTATCATTAGAAATTTAGAAGTACCATAATTTAGCACGTATAGTCCGCACCATCGTATAGTCCGCAGGCACTATTTTTTGTTTAAAAAATTTCATAAATCATCAGATAGTCTGCACCACTAGATAATTAGCGGACTATAAGTGCAAAAATATGTATTTTAGTATGACAATATTAAATCATTTTAAGAATAAAAACCTAAGTACAATAGAGTGCCAAAAAGTCTGAATTAAATTCAATTAACTCCACCATTAAAATTTGAAATCACTTCTTCTGTCATAGCTTCGGAGAAGAATTTTAACTAAAGAAACAGAGTGGCTTATATTTATCTGTTCGAGAACCCAGGTATGTAAATCGTCTTCTAATGCAGGCCATTGTATTTTTCCACGGCGATTGGACTCCCATATTTTTTACTCCCATATTTTTTAAAGTTTTCTTTTGATTGCGCCAATTTCCTACAGCTTTCTCATCGAGTTTCTTGAAACCATCCAATTGGTGTTGCCAATCGGAGCTGTAAATATTGACTACCGATATTTTCCCTTACTCCAGGACACAATTTAAAATTGAGCCACTTGCTACTACTGATTCGGTCTGCTTTATGGGTTGTATTATTTTTCATGGTTTATTACCGATACCATGTTTAATTGGCGTCTCGTGAGTCATACTTTTGTTTACATTTGACCATCGGCTGTTCGTGCGATGTGCTTTCCCCCCCTTCTTCCGATTTAGAGGATTTGAGCAATGAACAACCGGCAGACAATCCGCTCCTGAAGAAACACAGACTTTATTTAAGCACAGATAGTCCGTGGACTATACGTGCGAAATTAAGGTAGTTAAAAGTGTAACTAGTAGAGTACAGGGTAGCTCAAAAATTGTTTCAAAATCTAAGATAACATTTAAAATGGCAGAAACATCCATGCTTAGAGGTAGTTCATGTGCTTTGCCCCCATATATATGGTTGTATATTGCCACTATATTTTCCTGTGACGGAGAAGAAACAGATGGCAAACAGTGGAAGAAATTGTGAGTCTAATGATGACGACCAGTATTTTACCATGCATCAGATGGATTTATAATGGAATCATACTTGTTCAATATCCAGTATAATGTGTGTCATTAACTCCTGATCTTTGAAGATAGTTTTTTCTGTGATACTAGGAAAACAATACTGGACATATCTAAAACAATAAACCTTCCAATATCATTAATAGAAACCATGTTAGAAGTGGGAGTTATTCTTTGGAGTGATAACATTCTTAATACACTCAATCACATTAAAATGTTCTAGTCTTGTTAAGACACTGGTTCCAAATATCTTACTTCAAGTTATTCTTTACAGAGATGCTGTACGTTATCAGTCCATTCAGACGGACAACCAAGTTTCAAATGATCTGAACAGTCATGTGAAGCGTGGTTGTCCGTCAAACTAGATGGTTATATGTCAAACTGAGGCTGTCTTAGCATTGAATAGATATATTCAACACATAAGTTGAATGTCAAAAATATAAATTCCATTCAACATGTGAGATACACTTCAGAAACACGCTTGACCTTACTTCCCTAGCCATTATCAGATATTTCGGAGCTATAATTAACACCACAAAAAGAATAGGAAACTTCAGCTCACTTATACTATATACTGAAGCTATCAAAAACAGAACGACAGACAATTCATAGTAGTCTGAAGTAATTATATCAACTACTAAAATCTGCATTTTTCTTGTTGGTCAAGTGCCAAAAGAGATGTTGCGGGCTACTATCCAGTTGTCTTCAAGCCAATTTTTCAATAAATTTACTCTTTGTATTATACTTTTCTTAGTTTTGCTTACTTTTCTGATGTTCTGCTGTCTTAGGTATGGTTTGATTTGATTTTTAGCACTTTTGCTCTTTAGTAAATTAAAAAATAAGTACACACATACCCCACACTATTTATCTCTCTTAATATATATATATATATATATATATATATATATATATATATATATATATATATATATATATATATATATATGCATGCAAACAATTGCAGTAACAATAAAAATATGAAATGCTCCATTTTAAAATTGTATAAACTAAATTTGTTTAAAATATATTTCTAAATTTTTGTGATTTGAAACCCTCAAACGATACTCAATATTTCATTTTCCTTTTTCATTTGAATATACAAGTGGTTTAAGAAGATGAGAATTTACATTTTGAGATATTGGAAAATGCGAAGTGTAACTGAGAAAGTAATATGCATTTAATTTTGTTCTCACAATGAAATTTCACCTTCAAAGCACCTGAAATCTTACAGAATTCGACATATAGTAAGCCCGTTCTGATAGCTCGGAAATCAAGATAATGTTGAATATTTTTTAGGACAGTTTTCGAATATAAAATATTATTTAAGTGTTTTGCAGTGTTTGCATGACGTAAACCTGTATAGAATTTAAATTGCTTTAAAATAGAAAGATAAAAGGACATCATCCATAACATAAGAATGCACTCGTGTTCCTTAACTGAAAGATAGATTTATCTTTTTATTATGGTGCTTCGATCATATGCGGTGAATGTATGAAGAGACACTATTCCTGATCAAAAAAAGAATAAAAATCAAACCATTAAAGGGCATATACGCGTAATCCCATAGCTTTGAAAGGTAAGAAAATGTAGAATATAAAGCAATTAGATATAGAAGTTCTTCACAAATTGTACAATAGATAATCGTTACTCAGGTCTCGGAAAAAGGAAGTTATAATGATGCCGTACATTACAAAGAAGGAAAATGATATGTAATAGTCTTGTCGCAAAAGGCTATCAGTATATTCTATTTCACTAATTACTTCAAAGA
>CM063510.1:14072045-14114545 GCA_032207245.1 Pardosa pseudoannulata
TTATTTTTATATGTGCGGCTCACCTCAGTTCAGTAATTTGTTTTTTGGTCCACCAATCGATTTGGGTTAGTCTCCCCTGGTTTAGGAAATTGGAGGACATTGCAACCATGAACCTCGGTATCAACAAACACGGCGGATATTTGACCGTCTCGATCCTCGATCCCGTAACCCTACGGTTACGAGATCTCTTTCTTTGGCGACTGACCGACCGCGAGCCAAGATTATAAAAGTAAAATGAATTTTGAAATCTAAGGAAAGTATAGAAGGCAATAAAAGCAATTTTAAAAATCCTACATATTTTTCCTTCACATATTTTTAGAGTTCCATGACCTCTTTATGAAATATCTTTTTCCTATCAACAAAAATTGTCAATTAATTCTTGTGTGTCGGAGACTATATTGAGACGCTAGTTTATATAATCCTTAACCTCCAACCGTAAGTAATAAGAAATGGCAGGAAGTGTACGGACATGGATAGGTTGTCGTAAATCTCGTTACTTAAAGTGCACTGACACTTTAATGTTCATTCAAGCAAAGAAAGCGTAAAATAGATCACATACTGTTTTCTAAAAAATAAAGTGCAATCTGCGAGTAATAATATGAAGGCTATAGATGACTTTCGGAACTACTTTATTTATCGTTAATTAGTGCATGAAAATAGCCAGGTTTTCTTTTAGCTGTTTTCTAACCAATATTAAATGTTTTTTTTTTCCTGGGTGATTCATACTTTTTATATTATTGAACTTTTAATCCAAAATTACGATAATCTTTTTCTTTTATGTTAAGTAATCATTAATGGGTTATTTTATTTTTCGTAAATATATTTAGTCGTGTGACGCAATTTTACTGGAGTTATTAAAACTTCCTTATTTCGTCATTCATTTTTATTTTAGTTTATTTTTTAATTTTTTCTCAGTTTTACTTTTACTAGAAATTTCCTGTTCTTTTTCTTTTATTTTCGTGTTACGGATCTCCTTATAAATAATTTCGATTTCATTTATTTGTTTTTAATTAATATTAAATTTGTACTTACGATATTACTGGAATTTCATGCAATAATGGATACATTTTAAATATATTTAAGAGCATATCTAATAGACATTTCGAGTCTTTGCAAAATTTTAGACTGGGTGTTATTATGATTGTGGGGAAATTATATTTAACTGTTTTAAATGCTAGGTATAAAAACACATTGAAATTTTCATATTTGTTTTTTAATTAATATTAAATGTTTTTGCGAGGAATTTGTACTTAGGATATTACTGGAATTTCATGCAATAATGGATACATTTTAAATATATTTTGTAGAGCATTTCGAGTTCAAAACAAAATTTTAGACTGGGTGTTATTATGATTGTGGGGAAATTATATTTAACTGTTTTAAATGCTAGGTATAAAAACACATTGAAATTTTCATATTTATGTCATAAAGCATTTTTTTATTTACTTTAGACTGAAGAATTATTGATTTATTTAGTTAATTATGTATAATATTAATTTACAGATTTTTACTTTCCTATGCCTCTTAGAAACATTAAAAAAATTTTCTACAAACTCTATACGTTTAGATGCAATATGTTTCAACTTAGTTTAATATGAAAATTAATTCCAAGTTGACTGGCAGCATGTTTAAACTTTTATACACGTAACATAACTACAAATACCATGTACATACGGGTTCCAAGGATTAATATTGTAAAATCCCCTATACAATATATAATAGCCTAAGTTGTCTGCCCGCCTGTACCCGAATTTATGACGTGGTTGTACCTGGAATGGACAGAGGCATCCATATTGAATTCTTGATGCTTAAGGGATAGCAACGTTTAAAATCTATCTCCCCCTTAGCCCCCTTTCTAGTATTTAATGCCATTATTTCAAGCCCTCTTTTAACAGGCTAAGAGCAGGCGATTAAATTTATAAATTTGTCACATAACAAATATGTAAATTTATCATTTTTTCAAACATTATGACGTCATTCCTTTAACCATCTCATTTATACATTTCTTATTTTAAATTATCGTTTATATTATTTTCATACGTTTCATCTCTGAACTCAGATATTAAGTACATAATTTCCTTTTATATTTGGCTTAAATAATAGGACGATTTCACGTAGCAGTGTACATTTCAAATTATGACGATTCTGCCTTTAACTTCAAACGGAATTTCAGCTTATTGTTTGCTTATTGGCTATCATAAACATGAAAATGATTGGAAAGGGCATTAAGCCGTTCATGACTTCTCAGGAAATTGCTCTGTAGATTCGGTACATATGTGTTAATTTTAAATTTAATCATCGATTTTTTTTGTTGCAATGAAAGTTTTATCACCAGTATTAACAAAAAATTCTATCTACCTCCAGGGTGTAGTGGAAATGTATTTTCATTCCTTTACTTCCATTAGTTACTGTGGCAAAAAAATTGGGAAGAACTTAAATTTCGACGTATCTAAGAAAACTTTGAATTATCTTTCTAAATGAATTCAACGTGATTCTAATCTGCATTCACAGTATCGCGAGACTTTTGAGGAGTAGAAAGATAAACAAATTATTGAGCGTGTACCAGATAATTCTCAACCAAAACACCAAACCATTTTTTATTTGAGTTACAAGGTACCTTACAGTTCTGGAAATTTAAAAAAATTACTGATCGCGTCATATGACGGTATATATGCTAGTTATTATACTAATTTCAAAAGTACTTTATCGAAATTTCTCATTGAAGTATTCTCGTTTATATTTATGAATACCTTTTAGATCTTTATATAAAACTGTGTTATTTTCATAAGTATTTGGGAAAAAAGCGAGGGGAAAATATTGATAATAAAGAAAACATTAGATTTTCTTGTACAAAGTGATTGAAGTAGTAATTTTAAGTAAAGAAAAAAAAATTAAGTTCTTGAAAAAGTGATACAAAATAATTATTATGCACTATAAATTTTTAAATAAATACGGCAGTTTGATCTGCATGTAGAGTGTATCAAATATTTATAAAATACACACTTTTTTCTTTTGAAAATATTTGGGAAAAAAGCGAGGGGAAAATATTGATAATAAAGAAAACATTAGATTTTCTTGTACAAAGTGATTGAAGTAGTAATTTTAAGTAAAGAAAAAAAAATTAAGTTCTTGAAAAAGTGATACAAAATAATTATTATGCACTATAAATTTTTAAATAAATACGGCAGTTTGATCTGCATGTAGAGTGTATCAAATATTTATAAAATACACACTTTTTTCTTTTGAAAATATTTGGAAAAAAAGAGAGGGAAAAATATTGATAATAAAGAAAACATTCAATTTCTTGTACAAAGTGATTGAAGTAGCAATTTTAAGTAAAGAAAAAACAAATTAAGTTCTTGAAAAAGTGATACAAAATAATTATTATGCACTATAAATTTTTAAATAAATACGGCAGTTTGATCTGCATGTAGAGTGTATCAAATATTTATAAAATACACACTTTTTTCTTTTGAAAATACAAACCATATTTTCTGCGAATTCAGACAATAAAAACTAAATTTTATTCTTGGGTCTGAAAGTTACTTTATAAATACGAATATTTACTACTTGGAAAAGAAACATCTGTATACACAAAAAATCCTCAGGAACTCGAAGTTGAAACGCAGATAAATATTTTATTAATAACTCGCATATAGCCCCTTATTAAAATTTTTAATTTACCTGAATTGCAAAGTACTTTATGAGGCAGGTAAAAAAATGGTTTGTTTTTTGACTGAGAATTATCTGGTGCACTCTCAATAATTTGTTTATCTTTACTGACCTTATGTTGGTTGTCACCATTAATTTATCTTGTCGTATTACGTGATACGATGGACAGCAGAGGCTTTAATATTGACAGTGACTATTTGACGATATATATCAATGATGTTAAAAATTTAGCGAATCATTGCAAACCATGTGGTTATGTATATAATACATACACACAAATGAACAAACTTCTTAATATTCAAAGATATATAACTTAAATAATAGATATTTATTAGTCCGTGAAATAGAATCATAGAATTTTAGGAAAAGAATTTTCTGTTAATACCGGTGATAAAATTTTCATTGTAACAAAAAGTAATCTATGATTAAATTAAAATTATCACATATGCACCTAATCTGCTATTTAAGCCAAATATAAAAGAAAAATATTTAAGTAATATCTAAGTTCAGTGATAAAACGTGTGAAAATAATGCAGAGTTAAATAATTTAAAATAAGAAATGATTAAATGAGATGGTTAAAGGAACGACGTCGTAATGCTAGAACAATATGTTATTTTTATCTATTTATAATGTGATAAATTGATAAATTTTAACGCCTCCTCTTAATCGGGGAAATTAGGGCTTGATATAATGGTATTCAATGATCGAAAAGAACGGAGGAAGGGGTGAATTTCGAACATTTTACAAAAGACAGTATTTTTCGCTGTGATATGAAGCATATTTATACCAATTTAGTTGAGAATAGTTTAGGAGAAGAAAAACTTTATTCATTTTGAATTTTGTAACCCTCAGTCATCAAGAATCCGATAGGGGTGCCTCTATCCATTTCAGGTCCATTCCAGGCTGCATAAATTCGAGAACAGACGGACAGATAACTTAGGCTATTATTATATAGGGATTTGAAGTTTATTGAACATCGATAAGAGTTGTGTAGTTCTGCGGTTTTCATGTTGGTACCATAGCATAGTTTACGAAAGAAAATAATTAAGGTAACTCGACTGAAAATTGTGAAGTTATAAAAAAAAGGCATAAAAGTATTCAAAAGTTTAATTTTTAAGTTGTTCTTTGCCACTACCGAAGCGTGCTGAGAATTACTCTTTTTTTAATTTCGAGGGATAATCAATCGTCTATTTCCATGGTTCTCAAACTGGTAACAGCGAGCGTATGACAGGGTTGCCATGACAGAAAAGATTTTTGAATCATTTCGGTTGTTTGGGATATCATAATCATTAGATATTTAGGATTGGTTAGAGTGCTGACCTTCGATACCGGGGCTCGTGGGTTCGAATCCCAGTTTGGCATGGATATTCGTAATCGTCCGGAATCGGCTTTAAGGTGTAGGTCCCAGTCTCATTAGCCCTCGTGTTGCAAAAAGTAGACTGTAGCACTCCAAACTAAGCCATTAGATAGTTAGAAATTTGGGATGTACAGTTTGGTCTGGCAAATAGCATTTCTAGCTCTATCGATAAATTGAAGATACCTAAGTTAAAAATATTTCCGTTATGGAGCATCTATGTGTTACGAGATGCTATCGATAATGTTATACAACTCGATAAAAATTAAAAAATTAACTTTTCCACCTTTTCAATAAGGTATAATATCCTAGAAAATTTAATCTTTAATGCTTACAAATTTATTTTTCAAGCTGTTGTACGGTCAAACCTGTCATATGTCTGTAAATTATTTTTCTTTTTGGGGAGTAAAACTACTTTTCCACTCATAATGATTCACTTTAACTGATAGCAGAAATCCTTTTATCGTATTAATAACGTCTTTTTCCTAACTTCCAAAAATAAAATGCTCCACGAAATATTACAGGATATAAAGAGCATTTCTGAAACGATTATTATCACATCAATTAATATAATTGCATTTATTAGGATTCATGAAATAGAATTATATAAAAATCTAGTATTTTATAAAAATAAGTTCCCTGATCTGCACGGCAACATTAGATTTCCCATGTGGAGAAAATTAATGCCATAACTTACTAGTAAATTTAATTATGATTTATTATATATTAATTTTGCTAATGTTACCGCTTATCTCTTGTGATATTAAATTTCTTGACAAGATTTATCTAATAACCAGATAAAATGACGGTGGACTTCCAAAACTAATTAATTTTTTTAATCGATGTAGTTTAAAATTTATTTCTTATTAACCCATATTGGACCGCTGTCCTATAAACAGGACAGCAAATAAAATTTCATTTAATAATAAAGTTATAAATATTTTCTGAGTGGATTTTATTCTAACACCTTTAAAATAGACACACTTTAGCATAGTAACAAAAAAAATGAGAAATCAAATTATATTGTATTTTAAAATTTATTTTCAGTAACCTCTTAAAAATTGTCATTTTTTAATCTTTAATTTTATATTTATTATTATTATTATTATTTAAACATTGTGGAGGTTACTTTTAGTTTTAAAATAGAGCTAATAATGTAGCTGAAAGTTTTTGTTGAAAAAAATATTTTACACGTGTATTTTGTAAGTATAAAAAAGGTGCCTTAAAATTAAGACGACGGTCTAAATCTGATTATTTTACTATTCATTCGATATTGCATTAATAGCGCATATTCTTTTGTTATCTTTCAATGAAAACCAGTTCAAACTCCTGTTCACACTCCTGGACACAACAAGGAGTAACTAGATGTCTATTCTATTCAGAAAACTGGAGATTTTTTGCAAGATAAACTTACTCACTTACTGCCAGTTCAATAACTGCAAGAGAAAGCCTATAACAGTATGCTTAAAATGTAATGTTGGACTTTGTTTTGACTGTTTCCCCAAATTTCATCTATGAATCAGCATAATGCAATGTAAGTGATATTTGTTAAGTTTTTGTAGTGTAATGGATCGTTGTCCTATTTACAGGACAGCCAATTACATAAAAAATTAAAAATATTTTTTCAAAATTTTGGTTTTATATACTTAGTTACACCATATTAATGATATGGATTAAGTTTTAATAACTTACAGAAATATTTAGTTGGTGTGGTACAATATGGGTTAATTATACCAGGTGATCGTAATTAAACTCTGATTATATAGAGTACTGTAACAACTTCAATGTTTCCGAATGAAGAGGTAGCGTGAAGAAGGATCCCAATCACGATAAAATTGGAAATCAATTTTATTTCTTGAGTAAATACGACTATATACAAGGGGATTCTAATCTCCCAAAACAAGTCGAAATGCAACGGATTGTCGCCTGCACAACATCTCCACGACGATCACAGTCGAAAGAAAAGAGATTAAAGAATCTCTCACAAGTGGGGACGCTTTTCTAGGGTGCAAGGAAAACCCAATTTATTCCCCCGTTCGGTATCAGAGACCCTACCGCTCCCTATATGAGCGGACTTTACGAATCTCCCGAACTTGATGACTAGAAAGTTGGCTTCGGTCAAAAGACGTGAAAGCCTCCAAGAGGTCAAAGCACCTACGTAAGAAAAATGTCGAAAAGCCCCGTGTCGAAAAATTCTAGGCTTTTTATATGTTGGTTTGGTGTGGTTTGGAGCGCTACGGTCTACTGTTTTGCACACGAGGGATATGTTGTGGTGTGATCTTAGGTTAAAACCATGGCCTCACGATGGCGTCTTGATTAGCGGCGAGCCAGTCTACCAGGCTCCTGGCCTTCCTTATCTGTACCGGCTTTTTGATTAGGCTCTCTGCCCAGAGTTCCTTGGATCTGTCAGAGAGTTTCTTAAGATGGAAGTCGTGTGTCAGAGGGCAGTCGTGCGAACGGTTTCGAAAATCCATTCCGCAGTGGGATTAGAACCCACGAGCTCCGGTGCCGAAGGTCAGCACCCTAGCCAATCGGATATCGTTCGACTGACCCTTTATAAAAACATAGTAAATTGAATACATCACAGGTTCTTCCTCTAAAGAGCTACTGTATCTGCAAATAAAAAACAAAACAAGCAAATAAAAAATTGATTTCTAAGAATGCCGTCTGAGAACTTCTTTCAATTTTCTTGAAAATTGCGAAATTTTATAATGAATACTTCCTATTTAACAAAACTTTCTCTATACATAGCAGTTGAATTAGCAAAGTAACATATTCCGATATCATAAAAGGTTTATCTGATCTAAGTAAATTAAATATTAAAATGAGTTTGCGGAACTGTTACTAAAACCTAATGTTTATATTCCTTTTCCAATAATTATCCAAATTCACTTTCCTAACCTAGCCGTACAACAAATGAAACAATCGTAATTGTTTCCGACGTGTTAGAATTCTAATTTATTGTCTAATTCTACGAATATAAATGAAGAGAAGTGGCATTAGCTTGATTTATTTATCATTGAATTCGTTTCTCATCCTGATAAGAATTAATAACAGAAGTTCTATTCAGTAAAAGAAGGAACTATATACGCCCTCAGTCAATGCAATTGATACAGCAAATGCAAATTTATTACTAGTGATTACAAAGGTATATCGACGTTTCCGCTTTGAAAATTAGTAACATAAGTTAGCAAGTAGTTCTATTCCAAGTCATTTATTCAGTGATTCGAAGATTTTCAAGAATTGTGGATCTGGTTCGGAAATTTAATTTTTCGCCTTAACAATGTTGATAAAGTATTGCATTTATTATAAATATAACTTAAGGATTTTTAATAGTATCGATATTTTACATCTACTAAGTCTGAAAAATATTTTTTGTTTTTTTTTGTTTTAGAGCACTAGAACCATGTTTTAACACCAAGGCTAATTAGAGGGGTATCTGTTCTTTAAAGGTTACTGTCATTATCCTTTATTTATTGTTTGTTAATCGCTTCCCTTACTATTTTTTTAAACAAATTGCAAAAAATCATCACATTTTTTTAAAGTTTTAATATTAAATACAAGGAAATGAAACAAAACAAAATATGTAGGCTTTAAGTTGAAATTCTATTTTTTACAGGTGTAAAAGCATTTATTTTTAATATTAATTTATTATCCCAAGTTGTCTCGGACAAATGGAAAAAAGTTAAATATTAGTTTCTGTATGACAGTTTTTGAAACAATGGATAACACAAAGTGGTAACTGACATTCTGAGCACTCGTATCTGGTCTCTTTTCTTATTGGCTTACCTGTGAAATCTATTTTACGGGAGTACAGAGAAAACTGTCTCGTTTTTTCAGTAGCAAGAATAACATCTGGAAAATTCCTTGAGGTTAACCTGAGTGATAAAGGACTACTACTGGTTCTTCCTGACGAGAGTTGGGACATAGCATCGCCGAGGTAGCGATGAAATTTGGTTTTACGACCATTTCACGAACGTACCGTGAATATCGGAAATTTGGTAAAACATCAAATCTTCGACATCACTGCACCTGGAAAAATATCGTGCAAAAACGGGACCCACGACGACTGAGGATAATCATTAAACGTGACAGAAGTGCAGTCCAGCTGAAAATTTCTGCAGATTTCTATGCTGGGTCATCAACAAGTGTCAGCGTGCGAACCATTCAATGAAACATCATCAATATGGGTTTTCAGAGGCGAATGCCCCCTCGTGTGCCCTTGATGACCTCACGACACAAAGCTTTACACCTGGCCTAGGCCTATCAATACCGACATTGGACTGTTGAAGACTAAAAACATGTTGCCTGGTCTAACATCATGAATCCATGGACCCTGCATTTTAACAGGGGACTGTTAGTGCTGGTGGAGGTTCTGTGATAGTATTAGGCTCGTGCAGTTAAAGTGATATGGGATCTATGATACGCCTAGACACGACTCTGACGGGTGACATGTGCGTAATTACTTGATCTGATCACTTGCACCCATTCATGTCCATTGTGCATTCCAATGAACCTCAAGAAATCCAGAAGGAGAATGCGACTCCCAAGACTTCCAGAATTGCTACAGAGTGGCTCCAGAAACACTCTTCTGACTTTAAACACTTCCACTGGTCATCAAAATCCTCATGCATGAACCTTATTGAACCTATCTGGGATGCCTTTCAATGTGATGTTCAGAAGAGATCTCCAGCACCTCGTACTGTTAGAATTTATTTACAGCCTTTCTAGTTTCATGGTGTCAATTACCTCCAGCAGTACTTCAGACATTAGTCGAATACATGCCACGTAGAGTTGCAGCCCATATGATATTAGGCAGGTTTACCAGTTTTTTTAGCTCTTCAGTGTACTTCATCCTGGTAACACTGATGTACTTGCATAATTTAGAGAAAATCGGCAAACTACAAAAATATATCTAGCAATGCTACATAAAGTTTCCAATATGTCCCCGGAGTTATTAGGATGTCCTTGTTCTGTAGTATTTTTCATCCTTTTGCTTTTTCTTTCAACCGTCGGAATTTGGCGCACTGTAATTGAATTAATATAAATAAACCCGATATCTCAAAATTTATTCTCACAAGAAAGGGAATAATATCAGAATTTTAATGAGGTAAATGTTATTTAAAGAAATGTTTATATATAAATATGTAGAATGTCAATAACTTAACTAGATTAGCATGAAACTAAGTCAATCACTGAGTTACCTTAAGGAATCATATATTTCAATATTAAAGCATCGGATAAAGCAATGCTAACATCATTCTAGGTAAATGAGGCTGTGACATCTTATAATTAATCTCTGAGTACCGCTTAAACTGTATCATTAACAGTGAGATCCAGTTGTCTAGATCTTATCTACAAGCAATTTTCGCATTAAAACCGCATTTGCGTGGTCATTTAAAATAACGCTTGCTTAACCAGGAAAGGAGTCAGTTTCCCCAGAAAGCTTAATGGACAACAATTAGCGAGATACGTAAAATTCGTGACTTACGCGATTTCGAACCAATTATTGGACGCGTTAACAACGTTAATAAAGCCTTAGCTAAGTCAAAAATTCCAGGAACTCTCTTGCAGTTCTTTGAAACAATTAATTGTCCTAACTGCTTCCCTTTTCACTTACTGAAAATATTAATTAAATGCTAAATGTTGCTAAACGTATTTTTACCGAATATAAAAAGCATAAAATCATTTCTTAATGCGATCGTTAGTTTTGAAATCTAACGTTCCCTGTTTTTAGTTGATTTACTTAAAAACTTTATGTATCATCAGAAATATATATTTAAAATTAGAAGGTATAGCAGTAATTGCTTTTGGAACTATTAATTTTCAAATACTTGAAATTCATCATAGACTGCATAAACTTCATTGAAAATACTATTTAATACATAGTCAGTAGCTTTGCTTTCAGCATCCAGTTGTTTATACATAATTAGGGAAGCACGTGGTCTTTTAAAAGCACATTTGAGAAGCATTGGTTAAGTTTGTAGCTCAACGATCTGCCTTTTTACTATACACTGCCTACCAATAAGTATTTGAACACCTATACAAATGACGATATCTGCGATCCTGAGATACGTCAGGGCATCCGCCGGTATACATCTTGTAGGAAACAGCATCGGCATAATCGCATGCAAGATGCCACGCAGTTCGGAACTCTCTGATTTCGAGAAAGGTATAATTATCGAGTATCACAAATGTAGCCTATCCTTAAGGGATATATCTAACTATCTGAAGTACTCAAAATCGACAGGGGCCTATGTGATTAAGAAGTGGAAGGTGAGCGGTTATTGTCGGAGTGTGCCCCAACATCGGCAGACCAACGAAACTGGGAGATAGAGACCGACGAGTACTGTCCAGAGAAATTCGGAATAACCCGGCCCAACCGATGGCTCTCATCCGCGAGAAGTTTCAACAGGCATCCGGGAGTATTGTTTCAATGAATACCATCCATAAGGAAGCACATCTACTTGGTTTCCATAGTCGTGCTGCTTTCCACAAGCCTTTGATTACAAAGTCCAACCGCGCTACTCGGTTAATGTGGTGCACATCGAAAAACACATCGAAATTGGACCGTAGATCAGTGTTAACGGGTTCTTTGGAGCAACGACTCAAGGTTCACCCTTTACTGTTCGGATGACAGGCTCTGGGTCTGGCGTCTGCCTGGAGAATGTCTCCTGCCAGAATGCATTATGCCAACAGTAAAGTTAGGCGGACGTGGAATTATGGTCTGGGGGTGTTTCTCCTGGTATGGACTGGGACCCTTGGTCCCCATTCATGGTAAGCTCAACGCCGATGCCTACTGCACTATTTTGGAGGACAATGCGCTTCCTACGCTGTGACAGTTTTACGGGTTGGATTCTTGTTGCTTTCAGGATGACAATGCCAGTTGTCATGTTTCGAGGTTAACCAAGGCTTGGTATGGTGTCAATGGAGTTCATCGAATGTACTGGCCTGCCCAGAGCCCAAACCTGAACCCTATTGAGAACCTCTGGGACGAGTTGGATAACCGAATTAACGGATGCACTACCAGTCCAAAATCGGTGAAGGAACTTGTATTTCTACTCCAAGCCGAGTGGAAAACAGTACCACTAGCTGTAATACAAAGAGTTGTGGAAAGTATGCCCCGGAGGGTACACGCTGTAATTGCCTCTCGTGGAGGCTCTACCAACTATTGATTTTGAATAAAGTTAGTTTTTCTTTTCTATCAAAGGTGTCTAAATACTTATTTATAGACATTGTATTAGTGCTAATGAGATCAAGACTTACTAATTAAAACCGATTATGGACTGTTAAGAACATCCCTATTAGCAGGATCCAAACCAACGGACTCCAGTACCTACCTCCTGCCATCGTCCGGCTACGTTTGAGAGTAATTTCCATTTCAAATAAATCATGACGCATAAAAGTGATTTACTTGGTACTATTTGGAGATTTATCCTTTTTCATAGCCACCAGAAAAGTTCAGTCACAAACGGATCAAGACAATTAAGGGTGCCAATGAATGGTGACCGGCCCTAAATTTTTAAAGAAATATAACCCTCAGTTATGTAGACCGATGGCTGGGAGCTAAGCGACAATATCA
Source organism: Pardosa pseudoannulata (assembly GCA_032207245.1). Taxonomy (NCBI): domain Eukaryota; kingdom Metazoa; phylum Arthropoda; class Arachnida; order Araneae; family Lycosidae; genus Pardosa; species Pardosa pseudoannulata. The sequence continues at coordinate 14,084,655 of CM063510.1, forward strand.
ACTAAATTACTTTAATTTGAAATTTTTGCCCCATTTATATAAATACATTGCTAGAATCTTTAGAATTTTCAAACAGATAAAATAAAAAAATAAATTGGTTTTGAAGTTCATTGTAACTTTAAAATTCTTTTAAAACATTAAAATGAAAGAAGCTGTATTTTTCAGAATATTTATAAATATGTTAAACCTCCGATTTATGAATAGAAATTTTAAGTGGATATGAAAAATGGTTTTTATTTTTAATTAATAACTTTAATACTGAATAGTTACATCATTTCATCGAAGGTAATCTATTTTTATTCGAGTCATAATGTAAATTATATCACATAAGTAGAAAATAGAATGGACCAAATTACGTAAGTTTATTCAATAATCTCATTTATCTGTGAACATTAGAGAGAAATGAGTAAGATTAATTTGTAAGGTGTATAAAATTGCTTATAAATAATTAAAATAACATATTTGAGTTATATCCTTTCAGCATTGATATAATTAAATCTCATATGCAACATTTTATGAATAAGAAAATCTGTAAAAGTTTTTGGTTTAAAAAGTAATGGACTTAAAATGTTAAAAGCAGTCATTGGTAAGTAATAGATAAAAGCCATGAAAAATTATGATTATATCTAACCCACATTAGTGTAACTTAATAAAAATGTATCACTTAAAATATTTCAATTTAAAAAAATGAGTTTTGTTAAATTTCAAAATATTATGATCAATTAGGAATATACAAAAATGAGAGGATTGATAATGTATTGACAAACTGTGTTTAAAACCCCTTACAAATAATTTAAAATATCTGATGTAGTCACTACATGACTTCCTTGTAAGCCTATTAAATTACGCAATTTTCTTTTATTTTTATGATTTGTTTTCAGAATTATCATTTGCCCTTTCCTTTCAAGGTTCAAAGTTATTTTCGTTTTTTGAGGGTAACAGTGTAAATCCCGGATTAAAATTTCAATAGAGCAATCTGTGTGTGATCCGCAGCATTAATATACATTGTATTGTGGTTATTTGTTATATATATCATTATAATAAGATATATTTCGAGACACCGTATTACACCGTACCAAGAAAGAACATTAACATATTATATACGGGGCACATACTAGTACGTTTTCTGACGATTGATACTTAGCGTGAGTCACGTACTAGTACGGGTTAGCATAACAACATGGTGTGTTTGTGAGTACAAAAATAACGGTATAAACGGGAAAACGAAGCCGAATATTCTTGTGTATTACATAGATTCTGGGAAAATTAAGACAAATAAAAATTAATTTTTACATCAGTCACATCGACTGATGTAAAATTAAATAATTTTCGATCTATTGAGATTTACCTGAATAACTAAATTTACGCTCAAAACTCCGGCTCCCGGTACAATTCCGCTTCGAAATGCACCCGCACACAATGTGTTAAAAGCATTGTTCTATCTGTTTAAAGAGCGTTGATAGATTTGCAGATAAATATACATCAATATCTTATACTGTTGTATACTCAGTATTCGAAATTTTTTGTTGCAGATTGCAATCTAAGTACAGATGACCAGTGTGGTTTGTACCCTGAGTACAGTCCGTCTTTGTAAAAGTCATAAAAATTGTTGTGAAAATATCAGAAATTTTTTAAAAATGAAAATATTTTAATAATAGTTTATACAAAAAAGCATAATTAAAAGTTGATTAAATGTTAGTTGCTTTAAAAAACTAATTTGAGTTTATAACGTACTTTTAAAGCTCTTTGAGTTTTGGATCACAAACTTAAACTTGTACACAAGATAGTTGTATAAAGAAAAAATATGCATCTTTATCACCTAAAATGCTTAATTCCTTTAAAACTAGAGCTTGCATCTATCGTAAGTAAATTCATATTTTCAAGTTTTTGTTATTACACGCCAGGTAGACAAGCAAGATGATTATTTATGACAAGAAGGGTGATTATTTATGACATCAAGTAAAAGAAACATGTATAAAATTAGAAACGTAGTGGAGTAATTTGAAAAATCAGAGGGTTGTGTTAAATTCTGAAATGGGGGATTTTTGAGAGAACTGAAGAGTCTAATTTACGAGACTTCCTTTAAATCTGCAAAGGATCTAATTGCAATAATTTTGATTGTTTCTTCAGAAATTCGCAATATTCTTGGAATACTTCAGAGCTTTCGCCTTGTTTCATGAGGAGTTCGCGGGTTTGAATCCCACAGTGGAATGGATGTTCATAGCCGTTCGGAATCTGCTTTAAGCTGTAGGTCCCGGTCTCATTAGTCCTCGTGTTGCAAAAAGTAGAACGTAGTTCTCCAATCCAAACCAAACCTTTGTTTCATGATGAACGAAAGACTAGTGCTCTGTCTTTCATTACCGGCGTTTGCGGGTACATATCTAATTGGTGGTATAGATATTTGTAGCCATTTTGATTTCCTTTAAGCAATACATCCCGGTCTCATTAGCCCTTGTATAGTGTAGCGTACTGGGGCTCTAAGTGAGACCGAAAAAGGATAGCGGAGTCCTACGTACAGACTATGATATTTATTTAGAAACACGATATTGAAGTTAGGATAAATACAGATGAAACGATGAATATCTACAAATGAAAATGATGATCGATGCAGGAAATCAGCTTCCTAAGAGAAAAAAAGAGGGGGAGGACACTCAGTCGCTCCCTCGTCGTTCTGGGCCGATGAGTTCACAGGAGACTCGATCGGTCAAAAATCCTCTCTGGGCCTCGAACTCTGCTCTTCTTATATAGTCGTCTCCGCAAGAATGTCCATCTCAGCTGATCGGACAGCTGGTTGATGACGTGGTGGGGAAAGCGCGCGTAGACTCTCTCGCAGGTGCCAGGGAAGTTGCAGTAATCGCGAGCAATCTCGCCGATCATTATCGATGTCCCTGGACAATCCCTTGGAGAACAAGATAGGAAAGTATTGTTGCTTCCCTTACAATGTAGAGGATTGCTGTCGTGTGAAACTCTTTCTTCGGGATGCCATTGAAACTAACACTGCGAACACTTCGCCAGCATCCTAATGAATTTCTCCGACAGAATGATTGAGATGGTCCTCGGTGTCAACAATCCTCCATTCAGCATCCCATTCTGCGCGAAACAACGTCCTTTCACTAGGTAAAGAAGAGCTCAGTTCAAATGCTCACAAAAGGCACGGTTGCCATTCTTCTACGTTATGCCGTCTTTTCTTACGGTTTTATTTAAGTATGTATCAGGAATTTAATGTAACGAGAATTCGTTACAATAGCAAAATATTTAACAGTAATGCTCAAAACCAATCAACGCTGTTCTTTATTCGTCACCATGATTAATTACTCTCATGAGCAATAAATTATCCATAGAAATTACTAACGTATATGTTACTCATTAGTTTTCTCTTAGTATCCTCGGATTTACTATCTTACACCTTGTATCTTTTTTTAATTTAATTTTAGACCATTCCTTCTTTTATGAACATTTTTGTATTGGTGTGAATTATCACGTTAAACTTTTTCTCTTCTGTTTTGAATCTCCTGACATTTATAAATTACATTTTATAACATGCGTAACAAATAAATTATTTTTTAAAATCCTGTCGGGTAGTAGGTCTGTTTTCCTAATCCTTGGAATAAGGAAATATTGAACCATTCTTTCATAATAAGATCATATAACATCAATTCGTATCTTCGGTTTAAGCTAGAAATAGTTGACAAATAAAGTCATTGTACTGAATGTTTTAGCCCAATACAACTTTATTATCAAGAGATCAGAACTACCATGCTAAAAATGTATAAGACTATGACATGTGTCAAAAGGAATTTAGTCACAAAGTTTTGAGAAAAAGTTCAAAGAAAAATTGAGCACTTTTTTGTCACTCAGTATAATGCATACTAATAGAACCTATATATAAATAAACTTATGAATATCCATGTATTTTCTTAAAAAAAACAACTTTTTTTTTGTAAATACACGAGATATAAACTCTTATACAAAGCTTAAAACTTTCGAATAAGATATCATACACAAATTATTTTTTTTACTATGTTGAACTTTCCTGTGTTTGAATTTAAATTCTTCTAATTCAATAATTTCTTTCTTTTGAATGCCCTATTAAAATAACCTTTTTTAAAATTTAGAACCAAATATTATGAACCTGCACAAAATTTTAAACTCAATTTCTTTAACCAAATATTATTGCATATAAACCTTAATTAGCCACATTATCTTTTATTTAACCTCTATGGAAAATATAAATTTAGCTTATAACGATATGACTAGCCATTTTTGCGCCAAACATACAATACAATTTCCTGAGCATACACTATTCTAATTATACCCTAACATACACTTTCCTAATTATTCTTTAATATACAATATCCTATCAAAGCTTAATGCACCCATCTTAGTAAGCAAAGGAACTTGCCAATCTTGCATAATTTCCTCTCAAAAGCCAGGCACATTACATTTGTCTCATTTTCTTATTGTATCTAGTAATCTCTCTACATAAAGAGCATTAACAAATCCAACTGCCTATTAATGCATCAACAGACATGCTCTATTCAGTATCGAATTTCCTTCAGAACATGATAGTTTAATATTATCATTAAATGCCGCGTTTCCAGAATGAGATGAAAAGATTACGGGTTGTATTGTTATCATTGTTGAACTGTGTAAACGACTTTATACATTTTGTGATGATATATCAAAATATTCATATTTATTTAATGGTTTCTACGTACTTTTTGTAGTTTATGTGGGTTTTTTTATGTAGCAACAAATACTAGAAAATTAATAAAGAGCATTAACAAATCCAACTGCCTATTAATGCATCAACAGACATGCTCTATTCAGTATCGAATTTCCTTCAGAACATGATAGTTTAATATTATCATTAAATGCCGCGTTTCCAGAATGTAATGAAAAGATTACGGGTTGTATTGTTATCATTGTTGAACTGTGCAAACGACTTTATGCATTTTGTGATGAAATATCAAAATATTCATATTTATTTAATGGTTTCTACGTACTTTTTGTAGTTTATGTGGGTTTTTTTATGTAGCAACAAATACTAGAATATTAATTACTTGAAAATGTGTTATTGTACTGAAATGAAAAAAAGAAACCTGATGTGAACACGTTACATTCTTGTACTTTAATTTACTGAAGCATATTTTTTCCTGCACTTAATTTATAATTAAGTTACTTTAGAATAACTCAGAAATCATCAATATTTTTATGCAGGGAAGTTACCCAAATTCTATTCTAAAATCAGTTTTTAATAACTTTAAAACTTTATCTTAATTCAATAATTTTGTTTTAAAGTTGAATAAAAAATGTATTCAAGAATGCGTGGTATATGTTAACACTTTGTATGCGGGTCACGAACTAGTATGTTTTCTGACAATTGATACTTGAGTTCGGGTCACGTACTAATACGGGTTAGTGTAACAACATGGTTTGTTTGTGGGTATAAAAATAGTGGTATATACATTAAAACGAAGCCGAATGTTCTTGTCTACTACATAGATTCTAGAAAAATCTAGGCGAATAAAAATTAGTTTTTATATCCGTCGATGCAGAACCACAGAACGAGAAATGAAAATTATATATACTATTTCAATTTGATTTTTCATATTTACCCTACTATTATGAATTTATCCACTAAAAAATAATTTTTTGTTTACAAAAATCCTATGGTTGTTATTTATATATTTCTATTTATATATTTGTTTATATATTTCAATATAAAATACGAAAAGTTGGTTTAAAATTTCAATAATTTTCTATCTATAGACATTTAACTGAATAACTAAATTTACGCTCAAAGCGCCCTCTCCTGGAACAATTTCGCTGTGAAATATACCAGCACATAATGTGTTAAATTAATCGAGATGATGGGTATTTCCTACCCTGCTTTAACTTTCCGGTGTTAAGTTAAACTAAATAGATTATAATTCTTTTCATCCTTCAGTTTAGGTTTGGTTTTGGAGTATAACGGTCTACTTTTTGCAACACGAGGTCTAATGAGACCGGGACCTACAGCTTAAAGCCGATTCCGAACGGCTACGAACATCCATGCCACTGTGGGATTCGAACCCACTAATTCCGGTTCCGAAGACCAGCACCCTAACCAATCAGCCATCGTTAGGCTTTCATCCTTCAGAGAGACAAGTAAACAACATATCTACATCAATCAGATAAATAAAACGATTGAATATAGACCTTAATTAGCCACATTATCTTCTATTTAACTCTTATGGAGAATATAAATTTAACTTATAACGATATGACTCGCCCTTTTTGCTCCATTTCCTGAACATACACTATCTTAATTATACCTTAACATACATTTTCCTAATTATTCTTTAATATACAATATCCTATCAAAGCTTAATGCACCCATCTAAGTAAGCAAAGGAACTTGCCAATCTTGTATAATTTCCTCTCAAAAGCCGGGCGCAACATTACATTGTGCCATTTTCTTATTGTATCTAGTAATCTCTCTACATAAAGAGCATTAACAAATCCAACTACCTTTTAATGCCTCAACAGACATGCTCTACTGAATAACGAATTTCCTTCAGAAGACGATAGTTTAATATTATCATTAAATGCTAAGTTTCCAGAATGAGATGAAAAGATTACGGGTTGTATCGTTAGCATTGTTTAACTGTGCAAGCGAGTTTATGCATTTTGTGATGAGATATCAAAATATTCATATTTATTTAATGGTTTCTAAGTACTTTTTATAGTTTCATTTGGGTTTTTTTAGATAGCAATAAATACTGGAAAATGAATTACTTGAAAATATGTTATTGTAATGAAATGAAAAAAAGAAACCTGATGTGAACACTTTATTTTCTCTTACATCAATTTAAAGCAGCATAATTTTCCTGCACTTAATTTATAATTAATTTATTGTAGAATAATCTGGAAATCATCAATATATCATGCAGTGAAGTTACACAAATTCTATTCTAGTATTAGTTTTTAATAACTTTAAAAATTTCTCTTGATTCAACAATTTTTTTTTAACTTTGAGTAAACATATATTCAAGAATGTGTGGTATATGTGGTATACGTGGGACACGTACTATTACGTTTTCTGATGATTCATAGTTGAGCGAGGGACACGTACTTGTACAAGTTAGTGTAACAACATGGTTTGTTTGTGGGTACAAAAATAACGTTATATACAGGAAAACGAAGCCGAATGTTCTTGTCTACTACATAGATTCTGGAAAAATTTAGACAAAAAAACTAGTTTTCACAATAGTCGATGTGTAACCACAGAACGGGAAGGTAAATTAAAAAATCAATTTAGATTTAAAATTAACTTTTTATTTATTCTTGCGAAAATGATATTATATATAGGCATATTTATATGTTATATATATATATATATATATATATATATATATATATATATATATATATATATATATATATATATATGTTTATATTTCTATTAATACATTTCTTTATATATTTCAATATAACATACGAAAAGTTGGATAAGAATTTAAATAATTTTTGATTTATTGAGATTAACTGAATAACTAAATTTACGCGCAAAACGCCCGCTCCCGGTACAATTCAGCTGCAAAATGTACGAGCACACAATGTGTTAAATTAAGCGAGATAATGGGTATTTCCTAACCTGAGTGAACTTTTCAGAGTTAAGTTCAACTAAATACATTATAATTCCTTTTATCATTCAGACACCCAAGAAAACAACACAGTTACAGCTGCCGTATAAATAAAATATTTTCATATAGACCTTAATTAGCCACATTATCTTCTATTTAACTCTTATGGAGAATATAAATTTAACTTATAACGATATGACTCAGTATTTTTGCTCCATTTCCTGAACATACAATATCTTAATTATACCCTAACACACACTTTCTAATTATTCTTTAATATACAATATCCTATCAAAGCTTAATGCACCCATCTAAGTAAGCAAAGGAACTTGCCAATCTTGTATAATTTCCTCTCAAAAGCCGGGCGCAACATTACATTGTGCCATTTTCTTATTGTATCTAGTAATCTCTCTACATAAAGAGCATTAACAAATCCAACTACCTTTTAATGCCTCAACAGACATGCTCTACTGAATAACGAATTTCCTTCAGAAGACGATAGTTTAATATTATCATTAAATGCTAAGTTTCCAGAATGAGATGAAAAGATTACGGGTTGTATCGTTAGCATTGTTTAACTGTGCAAGCGAGTTTATGCATTTTGTGATGAGATATCAAAATATTCATATTTATTTAATGGTTTCTAAGTACTTTTTATAGTTTCATTTGGGTTTTTTTAGATAGCAATAAATACTGGAAAATGAATTACTTGAAAATGTGTTATTGTGATGAAATGAAAAAAAAAGAAACCCGATGTAAACAGGTTACTTTCTTTTACGTCAATTTAATGAAGCATATTTTTTCCTGCACTTAATTTATAATTAATTTATTTAGAATAATTTAGAAATCAACAATATTTTCATGAGTGAAGTTACTCAAATTTTATTCTAATATTAGTTTTTAATAACTTTAAAAATTTATTTTGATTCAACAATTTTGTGTTAACGTTGAGTAAAAAACGTATTGAAGAATGCGTGGTATATGTTAACACATCGTATGCAGGACACGTACTAGCACGTTTTCTGATGATTGATACTTGAGTGAGTGTGACGTACTAGTATGTTTTTTGACGATTGATACTTGAGCGCGGATCACGTACTAGTACAGGTTAGTGTAACAACATGGTTTGTTTGTGGGTACAAAAATAGCGGTATACACAGAAAAACGAAGCCGAATGTTCTTGTCTACTACATTGATTTTGGAAAAATTTAGACAAATAAAAACTAGTTTTTTCATCAGTCGATGAGGCACCACAGTATGGAAAATAATTAAAACTATATACTACTATTTCTATTTATTTTTCATATTTACGATACTATTATTAATTTATCCACTAAATAATATATTTTTTGTTTACAAAAATCTTATATTTGTTATTTATATATTTCTATTTATATATTTGTCTATATATTTCAATATAAAATATAAAAAAGTTGGTTAAAATATTAAATAACTTTCGATCTATGGAGATTTAAAGGAATAACTACATTTACGCGCAATACGGCCGCTCCCGGTACAATTTCGCTGCGAAATGTATTCGCACACGTGTTAATATCAACAGTAAGTAGAACTCGAGTATCGCCATCTAGCGGCAATCAGTATAGTTGTAATATTGGTAACATTGAAATTTTCAGTTATGTGGAGTTTAGTTGACAATAAAAAAAATACAGGTGCACAACTAGATGTTAATAATTTTCTTCATTCTACGGCTAAAACTTTATGAGCTATGTCCGGCAGCAGTTGTATCCAAATTTAGTGGGCACGCCAAGTGTTGTAAAGTACATACAACCTATACACCAGTGTTCGTTATAAGGGGGAAACACAGAATGAATATAATACCTTATATAGATTCAGACATTTATTCTATACATTTATTTACAAAAATATCCTTGGTTATCATAATGATCAATCATTTATATCTTCTATTTACAGAAAAATTATCCCACATCACTTTATAAGGAATTATTATTATTAACAGAGGCCTAAGTCAAAGGACTGTAAATATTATTTATAAATTACCTCCATTAAAATCACAGGGGAGAAGGCAGGGGCTTTCCTCACGGGCATACGGGACGAGTTGGTGATGGTGAGCGGGGCGGTGTCGGTCCGGGCGCACGGGACGAGCTGGAGCTAGTGGATCCTTGTTCCACTTCTCTCGACTGCCCACTTCTTCCAACTCCTAGCTCTCACTACGTTTCCAAAAACCTCATCTCGGTCCCAACGCCCCTTCTTTCTTCTTATCCAATCCCTTGTCTTCGGGAAATTTTCCCACATCAAATGCCCTTCGGGAGTGCAGGTGGGCTCATTAAAGTCGCCCCTTTTTGTTCAAGCTGACATTACTTTTTAGCCCCCTGCTCCCATAATTCATGCTTACAGCTCTGAACGAGCTTGACCGTTATGCTGCCATTTCGTGAATTATCTTCTCTGCAGGGGTCCCTAAACTTGACGTAAATAATTGGGGTTCTAAATTTCTCAAGGAAAATCCTCCCACGGCTATGCATGCACGTGCAGATCACCGTGAGAAAGTACCTCGGTACACCAAGATTCAGGTGATAATCACATAAATCATAGGACGAATTCAAATTCAGTCAAATTGTTAGGGGGAGTCAAGAGGGTTTTTCACTCCTCGAATAAGAAAAATAATTTAAATCTCTAATTTTCTTTAGAATTTTAAGGTAATAATTGCATTAAAACATTTACCTGATACCTTTCTTTCCTATTTTAAGCTAATAATTTCTAAAAGTAATTTGCAACGTACTCCATATTTTAGTTATTTTATAATTTTAAAATAATTTAATTAAACAGGAACAGTATTTTAGCGATGTTTGCCTAAATATCACTAAGTGAGGCTTATATTTTTCTTATTTTTCAGCATTGGTTAGTTAAAAACACAATACAAAAGCGCATTTTAAATACATTACAATTCAAGTTGCATTTGTATTCACTTTACCGAGAATTTAAAGCTATTTTGTTCAAAATATGATTTGAAATTATGTAAAAAGTCAATACAACATGAGAAAATATCTGTAAATATCATTTGGCGATAATTTGGTGATCACCTGAGTAAAAGCATACCCTTAAACGTTGTGGCCAGCCCACTAAGCTAGAATTATATCCCGGTAGCTTTAAAATTTATTATATTCAAACTTACCGTTATATAGAATGCAGATTTCAACTCAGTAAGAAACTAGATATTACAGTACTTCTAAACATAAAATCTCAACACTGTATGTGCAATTACTTTTTATTTTTTCGAGATAAATACAAACGCCAATATGTCACTTCAAAACCAGTGAAAATACATTCGAGGATGCTCAAAATGGATGTTTATAATTTCAGTGTTAAAGTTTTATGCTTACGCCGAAATGCAACGTTGAATGCAGAAAAACGTTTTTCAGGGATGGTCCAAGTTTCGTATACCAATTGATATATCAAAAATCAAAAATTTTCGTGGTTACAATAATTCCTTTGTTTAGGAAGCATTATATACTATTTATGTGAATGGAATAAAAACACCCAACTGGAGAAAGTTTTTAAAAACAAATAAACTGTACTGTGTCAGGCCAATTACTCAAATCAAAATACCATCTGTATAAATCAAAACGATATAAAGGTAAACTTTTTATTGGAGTTTGTACTGTTTAACGTATAGGCTAAATATTTAACATGTACCTGGAGGGAAAATAAATTTTAATTGCAGGTATAGTTCATTACTAAAATTACACCTATATTGCAGTTTTATGCCTTTGCACGCCGAACGATTGCCGATTGGTTAGGGTGCTGGCCTTCGGAACCGGAGTTAGTGGGTTCAAATTCCACTATGGCATGGATGTTTGCAGCCTTTCGAAATCGGCTTTAAGCAGTAGGTCCCGGTCTCATCAGCCCTCGTGTTGCAAAAAGTAGACCGTAGTTCTCCAAACCAAACCAAACCATGGGATTAGGTTTGGCTCCCGATGGTGACCGTTCGTAATTAACCTTAAAGTGTAGATTCTAATTAACTCTCTCGTTTTGCTAAAAATTGACTGTAGCACTAAGAGTCAAGCCAATGTTTGAGATAAATAATGACAGATAATATACGGGAATTAAGATGCAAATGGCTAAATGCTTGACATGAGACAATATCATTTTCTTACTCCATTTTATGATTACGAAAATATAAAGATGTATAAAGAATGTTTATGTATAAAGAAAGTATGAGGATGTAAAAAGAAAGTATTAAAAATATTTTCTTTTGAAAGTATATTGTATTGTATTTTTGTTTAAAATGATTGTTATCCTATATTGATATTCATTTGTTTTGTCTATCATCATTCAAAATTCAAATTGTTGGCAAAATTCAAAGCGAGTTCGACATCAACCCCATCTCTCCTCTTCGAGAGTTTAATGCTATTATTTCAAGCCATATTCTCCCTCTTATTCTACACTAAGTTTATTCTTGATTGGATGGCGAAGGCGGAGCATAATATTTAAATTTTTGGACTGTTTTTACTCGACACTCATATACTCTAATTGTTCCTTACCATGTGTAAGCTTGGCCGTTCGGTAGAGTGCCTGCCCTTTTGATCGTCGTACTTCTTGGGTTGACGGTTCTGCCTCCGACGCAGCCAAATTTTTCTAAATGTTTAATTAATTTAATATTTTCTGCTTTTTCTTTTAAATTCTTATTCCTAAAGTTGTTTTACTATTTTTAAAGTTGTTTCGTTACTTTTAAAATAAATTTTTACTATTTTTCAACTTTTTATGATTTTTATTATTTTTAGTTTATTAAATTCAAGTAATGTTGTACGGATGTCCTTGGCCACATATACATTTCATGATTTGTATCCTTAACCCTCCGGGTGGAATACACCGAGGAAAATAAGTCTCCAAAAATACGCTAAAGGTTTACTGTGTCAGTGGACAAAGCGTTCAATGATTTTTTACTTCACCCCTTGTCGACTAGAATTGAATACGGGAAACCCACCCTAATTATTGTCCTTTTACTTCCGGTTATAAATAGATATTTAAATAGATATTATAGATTGTTAATTTTTAATACACATAGAGCTCGTCAAGTCTCGAAGATCATCCCATAAGAAATAATGGATTCTAAAGGTACAACTAAAAATATTCTTTAAGAGAATTATTTATATTTTTTTTACGAAAGTCATCCGAGATATTTAAGTGGTGCAATTAGAGATACATCTGTTACCGAAAACGAAATACGTCGAAATAGAGATTTACAAAGCCATGAAAAGATATCAGTGTCTTTGTGCCTCAGGGAGTAGGGATGCATCCTCAATAAATGTCAGCCAAAGAGGGGTGCAGTTCCTAAACAATCAAACTAACTCTCCTATCTCAAACACTGGCAGAAATGTACATTACATACATTTTCGGAACGTCTTTTGAGGTCGAAAATTGTACGTGACAACCACTTTGAAAACATCATTGGTTTGGCGGAATCGTACGTGAGAACCGCTTAAAGGGTTAAACTTTCTTCGCGTAATGTAATACAAGCCTAAGTTATCTGTCCGTCTGTCCTTGAATTTATAAAGCGTTTGGACCTGGAATGGATAGAACATCAGCGCCTACCCATGGTAAGGAGCTAATTTGAGTACATGAGGGTCGAATAAAAACAGTCCAGAAATTTAAATATTACTCTCCGCCCTCGCCATCCTATCAAGAATGAATTTAGTGAGGAATAAGAGGGAAAATAAGGCTTGAAATAATAGCATTAAACGCTCGAAAAGGTCAGATAGGGTGGATTTCGAACTCGCTTTGAATTTTGCTAACCCTAACTCATGAAAAATACAGTATGGATGCCTGTATCTATTCCAGGTAGAACCGCTTCATAAATTCCAGAACAGACGGACAGATAGACAGACAACTTAGTCTATTATTATATAGCTGATTTGTAAGACCAGAATTTTAGCTTTTCAAAACCGTTTTTCTGTTGATTTTATGATCTATGAAACAGAACTTGCAACAAGCGTTGTGTTTGATCGATTATATGTAAAATAAAAATCGGTAATTTTCAGTTTTTCTTTTAGAAAGAATTTCAGTTTAGTTCTAACATAGAGCTGGAAATTTTTAATTGTCTGCAATACACATTTTATAAAACTTTTCTGCAATAGAAACTTCAAATGCATTTTTGATGAGTTAGCATTAGCAAAATTCAAAGCGAGTGAAGTTAATCTTTTCCTAAACTATACATCCGATTCTGAAATAAATTGGTATGAATAAGCTCCATATCACAGCGAAAAATACTGATTCCAATCTCGAAATCTAATCCGTCCCCTTTTTGAGCGTTTAATGCCATTATATCAAGCCCCATTTTAAGAGGAGGTGATTAAATTTATCAATTTATCACATTATAAATAGGTAAAAAATAACATTTTTTTTCTAGAATTATGACATCATTCCTTTAACCATCTCATTCAATCATTTATTTTCGATTATTGAAATATCTTCTGCATTATTTTCATACGTTTTATAGCTAAACTTGGATATTACGTAAATAATTTTCTTTTAGATTTAGCTTAAATAATAGATTAGGTACATATGTGATAATTTTAATCTATTCTTTTTGTTGAAAAATAATTCTTAGTCAACAAACAAACCATTTTTTTTACCTTCCTCATAGGGTACTTTACAATTTTGAAAAATTAAAAATTTTACTGATTTCGTCATATGGCAGGCTATATGCTAGTATATACAGTAATAAAAGAAATTTTTAATTTTTAATCATGAAACGTCATTTAAACTCGGTAAACTCACTTAGAAAAAGTTTGTCTTAAAAACTATTTAAATTGGTAACTAGTAATAGTTAAATTATACGTTGTGATAATAATTATATTTGTCATAAATCGATATGTAATAAAACACCTTATTTGCTTTCTTCTTATATCTCCCAAATCCATGTGGTAGAAATATCAACTTTTCTGGCAAATTTTAATAAGCTCAATTTCTAACGTAGCCTTAAACTCGAAACTATAAACAAACCTAAACAATATCACAACTGAAATGTAACATATATAACGTCTTTAGCAATAAAGTGGAGTTCCCGTTTCAAATAAAATGATTCTACTAAATTGAAAATTTTTTAAAACAATTACTAATACCAGATTCATATAAGACAATATTGATATTACAACCCTTCGAAATAATTGTGATTCTGATATTGTTTCAGGTGAAGATACAACTTTTAATCTTATTATGTAATAGTTTGCTTCAAAGCATTCCTGCAAAATAGTTATTTCAAAGAATATTTCTCGAATCGAAATGACACCAGACGGTAGCTATACTATCTAAATATTGAAAATCTTCTTCGAAGGAAATATCCGATTTCCGAGATCGGAATTTTCCCAGACATAACTACTTGAAGATTAAATTTTTGATAATGGATTAAAATATTCTCCCCTCATCAGAATTTTGCAACAAAATATAAAAATTTATTCTTTTATTAAAATAGTATGGCAGCAGTCCAACGATAAAGATTTAAAATCGAAAAGATTTTCTTTCGAATCAGTCTAGATATCTTTTACTTTCGATGAAATATCTCCAAACAGATTGATAACGATTTAACAAATATAAAGTACTTAAACTTTTGTTTCAGTTTGAAGTGTTACGAAATCTGTGGCAACCTAATTATATTTCAGGTAAAAGAAACGAATTTTAATCTCTTCCGAAAATGGTTCGTCGTAAATCACACTCACTGAAGTACTTCTTCCTAAGCCTGGTCGTGGAGTATATACGCAGTTAAACAAAACAGTAATTGGATGTGGATTTAGTTATGCCTGGACAAATATCCTCCCATACACAAAATAAAAGATGGTATGCTGATCGAATATAGTAAGGGATTTAGATTTGTGGTTAAAAAAAGAACTGAATTGTGTCTTATATTTTATTCTTTTCTTCTTATAAACTATGTATTATAATCTGATACTATCGGGATCACGTTATTGAAATATCTTTCTAATTGGACAACTTTATAAACGGTCTATGGTTTTATGTAACTTCCTCCACACATTTACAGCGATATTTGTAGTTGTAGTATTGCCTATTTTTAGCATATTAGAAATTACCTGCATAGAAAATAAATTTATACTATGTTTACACATTTTTATTTTCTACGGAATTGGTAGAAAAACAGGTGTCTTGTAGCTCTCGTTTATATTTAGGTATTAACCTGTGATCAAATGTATAGTGGTATTTATTTTGGTTAGTCACAAAGACTAAGTATTATTTGGTTGCGTTGTGTAAAATATTTAAGTACTAAATTCAACCACAGGTTCTGAGAGACTACAGACTTAAAATAAGAAAATAAATAAATTTATTATAATGATATATATACATCTATATACACACAATCTGATTCTATCTTCATAAAATTTACTTTATCAACACTTTCAAATTAGGTGCCACACTAATTTAGGTCTGACAATAATTTTCCATCAATTAGGTAAATATATAAGAGAGAGGACCTAATCTCAATTTCAAATATATGTAAAAAGGGGTACCTTTGTGGGTTAATATGGTGTGCCAGGAACACTGCTGGTTGAGAGCTAATCAGGATTGGGTATGTGTGGTAGCAAATTTCAATCTTCCGTCGGTCTGGTCAGGGGCTTCCTTCTGAGTATTTGAGGTGCGGCAGTACTATTTGATACAGGAACACTGCTGGTAGCCGCGAGATGTTCCAAAAGTCTCTGTCGAACTCAAGGCTATTCTCCTTGGACTCCCGAAGTCTCACTGTCACAATCATCTCCTCCGACTTCTGACCTCTCTGCTCTCCTTGATTCGACTTAACACGTTCGCTGCCACCGACGCACTGGCGCGTCAGAGCGGCACCTCCTGGTATGCCGACGACGCACTAACGCGGCGACGGACTTTGATAAGTTATATGCTCTGTGTTTAATGCTGCTTCTGAGGATGGTAATATCACTTTTAGTGGCAGCGAATGTGTTAACTCTCGAACACCCCCTTTCTTTCTGGACTTTTCTTCTTTTATATTAATTTCACCTTTGTCCCCTCTTCCTTCTTTTCGTCCAATCGGGATAGTTTTAAAAGTCTAATTGGTCTCCTCAACCCCGCCTTGAAACTACCAACTTGGAAAAACCTTATCCCGTCAAATTGAGCACTGTCCCTTAGGGACTCATAAATAACTCCACAAAGGTACACTCTTATTTAGTGTCATGTACGGAGACGTGATTCTAATCTGGGACTGGGATCAGAACCCCGTACCAGACGCAAAAACCGTTGAATATATTTTATGGTTTCTTTCCTTTACAAAAGATGTGGTGAGATCAGATTTAGATCCCAAGCATTTTACTTCTCTTATTAATTAATCCATTACATTACTGATCTAAATCGCCTCATCACAAAAGACAGGGATATAAAAAGAAGGTTGGATACACAAAAAATCCGGGATTAGAATCTGTGGAGTACGGAAAGGATGGAGATATGAGAGAAAAAGAACCCTTGCCAGGATTATGTAAAATAGAATAGATAAAATAGTGTTAATGACAATTGAGAAAGCTCTACACTCTAGTTTCTGCATGTTTGCTTTTGTATTGGTCTAACATAGAGATTTATTAAAATCGTCTGGAATTGAAATGGACTGATGGATATTGAGAAAGCTCTACATTCTAATTTCTGCATGTTTGCTTTTGTGCTGGTCTAACATAGAGATTTATAAAAATCCAACATAGAGATTTTAATAAATTTTAACCAACATAGAGATTTTAATAAATTTTAACCAACATAAAGATTTTAATAAATTTTAACCAACATAGAGATTTATTAAAATCGTCTGGAATTGAAATGGACTGATGGATATTGAGAAAGCTCTACATTCTAATTTCTGCATGTTTGCTTTTGTGCTGGTCTAACATAGAGATTTATAAAAATCGTATGGAATAGAAATGGACTGATAGATATTGAGAAAGCTCTACACTCTAATTTTTGCATGTTTGCTTTTGTATTGGTCTGACACAGAGATTTATTTAAAGAGTATGGAATAGAAATGGATTGATTATTTTGGTTTTTAGTCCTAACCGAAGTTGATTGCGAGCAGTACTGAAAATTAAGAAGATTTTCGAGGGAAATAGTTTTGATTTGTTTTGGAGAGCTACCATTTACTGCTTTGCTGCGTTATTATTGGCTAATGAGACAAGTATCCTCTGTTTGAAACCGATCCCGAACGGCTACGAGCATCCATACCCATTCAGGTATGATTCGAAAAAAATTATATAAAAATTTTGCATGAGGCGTAAACGAAGCTTGATCTTTGATCATTTCGGAGAATTATACAATGGTTGATCAGCTTCCGGGTAGTCCAGAATGTTTAATAACCACGAGAAGTTCTTCGAAACTATTGTCAAATTTCCGTACTCTTATTTTGCACACTCTTTCACATCTTATTGATGTACAACTCAGGTTAAATGGAAACTGAAGTATAAAATCTGATTATTGTTATAATACTCTTATAATAGAAATATATAAATATGCCAGTGACTCGAAATGAACTGTGACGCATCTAGAGAGTTACTCACGAAAAAAAATCTGTTTAAACCCTCTAAGCGGTTTGCACGTACAATTCCGCCAGCTGTCACAGACAATTTTCAACCCCCAAAAATGTTCCAAAAATAAATGTATTGTACATTTCTGACAGTGCTTTTCCCCCATGAAATTATGAGGTAGGAGGGTCAGGTCGATTGTTTAGGAACTGCACCCCTCTTTGACTGACATTTATTGAGGGATGCACCCCTACTTCCTGATTCACAATGACGCTGATAGCTTCTCATGGCTTTGTCAATCTCTATTTCGAAGTATTTCGTTTGCGGCAACATATATATCTCTAATTGCACCACTGAAATATCTTGGATGACTTTAGTAAAAAAATATAAATAATTCTCAAAAAAAAATTTATTCGTACTTTTAGAATACGTTATTTCTTATGTGATGATCTTCGAGACTTGACGAGCTTTATGTGTATTAAAAATTAACAATCAATAATGTCTATTTATATATATATTTATAACCGGAAGTAATGAGACAATAACGAGGGTGGGGCAAAGGGTGAAGTAAAAAATCATAGAACACTTTGGTAACTGACACAATAAAACTTTAGCGTATTTTTGGAGACCTTTTTTTCCCAGGTGTGTTCCACTCGGAGGGTTAAAAGGAACACATTAAGTTCATCGTATCGAAGCATGGACACACTTTCAAGTGTAAATTTAAATAAAGAACTTTTTGTAAATTTCTATTCTAGCCGTATATATCCATCCAGATAATATACGAAGGGGGCTTGTTTAAAATAAATCACTCTGATGGCTGATTATAAGGTGTTAATATTAGCTAAGCCAATGTTAGGAATAAACAAATCATGATCCGATATATTGGTAAGTGTATAAACAGATTTCAAAATAAAAATACAATATATACGTTAAATCTGTCTTGAATATTACAGTGAATACTGCGTCTAGAATATTTTGAGTGATCTGGTATGTTTTAATATCAGATACTTTGCATAGTATGGAACTTTCAGGGGCTTCTGTGTCAAAACGGCACACATTCCCAAATATGCGGCCGGGTGAGTCAAAAGTGCGCTGAAACTTTTAAAAAATACATATGGAATAATGATAAATATGTGTTGTTTCCTTGAAATAAGTCAAAAATAAGGCAGATTTTGTTAAGAAGCATAACAAAGTTAGTTTTAAAAGACACTGGAAAAGGGCGCTGATGACTAGAAGTACAGTGAACAGTAGAGCAGTGCGTTTTCTTCCTTTATTTGTGCAATAACAATTGTTCAACCTGACCGCCAGCACATTCTTCGGCGTTACTAAAGCGGCTTACAACACCCGTTACAGCAGAATGCAACAGGTCGGAATGAATAGAAGAAACTTCCCTCGAAGTAGAATCTTTAAGTTTGGTCACTGTTGAAGAGGATGGACGGTATATGAGTGATTTCAAATATCCCTACAACCAGAAATTGGCTGAGTGATCGTGGAGGCCATGCGAACTTGCAACTACGAATGATCTCTCAGTTTTGACCAAAGTTTTGCTACAGGAATCGTTACATTGGATTTGCACAGAGTGGTGAAGCTTCATACTACATAACGGAGGTTACAGATGTCCCACCACTTTGATTTTATGCAGGCAAGACTCTGTCCGAATGAATAGCAGAAACTTCCCTCAAGGTAGAATCTGTAAGTTCAGTCACTGTTGAAGGGGATGGACGGTACATGAGTGATTGCAAATATCCCTACAGCTGGAAATAGGCCGGATTGATGTAAGGGGATCTTGAAAACCATGAAATCTTGCAACTGCGAATGATCACTCAGTATTAACCAAAGTTTTGCAACAGGAATAGTTTCATTGGATTTGCACAGAGTAGTGGAGCGTCATCCTACATAAAGGGGGTACATCTCATAGCACACCTATTTGATTTTATGCAAGACTTCGTTACAAAAAGAGATGAGATAACTCTCACTGGTCATTTTCCACGACTTCCAGCAAATTTCAGACACGATTCTTCAAAATAGAATGGTCCGCCGATGAAAGGTTAGATGAAACCACACCAGACTGTCAACTAGAGTGACCGTATTGGCTGTATCATGCATGAACGTATCCCGAGGACCAACGTCGTAGATATCCGAATATTCTGGGTGTTGACATCCGCGTGTAATGAAAGAGGCGACTCATCTGTCAAGAAAATGTTGAACAACCACAGATGGTTCCTTTCCGAAGTTTATTTGGCAAATGATTCCCTCATATCTGTGTCTCTCGACTGTAACTCTTGCAATGATTGCAATTTGTAGTGATGGAGATGCAATATCCTTTTGAAGAATCATTTGAATCATTAGAATCGATGAGTAATGCACAATTAATAACCTAGACGCTCTGCGAGAACTACTACTCCCCATGGATGATTCTTCCGCGATATCATTCTTAACGGTTTCCAATGCAGTAATGCGTCTCTCAACCACGAGGTTAATACACAACGAGGTTGATTCATCAATGAGAACCGTTTGTCAAGCTTCACTACCTTAGCACACGATAAGGGGTCAATATTCTTTTTTTTTCACTCATTTCGCCTTTCGGAATTTTCGCAACTGTACACTTGCTTACTCTCTATTTTCATAAAATATATGAACAATGCTCGATCAGATAATAATAACGTTCTGAAACCGAATGAGAATGTATTAAGTTTATTATGGAGGTTACTAGAAAATTTTGTAGGTTTGTTTTGTTTTGGGATGCTACTGTCTTCTGTTTTGCTACACGAGGGTTAATGAAGCAAGGATCTACTGCTTAAAGACAATATCGAACATCTACTAACATCCCTCATGTCAGCGGAATTCGAACCCATGAACTGAGGTACTAAAGAGCAGCAAAGATTTTGTAGGAAAATATGAATTGAAGTAATTTTAAGTTATTATTGTAGTCTACGTTATCAAAGTACTAAGGAGCAATTGTTATATCCAACTAACTGCTGTGATATGATGATCGACTATTGTAGGCATTGCATATTGCGACAATTGCAGTGACATATGTCAGAAGGCTCTTATGTAATCACTAGTAGCAAGTATCTGGCTTTTCCCGGGCTTAAAATATGGTTTTCTGTAGACGGGTACAAAACTGTTTATTTGCATGCAATAACAGTGTACATTTACCTTAAAGCAATGTGATAGACAACATTTAGCAGTGCCATTTAAAGTGTGTACAAAAAGATTTTCCTCTTTGCCCACTCTGGAGCAGGCCGCATAAAACTGCGCATGAGAAAAGCATGGTGTCTGCAAATCTATACCAGGAATCCCAAGAGATTGGCCCTGTGACTTGTTGATTATCATGGCAAAACACAGTTTCAGTTTCAAAGGGAACTATGTTCTCTTGAATTGTATGGTGTTGCCTGAGGTAATGATAGGTATTCTTGGAATGGAGACATCCTCACTCTTACCACACTCTGTGAGTATTGTGGCTTTAATGAAATGTTGCATCAGCTTTTTCACAATTAAACTTATGTCATTGCATAACCTGGGTGCATCAATATTTCGGATCAGTCTTATTGGAGCATCAACTTTCAGAATCAAGTTGTGCGCTTGGAAATCAGGTGTCTGGATGGAATTCAAGAACTTAAAGGGATATTGTATTGCTTTATCATCATTAAGGATGCAGTCTATGGACTTGTAGGCATATTCTTGACATGGAAGCTGATTCTGAATGGTGACTTGAGCTTCTCAACCACATCATTTCTGCTTGCCAGAATTGCTCTGTGAGAAAGCCAGTCCTGATCTTTGACGTTTTGCTGAATGTGATATTTGTTGCAGTATTTGCTTGCAGTAAAGTAAATATAACAAAGAAGTATTTCGTGTACATACCGCTTTTGTTTAGTAAAGTTTTCTCTAAAATTTATCCATGGCTCAGAACAGGCACATGAAGAACTACTTTTGGCTGGAGGAGGCTAGAGTGAGGTTGGGATGGAACGAAACGTGTTTAAGAACCTTCCCAATGTGAAATGCCTGCTGAAGGTGAGGTCCATTCTACAAACATGGGTTTGGAGGGAGGTGAGAGGGTCTTACCACCGTCCCCCTCTACCACCCTATACATGTATGACCATCACTATTACTTATATCCTCATCTTCTCATTATCACTACAAAAACATTCAAAATGTCTCTCAATGACCAACTAGCATGATTTCCTTTTTTTCTTTTTTTGGTTCATTATCACACGACTCAGAACATACACATGGAGCACTACTTTTGGCTGGAGGAGGCCAGAGTGAGGTTGAGATGGAACGAAACCTGTTTAAGAACCCTCCCTATGTAATTTTGTGTACGTGTACGACATTTCACATAATTTGTTTGTCTGGATCTTGAGTTATAAGGGCACAGACAAACAGACGACAAATGCGTCTTATAGAGAGATTTCTTACAGTTTTTACGATAAATAAACTGTTTGTAGCATTCTTCTATGAATATTTGTAGATATTTAAAATTCAAACAGGGACTCTATTACTGTATACACTATATATATATATATATATATATATATATAAGCACATATATTCTGTACCGTTATTCATGATAAGGTTTATTAACGTTTAGGTCACACGAATATCATCTATTGCCCAAATGCAAAACACAAGATATCTCCTAAGAAATATTAAACCACCATTCATCCCAATATACAGATTATTGATGATATGACTCAAATGAATAAACATATGTACAAAAAGAAAGGCAGATTTTTTTTAAACTAATCATACGTTAAATTCCATGACAATTATCCTCTCTGTCTATTTATGGATTCAAAAAAGGGGATTTCAACGATAAAGCAATTTTTCAGCGTAGAATATTAGCTTCCATTTAGAAGAGGAAAAAAATAAATTTTTAAAAAAGAAGAACATGAGTCTGACGTAAATATGACGTCATAAACAAACTTGATATATGTTGCTTTGCGAGATTCGGGGAATAATTATTTCTCAGTGAAACGATTTTTTAATTGCGAGGCGTGGAATACAAAAGAATCGGGGTTACTGTTGCTGTAAGAATAAGTATAACTGCCTGCTTTTTAATTAGACTTAAGAAAGAATAGAAAAGGGATATTTGTGATGAAGTATTATTTCCAGATTTGTGACACAACGGAGAAATAGGATGTGAATTGCTAAAGAACAATTAATGCAATTAAATAACAATTACTTCATTAACAGGTCTCAATTAATACCATTACAGGCGCTATACCTAGGAATGGGCAAATGGTCCCTCAGCAGAATTCACAAAATCCTCTATATAATAATAGCATAAGTTATCTGTCCGTCTGTCCTAGAATTTATGAAGCACTTCTACCTGGAATGGATAGAGGCATCCATATTGAATTCTTGATGACTTAGGGTTAGCAACGTTCGAAATCCACCCTTCCCTATTTTCTAGCATTTAATGCCATTATTTTAAGCCTTATTTTCCCAGGTTAAGAGCAGGCTATTAAATTTATCAGTTTGTCACATAATAAATAAGTAAAAATAACATTTTCTTTCCTAGCCTTATGAAATCATTACTTTAACCATCTCATTTAATCATTTCTTATTTTAAATTACTTAAATATCGTCTGCATTGTTTTCATACGTTTTATCGCTGAGTTTAGATATTACGCCAATAATTTTCTTTTATATTTGGTTTAAATAATAGATTAGGTACATATGTAATAATTTGAAATTTAATCATCGATTATTTTTTGTTGCAATGAAAATTTTATCACCGGTATTAACAACAAATTCTATCTACCTCCAGGGTGTAGTGGAAATGATAGTTTTATTTCTTTACTTCCATTAATTGCTGTGGGAAAAAAATGGGAAGAGCTTAACGATAATTTCGACGTATCTAAGAAAACTTTGAATTATCTTTCTAAATGAATTCAACGTGATTCTAAACTGCATTCACAGTATCGGGAGACTTTAGATGAGTATGAAGATAAACAAATTATTGAACGTGTACCAAATAATTCTCAGCCAAAAAACAAACCATTTTTTTAACTGCCTCATAGGGTACTTTACGAAATTAAAAATGTTTTACTTATCCCAACTTATGACGGGTTATAATATGCTAGTATATAATAGAATCAAATATTACTTTTATTTTTTTTCAATGAAGCTGGCAAAGACAGACATATATCTTTATGCCAAACATGGTTGTTACTCATTTATCACTACTGGAGAGCACGTGTAGCTTAAGGAAATCTACAGAATGCCCTTGCTAGGTCGTCGTAAATTAGAAGCAGGGCCTAAGTGGAAGACTCCCAGGTTTGGCCTTCCAGCCCCAGAGATACCGTTTGAGAGTATGGAGGACAATGTTACCAAGAACATATTTTACGTTCCTCAGTCACCCTTAACAAACACAGAGAACTGCTCAAACCCCGCAACCCCAACCTTTCAGTTACGAAATCGTTGCCTTTTATCTACTGAGCTACCACGGCTCTAGCATTTATTATAGTAAATATAATATTTTTCGATACATTAACTGATCATTATTATGACTATTTAAGTTCATTTATGAATACTTAAGTGTCCTGCTGTTAATTTGTGAATAATTTATATTATTTATATAATATATATTATTATAATAATTTATATTATTCATATATTCATATAATATAGATATTCACACACGAGTAAGTTAGAAAATTTTATTCTGTGGTTCTTTGCATCAATCCATATCTAACTGATAATTATTATGACTATTGTACATTAATATAGATTAACTGATCATTATTATGACTATTTAAGTCCATTTATGAATACTTAAGTGTCCTGTTGTTAATTTGAGAATAATTTATGCTATTCATATATCTATTTATATTATTATAATAATTTATATTATTCATATATTCATATAATATAGATATTCACACACGAGTAAGTTAGAAAATTTTATTCTGTGGTTCTTTGCATCAACCCATATCTAACTGATCATTATTATGAGTATTGTACATTAATATAGATTAACTGATCATTATTATGACTATTTAAGTCCATTTATGAATACTTAAGTGTCCTGTTGTTAATTTGTGAATAATTTATATTATGTATATAATATATATTATTATAATAATTTATATTATTCATATATTCATACAATATAGATATTCACACACGAGTAAGTTACAAAATTTTATTCTGTGGTTCTTTGCATCAATCCATATCTAACTGATCATTATTATGACTATTGTACATTAATATAGATTAACTGATCATTATTATGACTATTTAAGTCCATTTATGAATACTTAAGTGTCCTGTTGTTAATTTGCGAATAATTTATGCTATTCATATATCTATTTATATTATTATAATAGTTTTTGTTATTCATACATTCCTATAATATAGATATTCACACACGAGTAAGTTAGAAAATTTTATTCTGTGGTTCTTTGCATCAACCCATATCTAACTGATCATTATTATGAGTATTGTACATTAATATAGATTAACTGATCATTATGACTATTTAAGTCCATTTATGAATACTTAAGTGTCCTGTTGTTAATTTGCGAATAATTTATGCTATTCATATATCTATTTATATTATTATAATAGTTTTTGTTATTCATACATTCATATAATATAGATATTCACACACGAGTAAGTTACAAAATTTTATTCTGTGGTTCTTTGCATCAATCTATATCTAACTGATCATTATTATGACTATTATACATTAATATAGATTAACTGATCATTATGACTATTTAAGTCCGTTTATGAATACTTAAGTGTCCTGTTATTATTTTATGAATAATTTATACTATTCGTATAATATATATTATTATAATAATTTATATTATTCATATATTCATATAATATAGATATTCACACACGAATAGTTTACAAAATTTTATTCTGTGGTTCTTTGCATCAATCCATATCTAACTGATCATTATTATGACTATTGTACATTAATATAGATTAACTGATCATTATTATGACTATTTAAAATCCATTTTGAATACTTAAGTGTCCTGTTGTTAATTTGTGAATAATTTTACTATTCTATAATATAATATTATAATAATTTATATTATTCATATATTCATATAATATAGATATTCACAAACATAAGTTACAAAATTTTATTCTGTGTTTCTTTGCATCAATCCATATCTAACTGATCATTATTATGACTATTGTACATTAATATAGATTAACTGATCATTATTATGACTATTTAAGTCCATTTATGAATACTTAAGTGCCTGTTGATGTGAATAATTATATGTATATAATATAATATATTATTATAATAATTTATATATTCATATATTCATTAATATAGATATTCAAACGATCAGTTACAAAATATTATAATTGCATCAATCTATATCTAACTGATCATTATTATGACTATTAAAACATTAATATAGATTAACTGATCATTATTATGACTATTTAAGTCCATTTATGAATACTTAAGTGTCTGTTGTTAATTTGTGAATATATTTATTATTCGTATAATATATATTATAATAATTTATATTTATTTATATATTCATATAATATAGATATTCACACACGAGTAAGTTACAAAATTTTATCTGTGGTTCTTGCATCAATCTATATCTAACTGATCAATATTATGACTATATACGGTAATATAGATTAACTGATCATTATGACTATTTAAGTCCGTTTATGAATACTTAAGTGTCCTGTTATTATTTTATGAATAATTTTACTATTCGTATAATATAAATATTTTATAATAATTTATATATTCATATATTCATATAAAATAGATTCAAACACGATAGTTTACAAAATTTATTCTGTGGTTCTTTATCAATCCAACCTAATGATCAATATCTATTGTACATTAATATAGATAAAGATCATTATATGACTACTGTGCATTAATAAAATTAACTGATCATTATTATGACTATTGTACAATATAATTAATGATCATTTATGACTAAAAGAATTTATGAATACTTAAGTGTCCTGTTGTTAATTTGCGAATAATTTATACTTTCATATAAAATATAATATTAAAATAATTTATTATTCAAATATTTATATAATATAGATATTCACACGAGTAAGTTACAAAATTTTATTGTGTTCTTTCCATCAATCCATACCTAACTGATCATTATTATGACTATTGTGTATTAATATAGATTAACTGATAATTATTATGACTATTGTACATTAATATAGATTAACTGATCATTATTATGACTATTGTACATTAATATAGATTAACTGATCATTATTATGACTATTTAAGTCCATTTATGAATACTTAATTCCTGTTGTAAATTTTATGAATATCTTTGCTATACATATATATATCTATTTATATTATTATAATAGTTTTTGTTATTCATACATTCCTATAATATAGATATTTGCACACGAATAAGTTACAACGTTTTATCCTGTGGTTCTTTTGCATCAATCCATATCTAGTCTGTCAGAGTTGATGGTATGTGTCTCATACCGCAGTTCATACTGGAGTATTATAATTTAAGAGCAACTGCATCACTATTTCATGTAAAAGAGGAGAATTGAATTTTTTTTGCTTTTATGTCAAGCTAGTGCAATAAACTTGGTAAATACGATGTATCGGATTCTTTCTAAATATAAATCCTACCAGCTTTCTATTTTAAACTGTCGCACCACGAGGCGAAATGAAGTTCGCTGTCTAAATAATTTGAAAGAAACATGTATTAGAAGTACAAGTATTGGGATATGTAAAAATAGCATATAAATTCACTTTACTTCGAACATTATTAAAACTTTGATGTGGACATCAAGTTATACACTTGTACACTTAATAAATAATTCATACTTTTTTCTGCACTGAATTTAAACTATTTTTTTAATATGAGATGTGGTTTGCCAATTCTTTATTCAAGTATAAAGCTCTGCAATTGTTAAAATATTACCTTTAGTTAACATAAAAATTTATACAATAAGGCGATTTACGCAGTAGTGCACATATCAACTTATGACAATTCTGGC
This sequence comes from Pardosa pseudoannulata, assembly GCA_032207245.1. Taxonomy (NCBI): domain Eukaryota; kingdom Metazoa; phylum Arthropoda; class Arachnida; order Araneae; family Lycosidae; genus Pardosa; species Pardosa pseudoannulata. The sequence goes on from CM063510.1 coordinate 14,112,778, forward strand.
TAAGTTTCAAACGGAAGAGCAGTTTATGGTTTTCCTATTGGCTGTTGTAAATATGAAAATGAATGGAAAGGGCATTATAGTAGTTTGTGACTTTGCGCGAAATTGCTTTATATTAAATCAACAATAACTGTTGTTAGATTCAAAAATGAGTAATATATAAAGTAACTCAACAATAAACTCAAGTAATGCCATGTGGCACAACTCATAATATTTTATATTTATAATGTTAGGATTTTCCATTATAGAGAGTACAGAGTGTAATATAAAAGAGATTTTACGACTAGGTGTTACAATTTTCCTAAATACAGTATTTCCCCATTATACTACTAAACAGTTTAAGGCCCATCCTCATAAATATGCCTTATATTGAAATATTTCGTTATGTAGAAAATAGATTGTGATCGAAAAGAGATTATTGCAATAGATTAAACAGGAAATTTCAACTTTCTACGGTGAATCGTTTTACAGTTATACGAAATACATACTCTCGTACAGATGAATTTAGTCGAAATACATCTAAGGGGAATTTTAAATCCGAAGTTTCCATGTACGTAGTCAGACGTCAGGCAAGGTTAAAATCAGGAATGATATAAATCATTTTTGCGATTAAAATACTTTTTTGTCAAGTGACGACCGAATAGTATGGCACTGTTCACCGGTACAGCAGTTCGCGTGTTTATATCCCGTTACTTGCAAGGAAGTTCGAAGTCGTTCGGAATCGGCTTTCAGCAGTAGGTCCCTGTATCATTAGCCCTCCCGTAGAAAAACAGCAGAATGCTGCACTCTAAACCGAACCAAACTAAAATACTTCCATAACTTTGTACAAGAGAGTATAAAGCATATTTCAAAAGCTTCAGTTATAGTAAAATATTAGCAATATTTACTTTCCTCAACTTTCATCAACAAGATTTCTATCTTGGTCAAGGTAGTGAGACAAGAATTGCAGTTGTTTTATACATTAATAAATTGATCATCAAATATAATACTGGGCGAGGCTTTGAAAATAGTGTTACAAATTTTGTAAATTTGCGTGCATTTTTGTCTTTTATTCTGTGTTTTATTGAATAATATGGAAGTAATTTGATTTGGCGTTTGTTGCACGAAAATTGGTGAATTGGCAGATGTTTTATGATTTGCAATGTGAATTCTATTGTAAGTCATAGGGAAGTCACCAAATTGGCGAGATATTGGCTCCTTGGTGATGTTTCTTAGGGACGAATTTTTTGGCACTAATTTGGCGATATATAACAAAATTTGGTGACCGTTTGTCCCTAGTACCTTTTAGAACATTGCAGGCTATTGAGGGTTTATATAAATGGCTGCAGATGTCAGCTAGGAGTCTATCCGCAAAAATATCTCTCTATCCTTTCTTCATTTTTTATCTTACAGTAATCATCTCTCTTTAATTTTTAAATTTTCTTCCCTTCCTTATCATATTTGCTATCAAGGGTCCTAATTATTTTAGCTTTAACTTAATTGAACTCTTTATCTTAAAATTATAATGTAACTTAATGTAAACTCAATTCTTGATGCACATATTGAAAGAATCATCAACTCTTACGCCTGGGGATTCGGCTTTGAACCCAGGTGCCACGAAAAATCTGTTACTGAAGCTAGGAGTCAGTCATATTAAAAACATGTTAGTGTTCACACCTGTGTCATTTGGTGTGAGAGCTTTGTATTGATTGTATTGTCGCCAACCTAGCCAGTTTTTTGTCACATTGGCTGTTATAAACGTGCTTTCACTGCAATAGAAATAAAGTTTTGT
>CM063510.1:14122045-14142045 GCA_032207245.1 Pardosa pseudoannulata
AGCAAAGCGTCCTCTAACAGAATAGTCTTACCTATTTTTTTTGCAGAATTATTGAACATATTTAGCATGTATTGACTATCTATAAATCTGTTACTTAATCCACATATTAGTTAAATGCTTTTTAACATCAGTTATTTATTGCATGGCATTTCATGCATTTTGACAGCAAAACGCTCTGTAATGGAATAGTCTAAACTATTTTTTCAGAATTATTGAGCGCATTGCCTATCTACAATTCTTTCACTTAATCTACATAGTTACAGCTACAAAATGTTCTGAGCAGGCCAAGTTAAATAATGATAATTTGGTACATAATTTGCTATGCATAACATTTAGTTTTTTGTTTGGTTTGGATAAATGTAGTTCATTATTTTCTACAAAGGGTTACTTTTACCGAATGTTCTCCATTAAGCGTGCTATGAACATTCGTGCAAGCAGCGGAACTTAACTAGTGGACCTAGTATTTTAGCACTCTACCTACAATCCATTGTTCGGCTTTGCATTTTGCTTCTTTTTGTCTTTTATCAACCTAATATTCGGAGTATTGTTTCTGTTCAGGAAAATGAAATTTGTGGTACTTATGATTTAAGTACTATAATATGATTTTGTTGGCATTTTATATTTGTTGTGGAGTACTAGAACCCCTTTTTTAACCCAGCGTGGTGTCGTCGAGATGTAGCATCCACCATACGCCCCAGACCTAGACTTTTTCCTGTTTCCTAAGTAGAAAAATTCACTGAAGGGAACAAGATTTCAGGATGTAAAAGTCATCAAGAAAACTGTAACGTCACTATTAAAGAGCATTCCAAAAGAGGACTTTAAAACTTCTTTCCAAACTTTGTACAGCCTAGCACAGACGTGCATTGCGCCTGGTGGGGATTACTTCGAATCATATTAAATGACTATGTGTTTAACCTTTTTTCTTCTGAGTTATTTCATGAGTCCTGGAAATTAATAGCCGAACCTTGTATTTGTTAAATTTTAAAAATTGTATATATTACTAGTTTCCACTGCAAGCGTGGTAAGATATTTTTCAGCCATGAAAGGAATAAAAACTTTGATTAGTAATAGAACTGGTTATAAGTGATTGACAAATGATTTTAAGTTAGAGGGAGGTTTGAACAAGCTGGCTTTAAATGCTAGATGAGTTAATTTATTAATGATTATGCCATGTTGTTTCCCCATTTCATTGTCACACAATGTAGTTCATAATAGAAAAATAAAATAATATGTGATAATTCCTTTTTCTGTATTTTTTTATTTTCCTCGTTATTCATGAAATAATTTAAAATCTATCTGGTAAATAGAGGAGAGTAAATAAAATATGCTCCAGTATTAAACAAGCACATTTAAATCTGATATAATCCAAAGACATAAATTGAAAGGGACAATGGGGTTGCAAATGAGTTCTTTTAGATACTATCAAATTACGTAGAGATTGCTGATACGTTTTAGTGAACTTTTTTATGAGATTGAAAAATCACTTTACTCGGATTAAGGCTTTGGACTCTTCGCATAAAAAACTTGATACTACGTAATTGACAAGTGATAATTAGACAGGGACCTTTTGTTAAAACCCATTGACATCCATGCAAGCAGCGAGATCTGAATCCGCGAAATCCGGTACGGATAGGCAGTGTCTACCAATTCGGCTACCTTCCGACAAGAATTTTGACTCCAATATGAATCAAATGCTCGAAAATTCATTTTAGTTTTAAGCAATGTTAATCCACTTCTATATGATTTATATCTGAGTTACAATCAAAGGTTATAAATTATGTAATGAATTAAATCATCCTATTTTTATAGATTTAAAAAACTGATAAAACATAGTCGGTTTGTTCAGTTCCTTTGAATCTTTCTAGAAATATCTGATGTACATGTCATTTCTCGGAATAACATGTCATTTATGAATAATTAATCGTCAAAATTTAAATATTTATTATTTACATAGTTACAATAAATTTAAAAGTAGAAAATATTTAATCTAATTCACTTGAAATGTTTCATCGAGCAATTTTGTCACAATCATTTGAATTTAAAAAGTAAACGGAATTGAAGTGTAAAATTTAACTACAATAGTTTTTAAAGTACGGAATACCAATTTCGTTAGATTTTTATAATGAATATTTTAGATGTATAACAGTTATTTTTTAATTTTAAATTTGTATATCGGAAGAAGAAAAAATAAAATTTAATATTTTAAATGAAAATTTTCATTGATCTTAGAATTCTTTTACAGTTGTAATTTTATGATTTTGTAACGTAAATAGTGTAAGATAAAAACCTTTTCTATTATTCCATCAAAAAATTCTGATTTATTATTCAAACTATTTAAACTCTACCATTTCAAATTTAACTTTTAATAATTAAATTATAGTGCTGTTTTTAAGAAATTAATTTTTAGTGTGAGACAATAAAATATTAAATTCTGTATGCTTTTTTAAAAATTAAATTATTACATATTTATACTCAAAAAACGACTAATCAATTTATAAACAATATACTTGAAATATAGCAACGTGGATTCGAAAAATATTAATCAAAAATTTATAACTACTAACAGAAGATATTATTGGCGAGCAGAAGGATTGTAGGATCTTAAATTTAAAGTGAAATAATTAATTTTTATCGATAAATTACCAAATTCTTTAAAGAATCTAGTACAATTTTGCTTTTTCAAGAGTTACAAAAATAAGCTTATTTTCAACTCTTTATTGTAAAAAATATTTATTTAAATCAATAAAATACATACTTAATATTAAACTAACCTTCTTTATTTTACGCGTGATTCAAATTTTTAAAGGGATTAAAATTCAGTGGGCAATTTTCTTGACAGTTATCTGATTATGAGTAAATTTATGCATTTAATCACTTGCATACATACAAAAATCTTAATTTAAAGATTAAAAGTTATTCTTTAAAATGATTAACTATAAAACAAATATTTGTTTCTCCTTATAAAAGTATTTAAATGTACTATAGATAATAAAATAAATTAGCTGATAAATTATATAAGGACAGCTCATAATGAAAAGTAATATATAACCTGAGGGAAAACGTTTATTTACAGACTCATATACGCAGTGTTAGTAAGGAAATAAAATCAATATTAGTTTCTAAAAAAGCTGTTTATAGAAATTTAAAAAAATACCTGATAAATTTAACTAGAAATGCAGCACGAAAAGTAATTTAACAAATCTTCCAAGGGTAAAACGTTTTACTCAAACTGAAAGAGATAAACAGTTTTAGTAAGGTATTACAATAAAAACTTGGTTATCATTCAAAAGAAGTTTTAGTTTTTTTCAGAAAATTTAATTGCTGGTTAATTTAACTACACGTGCAGTTTTAAAATTATCATAACTAGTACTCTTAAAATAAAGGTTTATACACAAACCCAAAGAGATACACAACGTTATTGCGGTAATAAAACAAATGCTTGATTATCATTAAATTTATCTTTACATAATATAAAATTGGTAATTAATAATTTATAAAATTGTTAAGTAAATATCAGTTAAATTTTGATACTGAACAAACGACTAAACAACTTATAAACAATATATGTAAAAGATAACCTGGATTGAAAAAAAATAATCAAAAATTTATGACTAGTGATATATATATTATTGGAGAGAAGGTTTTATGATTTTAAATTTAAAGCGAAGTAATAAATTTTTAGCGATAAATCTCCACAAAATTGATTTAAAGAATAAGGTATAATTTTGCTTTTTCAACAGTTACAAAAATAACCTATTTTACAACTGTCTTTATTGTAAAAAAATATTTATTTAAATCAATAAAATACATACTTAATATTAAACTAACCTTCTTTATTTTACGCGTGATTCAAATTTTTAAAGGGATTAAAATTCATTGAGCAATTTTCTCTGACAGTTATATGATTATGCGTAACTTTACGCATTTAATCATTTGCATACATACGAAAATCTTAATTTGAAGATTAAAAATTGTTTAAAATGATTATATTGTCACGATGATTCGAATAAACACACCGTTTAACGTAACAGAAGAATTTATTGAAGCTAAGTAGCAACTCGCAACTTTACAAGACCGGGAAGTTGCCTACAACTACTGGGTATCAGCTTTTATACCCGAACAGAATATTCGAGAAATAAATAATTTACATATTAAAGAAAGATCTAGAAAGTTCAAGAACATAAGGAAACATAAGGAAACAATAAATAACATTTTTAAATTAAAAATCCGTACTATGGATAAACAGCCACGGCAAGGATCGAACCATTCGGCCACTTAGCTCGTTGGCTAAGCTTCTTTATGCGGCATTGCCCCTTTCTCAAAAAGACAGCGTCTCGCTGCTATTTAGATCTGGAGCGTGTCAAAGGTCCCTTGTAAATTTCCTTGGACTTCTCTTCCGGAAGAACGACACCTGGATTTCGTCCATCTTCACTTTCGGTCTGCTTCGTCGGATCATGGTATGGCTTCATACGTAAAACATGGACAACGTCTTTTGATTTTCTTTTTCGGGAGGCAGGATCGAAATCTTGCACTTCATAGGTAACGTCGGATAAACGGCGCAACACTTGATAGGGACCAAAATACCTCCTTAAGAGCTTCTCTGAAAGACCGACCTTTCGGACCGGGGTATAAACCCATACGAGGTCTCCAGGACTATAAAACACCATTCGGTGCTTCGAGTCATAACGTCGACGGTCTTTATCTTGCGCTCTCAGAGTATGAGTTCTAGCTAACTGTCTCGACTCTTCTGCTCTGGAAATGGTCTTGGCTATGTAATCGTTAGTTGCATCATCAGGGCAGAATGGAAACATCGTGTCCAGAGTCGTTTCGGCTTCACGTCCATGAACTAGGTAGAACGGGGTGAATCCTGTTGTCTCCTGCTTAGCAGTGTTATAGGCGAACGTCACAAATGGTAGAATTTCGTCCCAGTTTTTCTGTTCGGTGTTAACATACATGGACAGCATATCGGCTACAGTTTTGTTAAGGCGCTCCGTCAAACCATTTGTCTGGGGATGATAGGCCGTCGTCATGCGGTGATCGATATTACACAATTCGACGAGAGTGGAAACAAGTCTGGATTGAAAAACAGCACCACGATCTGTAATAATGACTCGAGGAGCTCCATGTTTTAGAAGAATCTCTTCGAGCAGGAACTTGGCTACTTCTTCGGCTTCAGCAGTTGGTAAAGCTTTAGTTATTGCATAGCGTGTACAATAATCGGTGCAAACTGCGATCCATTTATTACCATGGGCAGATTTAGGAAATCTCCCAAGCAGATCTATCCCAATTCGATGAAAAGGTGCAACAGCAGGAGGGATAGAAACCAAGCGTCCAGGTGGTACTTGAGGAACTGATTTTTTCCTTTGGCATTCTCGGCAGTGCATGACATATCTAACAACATTTCGGTACATCCCCGGCCAATAAAACCTTTTACGGATCCTGTCGTACGTTTTCGCAAAGCCAAGATGCCCTGCGGTAGGTGCGTCGTGAAAATGCTTCAGTATGTCTGCTCTCAGATGTTTGGGAATGACGGGCAACCATGTCTTTCCATCTGGATCAAAATTCTTTCTGCACAGGACTCCGTCAATTAACTCAAATTTATTTTCGGTGGATGAGCCGATCTTCGGAAGGATCATTTTTGCTATGTCTGGATCTTTCTTCTGCTCGACAGCGAGGTCTATACTCGTGGTTACAGCTAAGAATTGATCTCGCGTCTCAGTCTCTTCGTCTACTGGATTCCTCGAGAGAGCGTCGGCATCGTTATGCTTCCTACCGGATTTGTATTTTATTGAAAAATTATGTTCTTGGAGTCGAAGAGCCCACCTTGCCAGTCTGCCTGAGGGATCCTTGAGATTCATAAGCCAACACAATGAATGGTGATCTGTCACAACCGTAAAATGTCTTCCAAACAGGTATGGCCGGAATTTATTGATAGCCCATACGACGGCAAGGCATTCCCGTTCTGTAGTAGAATAATTTTTTTCGGCCTTTGTCAGGGTCCTAGAAGCGTACGCTATGACCTTTTCGACTCCATTCTGAATTTGAACCAGAACTGCTCCAATACCATATCCGCTGGCGTCTGTATGAATTTCTGTAGGGCATCTTTCGTCGAATATGCCCAATACTGGATCAGATGTAAGCGCCTTCTTCAGGTTGTCAAAAGACTTTACCTCTTTAGAACCCCAATGAAATTTCGCATCGCCTTTCAAAAGCACCTGCAGGGGCTCGGCGAGATAGCAAAAGCCCTTAATGAACCTTCTAAAGTAGGAGCAAAGTCCAAGAAAGCTTCGTACGTCATGTAAGTTCTGCGGAGTAGGGAAATTGGTCACGGCTTTCACTTTGTCAGGATCTGGACGGACACCGCTACTGGATACGAGATGGCCTAGTATTTTTTACTTCTTGAGCAGCAAAAAGGCACTTCTTAGGGTTAAGTATGAGTCCAGCTTCTTGAATGCATTTCAGAACTGTCCTTAACCGGATAAGGTGGTCTTCATAATTATCGGAGAAAACTACTATGTCGTCCAGGTAACATAGGCACATAGTCCATTTAAGATGGCGTAGCAAATTGTCCATCATTCTTTCAAAAGTCGCCGGTGCATTGCAAAGTCCAAACGGCATGACTTTAAATTCGTATAAACCTTCTGGAGTAATAAATGCCGTCTTTTCACGATCTGCTTCGTCCACTTCTATCTGCCAATAACCAGATCGGAGATCCATGGAAGAAAAGAACTTTGCGCCTTTTAAACAGTCTAGAGTATCGTCAATACGGGGCAGAGGATAAACATCTTTCTTCGTGATTCTATTCAGTTTGCGATAGTCCACGCAAAAGCGCCAGCTTCCATCTTTTTTCCTGATGAGTACGACGGGAGATGACCACGGACTCTCAGATGGCTGGACAATACCTTGGTCAAGCATTTTCTGAACTTCTTCGCGAATTATGCGTCTTTCAGTAGGTGAAACTCGGTAAACCCTTTGGTAGATTGGAGTATGGTCACCCGTATTGATCCTGTGTTCACAATTTGTCTTTGCGGAGGTTCGACTTGTTGGCTTTTGTAAAAATTTCCGAAAAGGTTTGTAAGAGCTCGACTAATTTACGTCTTCTTTCACTGCTCAACTCAGGGGATATCATCAATGCATAATCTGTATTGGAATTCGTCGGCTCCTGCAGAGTACTTGTACTTTTTGTTGTTTCCGCAATCTCGCATATATGTCCTTCATCCAATAGCTCAGCTTCGCCTACGTACATTCCTTTAGGAATCACTTGATCTTTGGCTTGCATGTTGGCAACCCAAATTTCACTTCGTCCATTATGGTATAAGGATACCATAGATGGTATAGCAAGGTTTCTTTCAAGTAGCAAGTGTCTATTGCCGTCCACGATTACGCTTATGTTTCTTCCGACATCTAATCCTGATACTGCTATTCTTGTCACTGAACGTGGTTTAAGTTTGTAGTCCTTTGTGGCATACACCTTCCAAGCGTCTAGTGCTTTGGTTTCTTGGCCAGTATCTTCTAACAACAGTTCACTTCTGCCACAGTCTATCACAGCTTGAGAAGCTTCCAAAAAGTCCCAGCCGAGGATTACGTCGTGACTACAATGCTGTAGGACTATGAATTCAACAGGCAGCTCTCGTCTATTTATAACGACACGCAGAACACACTTTCCCAGTGGCCTAACAAAATTGCCATTAGCGACTTTCAGCATAGTGTTCTTGGCGTCAGCAAACATAACTTTCTTTAAGGATCGACGAAATTTATCGGAGACGACAGAAAACGAGGCTCCAGAATCTACTAGAGCACGGATCGGCTGATTATTTACTAGAACATCGAGGTGGTTACCCGTCATCCTTGCGGCCGATGGAGGATTTTCATTACATGCGGCCTCACCTCCTCGAAAGGTCGCTCTACTTAGTTTTCCTCGTTTCGGCGGCTTGGAGATTGACCTGATCGACGATATGGCGACGGCGATCGGGAACGACGGGTTGGTGATCGGCCTCTAGTAGGACTAGCAAAAGAACGGAGTTCGGGGCTTGGTCGGCGAAACTCAGCGTCAGCGTCATCGAAGTTCTGTCGGCGGGCTCGATACTCGTCAAATATAGCTTTCCTCTCACGGCAGTAGCGTACGACATGTCCAGGGCGTCCACAGTGGAAACACACTGGCCTGTTGTCAGTCGTTCTCCATAGGTCCGTTTTCCTGGGCTGCGGTGCTGATCTCTGGACAGGACTTCTGGGTTTTCTCGTCACAGCGGCTGCATACGTGGGACGTCGTTGGGTGTCTGCAGACTTTGCGACAACTGGCGCTAAAGCTCTTTCTACTTCGGCTTGGATGACGGTCTGTAGCGGCTGGGAATAGGGGTCCGGAAACTCGTCGGCTTGATTAACTATTCTATTGACCTCTTCTCGTACAATCCTGCGGATAAGAGACACTAAATCTGATTCGTCCTCCACGGCTGCAACTGGTACGACGTTTGGTAGTCTCTCAAATCTTCGGCCAATTCTTTTTTGTCTCATTTCTTCAATGTAGTTGCACCACTTGATGAAGTCAGCTGTAGTCTTCACTTCTTTCATCAAGAGCACTTGGTACATGTCTTCAGCAACTCCTTTCATTAAGTGAGATACTTTCTCGTCGTCGGACATTGAAGGATTGATTTCTTGACAAAGCCCTAATACACTCTGAATGTAGGACTGAGTACTCTCTCCTGCCCTTTGAGCTCTACATTTTAGTTGTTCTTCGGCCTTTCTTGTGTACTTGAGGCGATCGCCCAAAAGTTCATTAAAAACCCCTCTTGAATGCGTCCCAGGAGTCCAAGGTATCTTCATTATTCATGTACCACTGTTTGGCCGTACCGTCTAGGAAAAAATAGACGTTTGCGAGACACATCATTTCATCCCATTTGTTGAACTTTGCCACTCGATCGTATTCTGCAAGCCATTTCCGAGGGTCATCTCCAGGTTCCCCACGGAAGGTTGAAGGGTTTCTTAGTTGCGGGTAGGTATGAGTTACCACGACAGGCTTTGTATCTTCGGGCATTATCTGCTTCTTTCTTTTTTCTGGGTTGTAAAGGCCAAATTCCGGAGGTAATCCTCTTAAACGGAGACTTCTGCGAACACTGTCAGAATTATCCACAATGGCGAAATCGGTACCCGGCGCCTCCACCAAATTTGTCACGATGATTCGAATAAACACACCGTTTAACGTAACAGAAGAATTTATTGAAGCTAAGTAGCAACTCGCAACTTTACAAGACCGGGAAGTTGCCTACAACTAGTGGGTATCAGCTTTTATACCCGAACAGAATATTCGAGAAATAAATAATTTACATATTAAAGAAAGATCTAGAAAGTTCAAGAACATAAGGAAACATAAGGAAACAATAAATAACATTTTTAAATTAAAAATCCGTACTATGGATAAACAGCCACGGCAAGGATCGAACCCACAATCTTCGGGTCTGGATCGCGTGCTTTGACCATTCGGCCACTTAGCTCGTTGGCTAAGCTTCTTTATGCGGCAATATACTAAACAAATATTTGTTTCTCCTTTTAAAATTATTTAAATGTGCTATAGATAATAAAATAAATTATCTGATAAATTTAACTATTAGGACAGATTATAATGTAACGTAATATATAACCTGAGGGAAAACGTTTATTTACAGACTCATATACGCAGTGTTAGTAAAGAAATAAAATCAATATTCATTTCTAAAAAAGCTGTTTATAAACATTTTCAAAAAAATACCTGATAAATTTAACTAGAAATGCAGCACGAAAAGTAATTTAACAAATCTTACAAGGGTAAAACGTTTTACTCAAACTGAAAGAGATAAACAGTTTTAGTAAGGTATTACAACTTGGTTATCGTTCAAAAGAAGTTTTAGTTTTTTGCAGAAAATTTAATTGCTGGTTAATTTAACTACACGGGCAGTTTAAAAAGTATCATAACTAGTGCTCTTAGAATAAAGGTTTATACAAAAACCCAAAGAAATACACAACGTTATTGCGGTAATAAAACAAATGCTTGATTCTTATTAAAATTATTTTTACATAATATAAAATTGTTAATTAATAATTTATAAATTTGTTAAGTAAATATCAGTTAAATTTTGATACTGAACAAACGACTAAACAACTTATAAACAATATATGTAAAAGATAACCAACCCGGAAAAAAAAAATAATTCAAATATATGACTATTTATAAAAAAATATATATATCAATATATTATATGATATATACTATATATAATTAGATAATATATATATATATATATTATTGGAGAGAAGGTTTTATGATTTTAAATTTAAAGCGAAGTAATAAATTTTTAACGATAAATCTCGAGAAAATTTTATTTAAAGAATCAGGTATAATTTTGCTTTTTTAACAGTTACAAAAAATAACCTTATTTACAACTATCTATAATGTAAAAAAAAAAAAATATTTATTTAAATCAATAAAATACATACTTAATATTAAACTAACCTTCTTTATTTTACGCGTGATTTCAAATTGTTAAAGGGAATAAAATTCAGTAGACAATTTTCTTTGACAGTTATCTGTTTAAGCTTAACTTTACGCATTTAATCGCTTGCATACATACGAAAATCTTAATTTGAAGATTAAAAATTATTATTTAAAATGATTAACTATAAAAACAAATATTTGTTTTCTCCTTATAAAAGTATTTAAATGTGCTATAGGTAATAAAATAAATTAACTGATAAATTTAACTATTAGGACAGCTTATAATGTAACGTAATATATATACCCTAAGGGAAAATGTTATTTATAGACTCATATACGCAGTGTTAGTAAGGAAATAAAAATCAATATTCGTTTTTAAAAAAGTTGTTTATAGAAATTTTCAAAAAAATACCTGATAAATTTAATTGAAAGGCAGCACTAAAATTAATTTAACAATTCCTCCAAAGGTAAAACGTTTTACTCAAACTGAAAGAGATAAACAGTTTTAGTAAGCTATTACAATGAAACTTGCTTCTCATTCAAAATATTTTAATTTTTTGCAGAAAATTTAATTGCTGAAATTTAACTACGCGGACAGTTAAAAAGTATCATAACTAGCGCGCTTAGAATAAACGTTTATTCACAAATCCAAAGAAATACATAACGTTACTGAGGCAGTAAAGCAAATGCTTGATTTTCATTAAAATTATTTTTACATAATATAAAATTGTTAATAATTTATAAATTTGTTAAGTAAATATCAGTTAAATTTTGATACAAAGGCAGCTAAAAAAATAGCGTAATAATTTATTTGAGGAAAAACGTTTATTAACAAGTTCAAAGGTATACACAGAGTTACTGAGGTAGTAAAATATATATGTAATATATACCATGAGGGAAAACGTTATTTATAGACTCATATACGCAGTGTTAGGAAGGAAATAAAATCAATATTCGTTTTTAAAAAAAGTTATTTTTAGACATTTTCAAATCGAGAAATTCAGCACGAAATGTAATTTAACAAATCTGTCAAGGGTAAAACGTTTTACACAAACTGAAATAGATAAAGAGTTTTAGTAAGGTATTACAATAAAAATTGCTTATCATTCAAAAAAAGTTTTAGTTTTTTTACAGAAAATTTAATTGTGGATAAATTTATCTACGCGGGCAGTTTAAAAAGTATCATAACTAGTGCTCTTAGAATAAATGTTTATTCACAAATCCAAAGAAATACACAACGTTACTGAAATAATAAAACAATTGCTTGATTTTCATTAAAATTATCTTTACATAATATAAAACAGTTAATTAATAATTTATAAAATTGTTAAGTAAATATCAGTTAAATTTTGATATGAGGGCAGCTCAAAAATTAACTTACTAATTTCTTTGAGGAAAAAAGTTTATTAACAAATTCAAATGTATACAAAACGTTACTGAGGTAATAAAACAAATATGTGTTTCTCATTAAAATAATCTTTATTTATAAACTTGTAAAGTAAATATCGGTTAAATTTTGATACAAGGGTAGCTCAAAAAGTAACGTAATAATTTCTTTGATGAAAAATGTTTATTAACACATGTAAAGGTATACACAGCGTTACTGAGGTAGTAAAACAAATATTTGTTTCTCATTAAAATAATCTTTACATATTTATTAACTTGTAAATATCGGTTAAATTTTGATGCGACTACAACTAAAAAAAATTAACTTACTAATTTCTTTGAGGAAAAAAGTTTATTAACAAATTCAAATGTATACAAAACGTTACTGAGGTAATAAAACAAATATGTGTTTCTCATTAAAATAATCTTTATTTATAAACTTGTAAAGTAAATATCGGTTAAATTTTGATACAAGGGTAGCTCAAAAAGTAACGTAATAATTTCTTTGATGAAAAATGTTTATTAACACATGTAAAGGTATACACAGCGTTACTGAGGTAGTAAAACAAATATTTGTTTCTCATTAAAATAATCTTTACATATTTATTAACTTGTAAATATCGGTTAAATTTTGATGCGACTACAACTAAAAAAAAAACGTACTAATTTCTTTGAGGAAAAACATTTATTAACAAATTCAAAGGTATACACAGCGTTACTGAGGCAGTAAAATAAATATTTGTTTCTCATTAAAATAATCTCTGCATATTTATAAACTTGTAAAGTGAATTTTGATACGAGGGCAGCTCAAAAAATAACGTACTAATTTCTTTGAGGAAAAAAATTTATTAACAAATTCAAAAGTATACACAGCGTTATTGAGGAAGCAAAACAAATATTTGTTTCTCATTAAAATAATCTTTGCATATTTATAAACTTGCAAAGTGAATTTTGATACGAGGGCAGCTAAAAAATATCGTACTAATTTCTTTGAGGAAAAACATTTATTAACAAATTCAAAGGTATACACAGCGTTATTGAGGTAGCAAAACAAATATTTGTTTCTCATTAAAATAATCTTTGCATATTTATAAACTTGTAAAGTAAATATCGGTTAAATTTTGATACGAGGGCAGCTCAGATCAGTAAAGTAATAATTTCTTTGACGAAAGACGTTTACTCACAAAATCAAATGTATACACAGAGTTACTGAGGTTGTAAAATAATTACTTGTTTCTCATTAACTAATATTCCAGTTTGTATTAAAATGTAAAAAAAAGTTAAATTTTGATACGAATGCCTCTCAAAAAGCAATACAGTAAATTCTTCTAGGAAAAACTTTTATCCATAAACTCAAAGAAATTATACAACTTTAGCAAAGTAGTGGTACATATAAATTCGCCTAGTTACTGTAGCTGTCAAAATATTTATTCAATCAATAATTGCGTCAATCTTTCAAAATTTATATAGAAGAAATCAAAGTACAGATTTTATGGATCAACATGAAGATGGCTTCCTAAACTTTGGAATTATTTCTGAAATAGCCAATTTCTAAGTAATCCTTCAGTTGCCCGAGCAGAAAAAAATCACCTTATTTAAGACCCGGATTGTAGAGCATGTATTACAATAAATCTCCTCTAAAACATATTAATCTACACGTGAATTCTAGATATGAGTGACACCTTTAGAGAGTGGTACACTTTCTTGAATCTCAAAAAAGTTTAGATGACTGGGTACTACTGAAGAATTGGGTTCCCCTTGGCGAATTTGGCGAAAATATTGTAAATATTTACTAAAACACAAAGGTAATGCATCCAAACATTGTATTTCTTGCTTTTTCTGGCGACTTTAATTGATGCACAGTGCGCTATCGTAATAGAATTATATACTATTACTTAATTAAAGAAAACGACTTGAAAACCGGATATTTATATTGATGGGCCGTTAATCCCTTAACAGATTAGAAACTCAACAGATCCAAATTATTAAAATTCAACCATAGTGAACCATTAATGGTTTGTTATATCTAATTTATTTAAGAATTGCGTACTTTTAATATATAAGAAAAAGTTACAGAAAGAGAGTTGGATGCATATAAATCATATAAATTGTAATATAGATACAGACTGTTTGGAC
The DNA here is from genome assembly GCA_032207245.1 of Pardosa pseudoannulata. NCBI lineage: Eukaryota > Metazoa > Arthropoda > Arachnida > Araneae > Lycosidae > Pardosa > Pardosa pseudoannulata. Next base: position 14,136,033 of record CM063510.1, read on the forward strand.
ACGGTGAGATCAGGTGAAAATGTTAGACGACCATACTTAAATCTTTATAGCCAAGTTGACAGAGGAACTCAGTTCTTTAGTCAAGCCCAGCCATAGTGAACCATTAATGGTTTGTTATACCTAATATTTTTAAGCATTGTGCACTTTTAATACATAAAGAAAGAGTTACACAAGGAGAGTTGGATGCATATAAATAATATAAATTATAATATAGATAGAGATTGTTTGGACATGGTGAGATCAGGTGAAAATGTTAGACGACTTAAACCATTATCGCCATGTTGGCGGGGGAACCTAGTTCTTTAGTCAAGCCAGATGACTGATTAAAGACCCGTGAATTTAAGTTGGGAACATTCTCAAAAAATACTATACCGATTCACACTTCATACAGTTATATTGTTATCAATGCTTTCATCTTCTGTTCGTAATTGCTCAACTGTATATTTATCTCTATTTCTCTTCTTCATACAAAAATTGAGATGATTTCGTTTATATAATTAGGAAATTTAATTTCTACATGAAAGTTATGAGCTCATTACTTATGCTTATTCACAAGAATAAGAGTTCAATGCTAGTTGTCATCAGGTTAATATAATAAAACAGACATTAAAAATACTTTACAAAATTCATGCTAAATGTAATGAATTATTAATGTCAAATAATCCAAACAGAGTTGTACTTTAATATTGAGTAAAAAATTTTATTTTTCTAAGTAAATAAACTTGAAAATAAACTAAATAAAATAATCTTGTTGAAAATAAGTTTGATTTTGTCAATTTTTGTACAAATTAAAGGGTACTGGGACCTTAAAATATATCTTATAAGAAAATAGATTATATCAAAGTAACGTTTTTTTTTAAATAAATTGAAAGTTTGAACGAACATTTTAAATGAAAGTATCGGAGGATTTCAAATAAAGTAAAAAATTTAAAAGTAAATGTGTAAAAATCATGGGTTTCAAAAATACAAGCTTAGGTATCCCCTGCATAATGGTTTCAAAAGTCTTTCAAGCTGACATCTTTCTCAAATAATTTGGTAATTTAATTTTACTTTTAAAAGAAAGCAATATCTACCATATTGAGACTGCATGTAAAAAGGAATGATTGGATCGTATTGAATAAAAAAGCATTTGAATGTTTTAAGAAAATTAATTTAATACCCAATCCGTAAATCATTATTCTAATTTATCTTACTGTGAATCCAATCTCGAATGAACTTAGACAAAAGTAATTTAATCAAAATATTCTCTTATTTTGCTCATAAGTCATTGTCTGAAGAAACTAAACTACTTTCTTTCAAATCTTTTCTGGTAAACATAAAATTTCAGAATACTTCTTACTTTTGTCTTCCAGTTAAGATCCTTAGCTTGAATTTAAATAACTTTCAGTTGTTCTTAGGAAGAAAGAAAATTTCTAGAAAGTTCTTTCTATAACAAACGTAGCTTATATAAGAGTTTGAAAACAGTAAGAGGTTAGCCTAAACTAACAATAAGAATCTTGAGAAAGACTGGAGAGATTTCTTCTGAGATCAAAACTTTCTTAAAAGTAGTTAACCAAAAAGTACGTGTATTAAGAAAAAAATTAGTTATAGAATTTATATATATTCCTCGTATATGAAAAAAGATGACTTTTCGGAAGTGACATATAAATCTTTTTAAATATATTGCCGCATAAAGGAACTTTGCCAATGAGCTCAGTGGCCGAAATCCAGACCAAAAGTTTGTGGGTTCAATGATCACCATGGCGGTTGATCCAAAGTACGGATTTTTAATTTTAAAAAGTTTTTTTTTTGTTGCCTTATGTTCTCTAAAACTCTCGACCTTTCTTTATTATGTAAATTAGTTATTTCTAGAATATTCTGCTCGAGTATAAAATATGATACCCACTAGTTGTAGGCAACTTCTCGATCTTGTAAAGTTGCGAGTTGCTACATTGCTTCAATAAATTCGTCTGTTAGGCTAAATGGTGTGTTTTATTCGAATCTTCGTGACAATATTTCTAAAAAAAATTATTTTTTTGAATAGCCATTTAAAGGCTTTATGTTTTAAAATAATCAAACCGTATCTTTTATTTCACCTTTAAAGAAATTTAAAGAGTCTATGACGTCTGAAAGAAAATTAAAAATGGTAGATTTAATTCTAAGATACATTACTAAAACTTATTTATTTTTATCGCTTTGAGTATTAATTATTGAATAACTCACAATACTCATTTTTGTTAATTTTTGATTTAAGGTTATCCAATTTTGAAATTTGTTTCAAACTAAGTAACTCTTGATCTTGTTTCTTTCATTGTAAGAAAAGAAACGTTTTACTGTTTCTTTTTGTAGAAAAGGCTAGAAAGGAGAACAAAAATTGCATATTCTATAAGTACGAAACAAGGCATTGATCAATAACAAAAAAATGTTCAATTTAAAAATGGTTTATTTAAAAAATCAATTTTTTTCACACCAGAATTCTGTGATGTTCATCTAAAATTTTTTTACATCTGTAAGGTCACTTCTAAAAAATTTATTTTAAAGCCCTGAAAGCAATTTATAAGTACACTTTCATTACATTTAATAATAAGTTATTATCAGATTAATAGCACATTAAAGTTGTTTTCACTTTTAATAGTTTATTATTTTAATTATCAAGCGTCACCTATAAGGTGGGGCTCCAGGGTTAAGCATTTTATTATGCTCTTTTGAATGTAGAAAGTTAGGGTAAAGTAATTTTCGATCTTACGGATCTTTCGATCTTCGATCTTTTCGATCTCGGTAACATATGCTACAAGTTCATTGTCCTTTTAACGGAGATTATACTTAAAAGAATAAAACTAATATTCTGTGTTCTTCATTATTATTAAATTTATATAAAGAAAATAATTCGGCTTATGTTCATTATCCCTTCCAAAATACAGTTCAAGAATGTGTAGAGAGTTTTAAATTTGAAATATTCTTCATTTTCGCGAAGCATATTAATTAAGCATTTGAAATTCTTCTTTTCATAATAGAAGAAAATATTATTTTCTTGTTCCCTTAGATTTATTATTGGCTGTGTGAATAGTGGTGAATAGATTTTATATTTTAGTATTTTTCACAAAAAACTTGTTATACTCAGTATTAAAATTAGTTTTTGGAAAATCTCGGAGACATAACAATCATTCGTGGTTTCCTAGAATACATCAAAATTTAAAAAGTAGACATTTTCAATTGAAATAATATTTACACAAAACACAGATGTTCATAAATACTTAAATTTATGATAATTTTTATATTACGCTATACAGTAAAGGTACATACTAATTTTTCTTGTTTTGATTACTAAAACTTATTTATTTTTATTGCTTTGAAGTATTAATTATTAAATAACTCACAATATTTAATTTTTTCAATTTTCGATGTAGGATTATTTAATTTTGAAATTTGTCTCAAACTAAGTAACTGTTGGAATTGTTTCTTTAATTGTAAGGAAAGTAACATTTTACTGTTTCTTTTTGTAGAAAAGTCTGGAAAGGAGAACAAAAATTACAGATTCTATAAGTACGAAACAAAGCATTCATCAATAACAAAAGAATGTTCATTTTGAAAATGGTTATTTGGCAATTCAATTCCTTTCACACCAGAACTGTATGATGTTCATCTAAATTTTTTTCTACGTCTGCAAGGCAACTCCTAAAAAATTTCTTTTAAAGTCCTAAAAGGTAATTCATAAGTACGCTTTCATTATATTTAATAATAAGTTATTATCAGATTAATAGCACATTAAAGTTGTTTTCACTTTTAACAGTTTATTATTTTAATTATCAAGCGTCACTTAGAAGATGAGGTTCCAGGGTTAAGCATTTTATTATGCCCTTTTCAATGTACAAAGTTAGGTTAAAGTAATTTTAGATGTTACGATTCTTGGTAACAGATGCTACAAGTTGATTGTCCTTTTAATAGAGATTTTATTTAAAATAATAAAACTAATATCCTGTGTTCTAAATTATTATTAAGATTATATAAAGAAAATAATTGGGCTTATGTTCATTATCCCTTCCAAAATACAGTTCAAGAATGTTATGAGAGTTTTAAATTTGAAATACTCCTCATCTGGAGAAAGACTGGGAGATTTCTTCTTAAATCAAAATTTCTTAAAAGTAATTAACCAAAAAGAACATGTATGAGGAAAAAAATAGTCATACAATTTATATATTCCGCGTATATAAAAATGGTGACTTTTCCAAAGGGACATTTTAAATATATTTCTAAAAAAATTATTTTTTTGAATAGCCATTTAAAGTCTATATGTTTTAAAACAAACAAACCATATCTGTTAACTCACCTTTAAAGAATTTTGAAAGAGTCTATGATGTCTGAAAGAAAATTAAAAAAGATAGATTTAATTCTAAGGTACGTTACAAAACTTATTTATTTTTATTGCTTTGAAGTATTAATTAACGTAATAACTCAAATACTCAATTATTTTAAAATGTTAAATTTTTAAAAAAATTTTTAAATGTTTTTTAGAATGACTGCCCTTAAACTTCACCAAGGTTTGGAGAGTTGTAATTGGTCGTCGGGAAGCGATTCAGGACCATGCTTGGAGTTCCGGTCAATCTGGAGAGAGCCGAGAAAGGATGCATCAGCACAGGATAATGGAAGAAGTACAGGGTTGTTGGAGTAGTTGAGAAGGAAGGAAAAGAATGCAGCGTGCTCTTGGACTTTGGCAATTTTTCTTTGAGGTGTAGCACGTGGTGTGCTTCTTTTACTTTTTATTGTTTTATATTTTTTTAGCATATTTCCTTACTACACCACAGCATTTTGGTGCCATGACCAGGATCTGTAACTAGATAACTGGATCTGTTGAAACTTACTTCTGACTACCTTGTGCGAAGTAATAAAAGTATTGCGAAGTCTTCATTATCTGAAGACATCGCAATACTTCCATTGAAATACCGATTTTGACCGAATGGATACTGCTATGCTCTTCGGTACAGGAGTTCACTGATTCGAATACCACTGAAGTCATGGAAATTGGCAATACTAGTGATATGCGAATTGCACTCGCTAATTAGACTAACATTAAAAACATTCTTGATAATCAAAAGGAATGCCATCACTTTCAATATATTTTAAAGTCTAATGCAAATTATTTTCTTACATTTTTAACTTATTACTAACTCTTAATTTATTAATAACTGGTTTTTATCTTATATATAATTCAATTTAAATTTCTTTTCTTCTATACATCATAATCGATATTGAGTTCGTTTTTATTAGTAATTTTTATAAGCAATATACAACTATAATTTTTTTTTAAATGTACTTATTTACGTTCTGGTTATTTTTGGTAGGATGTTTAAACGGTGCGGTTGCTCAGCAACTTTATAAGTTTGGCTATCATTCTAAAAAAATCATATAATGTACTTTCATTGCAAAATTAGTTATTTAAATTATTAGTTATCGTTTAAAATTGGAGATTTTGTTCAACAGATTTTCTTGAGTACTTTTGGACAGTTTTAGACTATTTACTTATTTTCTCGCAGAAACTAACATTTAACCAAATGGCACGTCTCTCTGTCTAGGAAAGACATTTTCTTGAAAGATTTATGTATCGTTTATTCTATTTTTTATCGAGTTTTCCGAATTCTATTCTCCTTTTTGAGCGATTTCTTTTTACCTGACCACAACCAAAAAATCATCTTAGATTTTTGTCAGATTTTATTTTAAAGTTTAAGGCATCCAGAAAGCTATTTGCGGCTTTAAATTCTGAATTAAACAGAGTATTTTCTCAGAAATGGAATAATAGAAAAGTGCTTTTTCTTTCATTTTAAACTTCTCGGGGAATTTGTTGATTTCAAGTATGAGATCAAATATAGATTTAGAACTGAATTTCATGTTGATACACCTTAAAAGTGAATTTAATGTAGGAAGTAAAAATATATTTGTTAATTCGTTATAAAGTGTTTGCTGCTAAGTTTCCAGAAAGAGAAAATTCTCTTCTACTTTTTGTATGGAAGAATGTTCCCTTATGTGTTTATTTGCTATA
>CM063510.1:14144545-14154545 GCA_032207245.1 Pardosa pseudoannulata
GAAATATAGGAAGAAAAATGTATGAAATAGTATTAAATCTTACAACTAGAGTTTAATACTATTTCATGCATTGCTAACTTTATTAAAACTTTTGTGTAACTTAACTCTCGATATTAGAGATTAAAAAATTGTTCTATTTCCAGCCCTTGACCAGTATTCAACTTGACCTATTTAAAAACCTTTTCATTGTTAAACTGAATCACCGTGCAAAATTTCATTATGATCGGCCCAATCATTTAGGAATGCATATAGAATATACACACAAGCACACGTAGAATGTTTATATAGATATTCCTTTGGAGTTTCAATGATTTTAAAATTTATATTTAAGGATCCTTAATATTTGTAATTATCTCAACAGAAGTACTGAAAATACATACTGAAATTAGCTTAAACTTTGGAAGTTAAACTACTCAATTTGAAACCTTCGGAGAGTGTATCACGGGAGTGAAACAATCGAATTAATGTAACAGTAGTTTACTTCAACAGACTTGGATTAACAGAATTCTAAAATAGCAAACTCATCGGCAGAGCACATACAGTCTCCGAGACATCCTCTAAACGTTAAATCAGTATTAGATTTGTAGTGAGTTATTTCGAAACTTGTAAACACTCTAAATTTATCACGTCCTTTTCACAATTTAGAGCAATTTTTCTTAATTAGGAGTATCGTCTTTAATAGACTTCTCGGATAATTAGGAAACTTTAAACGGTTCGACAGTTTTCCCTCTAAATGCAACTTGTTTCGCAGACTTCGTTCATCATTATCAAAATTTAAGCAACAAAAAGTGTGGCAAAATTAAGTTATTAATTAACTTTTCAACGAATAATCTACACGTTATTTGCTCGTTACACATTATTTCATTCATAACGGACATTAAATTTTGCAATACATTGTTCATGGGGGTAATTATAATTAATGTTTTAAGATTGAAAACGTTGTAAAATAAAGAATTGTTCAGAATAAAGTCGATTTTGAAAGACATATTTGTAAGAGAAAACGACATTAAAGAAATGTTGAAAACTACTTTGAGTCTGTAAGCGTTGTGAAGACTCCACTTTGTTCAGAGCACGCACCAAATCAGCTGATCGGAAATCCCACCTGTTGAACAGTATACAATAGCGTGGAGTAGCAGAGTCTGGCATATTAACAGTTAGATTGAATAGGCGTCACGCTCTTTATCGGTCACGTTAATGACTCCTCGGGAATTCCGGAATAGGGATAGCTAACGGATTAGAATTCAACTAAAAAAACCAGCTGTAACCTTAGCTGGAGTTTTCAAGTAAGTGGAATCGTAACTGACCAAAAAGCGATTGGCGGGACCGTAACTGACCCCACAGGTATATAAAGCCTAGAATTGTATGACTTGGGGCTTTTCGACAATTTTACGTAAGTGCTTTGACCTCGTGGACGCTTTCGCGTCTTTTGACCGGAGCCAGTTTTTAGTGATTGTGTTCGGGAGACTCATAAAGTCCGCTCATATAAGGAGCGGCAGGCTCTCGGATGCCGAACGGGCGATAGATTGAGTTGCATTGCACCCTGGAAGAGCCTCCCCATTTGTGAGATTATTTATTCTTTTATTTTCTCGACTGTGATCTGCGTGGCAGTTCAGTGCCAGCCGAAAATCCTCTACATTTCTATTTGTTTTGGGGAAAATTAGAATCCCGTTGTATATATAACCGTATTTACTCCAGAAAGAATAGAAGTAATTTCCAATTTTATCATGACTGTGATCCTTCCTCACGCTACCTCTTCACTCGAGAACATTGAAGTCGTCACAGCGTCAAAGTAATTAAAGTATTTGAAAGAAACATGTATTAGATGAATATGAAAACTTCGTCATAATTGTCTGAACAAAGGAGCGAGAGACGTTCAGAAGTTTTCATGTACGTAATACAGGTTAGGTTATGAAGAAGATCCGGACTTTCAAGGGTGTAATAAAAGACGTTGGTCCGATATCTACCAGCGGTCTAGGGAAAATAATTACGAAATTCAAGAAAACAAGTTTTTTGTAGAGTGAAATCTTGCAGACGAATGAAAACAATTGATTCGGAGTCACTTGTGGATACGGGCATAGCTTTACAGTATATATATATATATATATATATATATATATATATATATATATATATAAGAAATACTAGTGAACATGGTATAAAAAATTCTACAGTACATCTTATAATGTTATCCATACAAAAATACACATGATCAGGCTTGAGAATGACCTGTTAGTAAGATATCCTTTTGCTCTAGAATTTCTTGTTCCCATATTAGTAGACATATCAATAGATATATATAAATATATTATATATATAAATATATATGTATATATACATTTATAAATTCGTTCTGCAAGTTAACTGTGTGGTGTGTGGATATACATACATATATATATATATATATATATATTATATATATATATATATATATATATATATATATATATATATATATATATATATATATATATATATATATATATATATATATATCTGTATTCTTTTTCGAGGAGATATGTTCTGTGGGTCGTAAAATAATAGAATAAACTTGAATTTTTTAGAATGTTTGTTTAGAATAATAATAATTTTATATATCTGTAATGAATCAAAATTTCTATTCCTAAATCTATGTAAAAAGTTTTCCTTCCTCCACCCATTCTATAGTCAGAATATCTGAAGAGCCATTTTAAAAATGTTAGAATTATCAGCCGTCATTTTTACTACATCCTGGCAGCCCAGTTCACCTAATTTTGATCCGTGCCATTCGCTCGCGTAAGCTTTCAGGATAATCCAGTCAGGTAGATGCATTTTGAAAGAATTTGATGAGTTTGAAAACAGATAAGTTGCAGTGAGCGAAAGATGTGTTTACTGCTCCGATAACAAACTTAGTTGAATTAAATGACATTGCGCAACGCATTCTGAAAGTGCCCCCTGAAACACTCTCTGTTGTGAAACCTGTTGTTTCTCTATTTTATTTGCATAAAACAATAGACAGTATAATGAACATGCCTTGCGAATTTCACAACAGTTAAAAACCGATTTTATTCTTGATATTTAACTTTGGACTTCAACATAAAAATAGATTGTTGCACTTGCGGTTTTAGTCACAATTAAAAAACCGATTTTTATTCTCTTGTAGATGGAATTATCAAACTAAACAACTTAAATTGTTTGTATTATGCGTTTATAAGATTAAAAAAAGGTTTTTTTTCATCTCTTTGTTTGGAAATAAACAGTTCCACAACTTTGAATAAAATATTGTAAGTTTTCGTGATCATAACAGCACAGTCTCACCAACTCAGATAACCAGTATTATTCGATTCATCTGTTGTAAGTAGCAAACCATTTATGGTACGAAAATCACCATCTTGTAAAAATAGTATAACGTTTTCTAGAGATCCCAAAATGAACTGGTGCTTAGGGAGGCCTCTGCTCCCAATATTAAAATCGTCGTTATTGAGGATCTTGGTTAAATGGTTATTTTTTTAATAAGATCAAAACTACTCGACGTTTTTTCTACGTAATTATTTTTAATTAGATTCTCAAACCAGATTTGTAAAAAATCGAAAAAAGAAATATCAAACCTATTTGATTACAAATCTATTTATTACATTAAGAGTTTAAAAACCTATTATTTAGCTAACAATATTATTAAAATATTATTTTTTAGTTCCAAAATAAAAAAAAATATCCTATACAAGGCTATTGCTATAAGTCTAACTTTTTATAAAATATAATTTTTTTTCATATAAGAATAAGGAAGTCTATCAATAGCATTTATAATACAAAAAAGAGTGAGATTCAATGGGTCTCAAAGGGGAGAGTGACCAATGGCAAAGTAAAGCCCCAGGAGCGAAATGCTGGAAATAAAACTCCTAAGAAGTCAATGATCAAGCCAAGCCAAGAATTTATTGTGTAGATGCATGGAATGAGACATAGGAAAAAATTGAACAGTATGGGATATCTATGTTTGTGTCAATGGTAAAAAATTAGTTATAATAAGCTGAGGTAAGTGAGCAAAAATACACTAAAATTAGGTTGACAATAATAAAATCGGTAAGCAAATAAGTACAAGTAGAATGCATATGAGAACAAATCAAGATAATTTGGATGATAATCATTTAAATGAATTTTTTTTAATTAAACAGTAAAACTGTAAGAGAAAGTGAAAAACTGTAGCAGTCACAGTCTAGAAAATTCAGTAAGCTAACCAATAGAATTCTTTTGTAAATAGAGGCAGTAGATTTACACACAAAAGCCCCGAGAGCGGGCTCGCTCCTGCTTTTAAAGGTCTTGAAGTGATGTCGATACAGCATGACGTTACTCATTTTCCGGGGCCCTCATAGGCTGGGAAGGTTAGGAGGACTATCGATATGCCTCGATACTAATTTTTATCAGCCAGCCATCAGAGGCGTAATAGCTTTTATATTATAGTGTCACAACCCTAGACTTTACGGCTCCACTCCATTGTTACCGAGGTCCCACCTGCCCGAGAATAAAAGCAGGGCATCGGCTGTTTTCCTCGCCAGTAACAAGTCGGCCATTGTACTTCGAGGATTGCGTCTGGAACTCCACAATATCATCCGACTACATTTTTATACTTTCCCTTCCTTCTTGGATAATATTCCGTTCAAATATTACATCATACTAAACAATGTTTTTTATAGAATTTTAAAACTTGAACTTTAATATAATTACCCTGTATACAATATGTAGTGAAATTATTATGAACTTCTCGAGTTTTCATATTCTGAAGTTTAAATATTTTAAGAGTTTCTTTTCTCTTTCAGAAGTTTTTTCATATAGTATTGCTATTAATATCAAATGCAGACATAAAACTGATATACATAAAATACATTATATATTAAATATGTAAATATGTATCAAATGTAATATAAAACTGTTTTGTTACCTCCTTTTTCAAAAGTCTATGAATAAAAGAGAGGGCAGAATAAACAACAAAGCCGGAATAAACCATTTCTATATTTCAGGAATTTGAGCTTTCAGATACACCGTTAAAAATAGACCAATAATCTTACTTTAACCACAGGAGCTAGCCTGAAAACCTATATATTTGCAAGATACGTAATTCTATACAGATGTGAAAAATGGATAGATTTATATAGATATTGCTTCATATACTTATTTAAGGAGCTGTCAACAACACTCTACGCGTCTCTGTTCCAAGCAGTACAATTGGCTCGAATTTTACGTTGCCCAAAGTGAATTAAGTTACATGACATTCAAGTAACAAATTACATTTGTATATTACTTTAACGATGGTTTAATAAACTTATTATTATCAGGGAGACTGTTTTCTATTTGCCTTAACTCTGGATCACGATATGTCATATATATATATATATATATATATATATATATATATATATATATATATATATATATATATATATATATATATATATATATTAGATTAGATGCAAATTCAAGTCACGTGAAAGATATGAAAGATATTATTTACATAAATCAAAATTTCAGTAGTTCATTAGTAGCCTATCCTCGCTTCTGTGTATATTATCACTAATGTTGTGATATATATACATATATATATAATATATATATTTTCATGTTTGTGTGGTTGAAAGAATTTTTCCCTCTGGCCAGAACTTTTTGTAAAGTTGCTTAAGACATACAAACATAAAACACAAAACTCCTTACAGTAAAGTAAACTTAGTTGTCTTTATTAAAACGTTTCATGCACATAAATGTGATTATTTAAGGTTTTTAAAAAATCATTAAAATTTGTATATATATATACATATATATATATGTATATATATATATATATATATATATATGTATATAAAAAATGTATTTTGATATTAAATGGGAGCACTGACAAAAAGCAATCGGCTTACCAGTGACAATATTGCATGTTTTACCATCAAATAACTACTTTTTTACGAATGACATCACTTTGCTGTCATCGACGCATGTTTCACCGCATTTTTCGCAAGCGACGCATGTTTTACTATTAAATAACGACTGGCTTGCAAATGGCGCCATTGTTGTCACCAATGCATGTTTCGCCAACATGGGACGCATGTTTCACCAACAAATAACGACTGGCTTGTCAATGGAACCACTTTGTTGTCATCTAGCGTTAAAGAATTAACATTAAAAATCATGGTAATAAATAATATTCATCAATATCAAATAATATTTATTATAAATTAATAAATTAGGAGCTGACGCTCTTAAAAACATTTTGATTAAGTTGTTCAGTATTCAGCATAATTACTTTTTCACACATTTTTTAGTTGAAAACTAAATATTTAATAAAATTGATTATTAGCAAAGATTTAACCTGACTTTAAAACTACCTAAAATTTTGTAATGCAATTTGCATATCTAAGACATTTGTATTCTTCAATTAAGAGCACACTACAACTTTTCACTGAATATAATTGTTTCACATTCCTTCAAAACGTTTTATTAATTTTTTTTACTTTAGTTCAAAAGTGCATCCTTATCAAGAAACAAAGTTTTAAGTAAATCTTAAAAAAATTTAATTATTTTGTTGAAGTGTGCCTCACAACGAATTTTAGTTTTTAATTTCTACTAAGAGTTTCTTCCTTATTATTTTAATTAGTGAAAACGTAATGCCATTAAAAAACGTTTTTTCATAATTTAATTAATGTAGAGTTCACGCTGAAAATTTCAAATTTTTTCCTGTTTCAGTAAAATAAATTGAGGATTCTTTCTTGTGCCCAGTATAAAAATGTTAATGATCAGAACATTCTTTCCCCAGACCAGGCATGCATAAAGTATTCTTATATTTATTTTTGCAGCAAGGAACTATTCGACATAAAAAAAAGATTTTTTTATAATTAAATTATGAGATTTTCTTATTAACTCTTATTTTCCTGATGTGTAGTAAAACCATTGTAAAATGCATTAAATTAATTAATGTAGTAATTAATTAATGTAGTGTTCACGCTGAAATTTCAAATTTTTTCCTGTTTCAGACTAAAATAAGCAAAGATTGTGTTCATTGTCTCGATGTCCTCCAAAATAAGCAATTCTTTGGAGACAGGCGAAGGCTTCTTCTACATGTAATTGCTTCTATTAATATTTAATGTTAGTAATATACAAATTAAAAGCATAACGTGTGCATCGACCTAAAAGATTTTTTATATTAAAATAAAGATGGTATATATGAATCTCCAAAATCTAAGCTACTTCTCCGGAGTTGTAGTAAGTCATTTTTGTAAAAATGCAAATAAATTAATTAATGTTAGTAATATACAAATGAAAAGCATAACGTGTGACCTGCGGTAGATCACACAGCAGTCTAGTAACTGGTTGGTAGAGAGCTCAAAGCTCAAGCCGGCCAAAGATTCTCCCGTGTTCATATATGTCTCAATGTCCTCCAAAATCCAAAGCAATACTTCTGGAGTTGACAGGCTATGGCTGGGTCTTCTATGTGGGAATTGCTTCTAAATTAATAAATTAATGTTAGTAATATACAAATTAAAAGCATAACGTGTGACCTGCGGTACCTCAAACAGCGATCTCGTAACTGGTTGGTAGCGAGCTCAAAGCCCAAGTCGGCCAAAACATATATATATTATATATATATATATATATATATATATATATATATATATGTGTGTGTATATATATATATATATACACATATATATATATACACATATGTATTGGAGTTGACAGGCTAAGGCTGGGTCTTCTACATGGGAATTGCTTCTAAATTTATATATATATATATATATATATATATATATATATATATATATATATTCAATGTCCTCCAAAATCCCAAACAATAGCTCTGGAGTTGACAGGCTAAGGCTGGGTCTTCTATGTGGGAATTGCTTCTAAATTAATAAATTAACTATATATATACACACACACATATATATATAAACGTGTGAGCTACGGTATATATATATATATATATATACACACACACATATATATAATGTCTCAATGTCCTCCAAAATCCCAAAGCAATACCTTTGGAGTTGACAGGCTAAGGCTGGGTCTTCTAATGGGAATTGCTTCTAAATTAGCATAAAATGAAAAATGGACATTTCTCAAAGCCCAAGCCGGCCAAGCATCCCAAAGATTTTATTAATATTATTTAGGTCGGGATTTTTATTTCAATTTACTACCCGTCTAAACATGTGCAGGTCGGTGCGGTATCAATAATGTCACAAGTCTTTTTAAAAACATTTTTATGGACTCTTTTCATTTCTGATAAACATTTCTGACTTAGAATTGAGACAGAGCTACAAAATTACCTAGTTTTATTTGTTAATACAAAATTTCCTAGTTTTATTTGTTAGAAAAATTTTAGTTGAACATTATAGAGTTCTAAAGTGAAAGGAATTGATTTTCCAAATAAACCGTTTTTAAAATGAAATTTTTTTTTTTTGTTATTGATCATTGCCTTGTTTCGTACTTATAGAAACTGTAATTTTTGTTCTCCTTTCTAACCTTTTCTACAAAAAGAAACAGTAAAATGTTACTTTTCTTACAATTAAAGAAAAAATTTCAAGAGTTACATAGTTTCAAACAAATTTCAAAATTGGATAACCTTAAATCAAAAATTAAAAAAAAAATGAGTATTGTGAGTTCTTTAATAATGAATACTTCAAAGCAATAAAAATAAATAAGTTTTAGTAATGTAACTTAGAATTAAATTTACCATTTTTAATTTCTTTCAGGCGTCATAGGTTCTTTAAAGTTCTTTAAAGGTGAGATAAAAGATACGGTTTGATTGTTTCAAAACATTTTGTCTTTAAATGGCTATTTAAAAGAATATTTTTTTAGAAATATATTTAAAAAAATTTATATGTCACTTCGGAAAAGAAACCATTTTTCATATACGAGGAACATATAAATTGGAAATAGTTCTGATCTCTGCGAGATATGAACAAATTTGTCAAATCCTGATAAGGGATGGTTAAAATGAATATTAATGGTTTCAAAGATGAATGTCTCTTGTACGTAGTGCTGGAAAACCCCTTTCATATTTTAGGGTTTTCTTCGCAAATATGTGGTATGCGCCTTATGGTGCAGTCACGCCACACCTGTAAGGTTATAATGCTAAATTTTACAATGACTTTCTACAATGTTATTCACAAACCCCGTTTGGAAATTTAAGGCTTTATCCAAAAAGAAGGAAAATGCGGCATATGTGTAAGTCCGCCACACCTGGTAGAGAAAAAGAAAAAGTATTATAAGAAACGCTCATGCCTCGCACATTCTTAGAAATAGAAGTTAGTAGCTAGGTATTATGAAATTAAAGAAAGGACAGTCTGAGGTCCGAATTATATAAAATTGTGGTCAATACTTCAAAAGAAAACCGGCTCGTAAAACTTACGCAAAACCGCGAGCTTTTGAAAAACACGATTTGAACGGAATTTAAGCCAGATAATTGGTACAAAGATACCGCACTTATAGTAAATAGATTTAAGAATGAGAAAGTATTTTCGGAAAATCATAAAAGAAGCCGCGTCTACGAATAACTCCCTATACCCCTTCAATGCATAAAAGAAGGGACAGTATACAAAGATATCGAGAAGGAAAAAAAGGGGCTGGGGGAAGATAAAAAGAGCACGTTTTCAAGATGGGCATGTTTTCGAGAAGGGAGTTTAGAAGAAATAAAAATATAAAAATGCAAATAAATAAATAAATAAATAAATACGGTACAGTAACTGCAGATATCGCCTTATCAATGGACACTGTTGAGAACTGACCACCTGAATTTTCAAGAGTGGATAATTTCCCAAATGGGACGGAACTAAGGAGGGGCTAAGGAAAAGAGTAAATGATATATATACGGGGGAAAAGAGGAGAAAAAAAGGATAGATAGAATGGAGATAGTGATATAGACAAGAAAAGAGATTTTTCACAGTAAAATTTTCTTCTTTTGAGCTTGTGATTTGAGTGATACTATTTTGGCTGAGTCAAGATGTCTTTTCCTCTGCAGTGGGGTAAGTTCTGTTTTTAC
>CM063510.1:14159545-14177045 GCA_032207245.1 Pardosa pseudoannulata
TATAATATTGTATCATTTACTTTAAATGTCCCTTGCGTGTACCAATTGCTTAACGCCATGGTAATAAAAAGTTATATAAAAAGATAACAACCCGGATTGAAAAAAAAATAATCAAATATTTATGACTATTAATATATATATATATATATATATTAGAGTCAATAAAACATACCATACCAGAAACTGCTAAGAAATATACATTGGGCGTCATAAAAGACAAATGGACGTAACATAGTTCTTGACCGATAAATCTCGAGAAAATTTATTTAAAGAATCAGGTATAATTTTGCTTTTTTAACAGTTACAAAAATAACCTTATTTACAACTATCTATAATGTAAAAAAATATTTATTGTCTACGCGTGATTCAAATTGTTAAAGGGAATAAAATTCAGTAGACAATTTTCTTTGACAGTTATCTGTTTAAGCTTAACTTTACGCATTTAATCGCTTGCATACATACGAAAATCTTAATTTGAAGATTAAAAATTATTATTTAAAATGATTAACTAAAGATGAAACAAATATTTGTTTTCTCCTTATAAAAGTATTTAAATGTGCTATAGGTAATAAAATAAATTAACTGATAAATTTAACTATTAGGACAGCTTATAATGTAACGTAATATATAACCCTAAGGGAAAATGTTATTTATAGACTCATATACGCAGTGTTAGTAAGGAAATAAAATCAATATTCGTTTTTAAAAAAGTTGTTTATAGTCACCTGCTTCTCAACCAAGTGCAATGACGCAACAACAACAACATGGTAAGCTCAAGTGTTAAAGAGCAATAAATAACTTGTAAAGTGAATTTTGATACGAGGGTAGCTCAAAAAGTAACGTAATAATTTCTCAAGTTTGTGTCTGCAGAGCTGAGGAAAAAAAAATATTAACAAATTCAAAAGTATTGCAAGTCATGGAGGGAACTTGCAAAGTGAATTTTGATACGAGGGCAGCTCAAAAAAATAACGTACTGTACAACAGTACAATAAATGATGACTATAGAAAACTGCACAGCGTTATTGAGGTAGCAAAACAAATATTTTCAAAGAGTTGTTAATATGAAATTCTGAACTAGCAGATAAGGCTACACTGACGAGACAAACTCCTATCTCGGGATACACGAATAAATTCTGTAAATATACCTTTGCAGTTGCCTCACCACCGGTAAGACATTTTGTCATACACTAAAATTTATAAGTTAACTTTCTATATATATATATATATATATATATATATATATATATATTTATAATATATATAGAGAACTCTTTGCATTCTACATATAGCATTCCACACACACACACACACATATATATATATAGTATATATAATAAATGTATCATGTCATAAGTATTAAATGTATAATAGAAAAATGCAGTTAATATTATATATATATATATATATATATATATATATATATATATATATATATATATATGTATATATATATACATATATATATATACATATATATATATACATATATATATACATATATATATATATATATATATATACATATATATATATATATATATATATATATACTAGGTTCATATATACATAATATACATATATATATATATATATATATATATATACATATATATATATATATACATATATATATACATATATATATATATATATATAGCGATTAGCTTATAACGAATAAAGCAGTCGTGGTCCATTGAAAGGGAACACGCAATTCTGAGAACAACTTAAATCTTTATTGAGAAGCTGCTACAAAGGAATCTTCAACCATATATATATATGTATACATATATATATATGTGCGAGACTGAGACGAAATATTTCCCCGCGAAAGTAGCTTAATTGGCCTTATAACAAGAAAAGGGTGCTATATATATATATATATATATGTGTGTATGTATATATATATATATATATATATACATATATATTTGCCAGAGACTGGAAAATGGGGTTAGTGGAAAAAAATTTACATCTATTGCAGAGAAAGCTTTGGTAAATGTGTTGGAAGAATTTTTAAGTCGAGAACACTCATTTCATTAAGACATTTTGTGACTGGTAAAATATATTTTAATGAATTACAATGGGATAGAGGATGTTTTGTAAGAGATAGTTTAAGTATGATAATTTTGATATATATATACATATATATATATATATATATATATATATATATATATATATAGGTATAGATACAGATACATTCATTTGAACATATTCAAGAATCTTACATATATATATATACATATATATATACATATATATATACATAACCAGTATACGATTATATCTTTATAACAGTAATGATTATAAACCTTAACACTATTTTGTTAACATGTTGCCAAATGAGCTTAGTTTGAGAGCTAATTTCCAAGCATTTGTTCAAACTCCAAATAGTCATAATGTTCTGGAGCGTTGGTGTGTTTATATATATATATATATTATATATATATATATATATATATATATATATATATATATATATATATATATATATATATATATATTATATATATATATATATATATATATATATATATATATATGTGTGTGTGTGTGTGTGTGTGTGTGTGATGAGTATTTTAATTATAGCTTATCACAAAGGTAGAAATAGGATTCGTATTGTCTTAGACAGTCGTTAATAGTTGGGATACCGAAGAGAATAGACGGCAACTGTCAAACAAAAAAATTATATATATATATATATATATATATATATATATATATATATATATATATGAAATTTATATTTTAAAAGAAAGAAATAATGGAAAAATGTGAAAAAAATTAAATGGTTAGTTAACCGTTAAGTTACGCAGAAGTTTTAATAAAGTTAGCACGCTGAAATAACTATTTAATTTTTATTTAAAAAACTTGTTTCATTTTACAATTCTTACATATTCTTAATTAAAATCCACTTCTTACATAGTGTTAAATAATATCAGAAATAGTAAAATTAAGAAAATATCAAAGCAAAACATTAATAAGGTATACAGATAATAGTCTTCAAGCTAGTGGTACTTTTCAAAAAAAAAACCTGACGGCTTTTTCCTCATTTTTACACCGCCAAGTAGTCTCACTTTTAATTTGATTCTTGTAACACACACGGCATTTCTTAGTAGGTTTTATTTTATTCTGACTCATTAATTTGGCAATGACTTGTACCAAGAAACAATATGCAATAGTGACTTGTGATTTTCACAAGTGATAAAAGTGTTGCCAAATTCAGTACACTAGAAATTTTAAACTAAATTAATTATCATATTTAACAGTAACTTTAATCGCATGACGAGTGTAGCTCGTCATTGTGCGGTATGGAATGAAAAAGTAATGACGAGCTAGACTCGTCATTTTACCGGAAGGGGTTAAGAGATGACGCGGAAAATTCCAAACTAATTATATGATATAGGCTATTGTAAACAGGAATTAACTATTTTAATGTATGCAAATTTGCGAATTTTCAGAAAAAACGAAAGATCTTCGCCATAAGTTGCAATTTAAAGGTAGGTTTACCTAAAATTTATTTTTAAATGAAATTACAATTATGTTGGTTAGTTTCAGATTAAGATATAATTACACACACACTTGTAAAGATTTTATAATAATGTTGACTGTGTTCCAGTAGTTATAGGCTTCTTTGTATCCTATTATTGTATTACCTTATTACATTAATTAATTTATTGTAATTTAATTTGGGTTCAATTTTAATATTAATGGTTTTTTTAATGTTCTCTATTTATGAGTATTTCTCCACATTGAATATTCACCATAAAAAATGTAATGGAAATTAGAACTGCTGATATTCATACCTTTACTCTGACTGGCTAAGGACGCATTAAACTCTTATAGGTTTAATTGCTACTTCGAACGACGTCATAAATTCACCTTGCGTGCCCAGTATGAAGATTGTATTCAACGCACTTACGTGATATGCCTGACAATATAAAATTTTAGTACCTCTGCGGAACATATAAGGTAGAGTACTCTATGTTGACCAAGAAGACATTATTTCAATTAGTATTTTTGCAAAAATTAAAATTACATTTTTTTTCTTTTTGCTATTCTGAAGTATAACGCATATTAACATACATACATATCATTTATACACGCAGATACACGCATACACATACATTGTATAAATACAGGAGTCGAGCCGTGACGTTGGAAATGTGACCTAACTTAGATCTATGGTCTACTTCTGCAACACGATAGATAATTCCTCAAGAATTGGCGTAAGTGAGCGGAAAATATTCGTTACTTAACCAATACTTTATTCATGGGAATAATTATGTACATCTCTGTACAGGTTTCAATAAATTCCAATTCTTCTGAGATCTCGTGTTGAGATAAACGTTAACACGTCAGTTTATGGCATCGTTTATAGTAGGTCGATCTCGAACACAGGAAAAATTCGCTGTTATCTACACCGTCATTGGTAAAGACTATGAGAGAGACTGACGATCAGTACAGTAGACTACCGCACTGAGGCTCGAAAAGCTCAGAGTGCGTATCTCGCTGGAGTTCGTTGAGAAAACTAAGAATGCAGGACGAACCAAAATGAGAGTGTCACTCTCAGTGACCATAACGCCCTCGTTTCAAACCTTGAATAGCGTGGATGTGTGGATTTTAATGCAAGATGGTGTAAAGATAACGGGAATGAGACTCCGTGTAACTTATCATTGGGAATTTATCTGGCGGTCTCTAAAGAAAAGCAAGCTCGGGCAGTCGGAGAGATAAGTGGACTCCTCTCGAGCTCCTCCAAAAAAAAACTCTCAAAAAAAGCTCTCTTCTTGGTCACCCAATCTTTTTTATAGGGGTCCTGGTTGCTCCTAGCGTGATTTTTCCGGAACTTTCCAGAACCAGGGTGACTCAATCTTGCGGTCAACTTTTTTACTGCATTTTTGCATCATTAGTTAAGTTTTAATGGAGAATAAACATAGACAAAAGAAAATTCCTTTTTAAGAATTTTTTGCAAATGACATACTGTTTGAGGTACCAACATATATTTTTGACTCTATGATAGAGAATAAAACATTAAATTATGAATAAACCAAATGAAATGCATACGTGCGAAGTATAGAAGTCTCTAAAAAATAATTAATTAGAATAGATGAAATATATATATATATATATATATATATATATATATATATATATATATATATATATATATATATATATATATATATATATATATATATATATATATATATATATATATGTATTAATTATATATTAATCAATTGAACAGCAACGTGTATCAACTCTAATATAAAATGACCTTCGAATGCAGCACACCAGTTATAAAATCCCTACTATGTGAATAATTTTACTGTAAAAAAAAATCTTACCCTTAAATGTTTTTTACATTCATGTCCTTATTCTAACTCAAATCTAATATCTGTTTTATTAAACTTATATTTAATGATTGAAGCGGTACTTATAAGTACCGTCAGGATAAAAAGGATTCTCCCGTATTCATACATGTCTCAATGACCTCCAAAATCCCAAACAATACCTCGGTAATAAATTAACTAATGTTAGTAATATACAAATTTAAAGCATAACGTGTGAGCTACGGTACCTCACACAGCGATCTCATAACTGGTTCGTAGCGAGCTCAAATCCCAAGCCGGCCAAAGATTCCCCCGTGTTCATATATGTCAATGTGCTAATGTTAGTAATATAAAAATTTAAAGCATACTCACACAGCGATCTCGTAACTGGTTGGTAGAGAGCTCAAAGCCCAAGCCGGCCAAAGATTTCCCGTGTTCATATACATAATATAAATAAATAAATTAACTAATGTTAGTAATATACAAATTTAAAGCATAACGTGTGAGCTACGGTACCTCACACAGCGATCTCATAACTGGTTCGTAGCGAGCTCAAATCCCAAGCCGGCCAAAGATTCCCCCGTGTTCATATATACCTCGATGTCCTCCAAAATCCCATACAACACCTCTGGAGTTGACAGGCTAAGCCTGCGTTTTCTACTTACTTCTAAAACCCAGTTAGGAACTGCTTCTAAATTATAAGGTCGTTCTTGGGGTTTAGTCAGTCCTCATGGTTCCTCACTCAAGTGGACATCATTTTACCCTTATACATGGACCAATCGCATATGGAGACGAGGTCTATTAACCTGTTGTAAGAAAACCTACAGCAGGGGATTCCAACAAACAACAACAGCATAACGCAAAATATAAATCGTTTTTAGGCATGTCATACGATCTCTGCTCACTATTGTCTACTGTAATTATTGTCCACAATCAACGTTGTCTTTCATTTGCATCATTGATTATTTTTACTAATATAGAGTCTTTAAATATCGTCTGCATTTTTTCATACGCTGCTACATGCGCAATTTTTTGCATGGGTATACATAATTTGAGCGAGGGGTACCAATCCAATGAAAAATCAGAATTAAAAGTCTAGAACTCAGCAACGCCCCAGCAACGTGGCGTAGCAGTATGTACAAATGCAACGTTTAAATTCGTTCGTTTGTATGTTTATTTTTATGAAAAAATGTAATAAACAAGAAGATTTTATCTCGATTCGCTAAATCTTTTTCATAATATATATTGGCAATCATGTAATCTATGACACAAATATTGCTAGTTTAGATGCAAAACGCCAAATGATGACTGGAAAGTTAGAATTATCTCGATTCCGAATTACCTCAAAACTAAACAAAAGTGATAATATATGAAAGTTAATTACCCTTGGTATCTCCCTAAAGTTAATCCATACATCACAAGTTCTGATTGAATCTAAACCAACAGAGTTAAAATGTATGCTAGTACTAATATATTCTATGCTTTCATGTTCTGGAAATCCCACATTGAGTTGTCTCGTATTCTGAAAATCACAATGTCAGTGACAGGTCCTTCAAATAGGTTTAGAGTGCTAAATCATATGTTTTTGCAACGTGAGTGCTAATGAGAGTAGGACCTACTCCTTAAGACAATTTTGGGGGTAAAAGAAAGAGTTATCAGTTTCCCGGTAATAATCATCATTGATATTTGAACTTTGGAGTGTTTCGAAAAATGCGATTGTGGGACTTACCGTCGGGTAAATTCAAATTGGAGATTCTTTACTGGCGTCAGCCGGGCACCAAGAGTTCAGTAAATGCATGAACTATTTTAAAATTCTACACTTTTTCCAACAAACCATTGAATAATACCAAGAACGAACATCAAAGGATGGGGGAGAGATACAACCCCTAGTACCGAGATTTCCTGGAGAACAGAGAAAGGTGGAGGGGAGATGCAATTGGTCTCCCTAGAGAGGCGTGATAATCTAACTGAGCGAAGCTGCATAGTTAAGTTTTTTATTGTTAGAACAAGGCTTCAATTATCAATATGTCATGACAAATAATGTTTTTCGACCACTTGGGTTTACAATTAATTGGTTGATCTGCATATTCTTATATATATATATAATATATATATATATATATATATATATATATATATATATATATATATATATATATATATATATATATATATATATATAAGGGGTAAGACATGTGAATAATGCCTTTAGTCCTCTGGTAATTTATTTCATTTATATTTGGGTCGGACTACAGCGTTCGTGGGTTTGAATCCCACTGGTGGTATGGATGTTCGTAGATGTTCTAATTCGGCTTTTTGAGTTTTACTTTGAAAGAACAATATATAATTATAGTATGGAATACTCTGAAACTTTCAAAAACTATCCATTTTTTAAAAATTTCTTATAGGTACTGCTGAGGAGCCACAACCTACTGTTTTGATACACGAGGGTTAATGAGACCGGGACCTACTGTTTTAAGTCAAATTTTCTTGTTATCAACTGCTCTCTCTCACCATGTGGTGTGCGTGTGTGTGTGCGTTTGTGTGTGCTTGTGTGCGTGTTTGTGTGTGCGTGTGTGCGTGTGTTAGTGTACGTGCATATCCGTTCGTGTGTGCGTGTGTAATAAGTTGGTATGTGGAACCAAAACGGTACAAAAGGGCAGCACTTTGCCAATCTGCCATCGCTTGGCAGAGACCAAAAGAAACTGGATTCAAATTATTTCAAGTAAAATTTTCAATGCAACTTAATTATATCTCAATATATCCTTATACAAGTTACCTATCTCATATGTAATTTTGTATATTAAAAAACAAATTTATTGCCTTCATTGTCCTCCTGCTCTTTATTTGATTGCGGCTCCACAACAAGCTGTATGTCAAGAAGGCATGAAAAATTTACTTTAGAAAACCATTTGGTAGAGTTGTATGATGATAATGATTTCGAAGCATTTCTTTAGAAAAAATCTGATAATGCATAGATCCTCTTCTAATCCAATAATCATTGATCATTTGTTCTTTAAAACAAAATGAATTATTATGGTGATTTCTTTTGGCATCATAAAACATAATAATACAGACCTAAGACCTGCCTTGTTCGTTAATGATGACCAGGCAAAATAAACTATCTCACTTCCAGATGAAACAATGCATCAATGGATTAGAAGAAATTTGTAAGGTAAACACAATATCGACCACATAAGATGTCGTGGTCACAACGTCCTCAAGCGATAGATCTGGGATGGTAATCAATTGGGTCTTCTGCTTAGTCCGTACTTTTGAATTTCGAGGAACCTCTTGAGCTAAGCTTTTACCCTAATGGGGCTTGTCAAACGAAATACTCACCTCTTCAACTTAATTTATGTGGCCATTACCTCCATACTAGTTAAGGTTTAAAATACATCAGTGGTAGAAAGACTGGTAGCAGACACTGTCCGGACTCGCACCTAGTTAGGGACCGGTTGTTTATGTAAATATACAAGGTGTGTATTTACATTCTGACCAATAAAACTAAAATCACCCATCAAATATGCTGAAAAAAATTAGTTTTAGGAAAGAACCGCACCATGTAAGATACTGACTAATCAAATTTAAGTACTATTCTAACACCAAAATAGTATCCTAACTACAGTTATCCCTTCCATTCTTCGTGTTCACTTATCACTTCGGACTTTATGCAAAACTGTTTTCACTGTTTGATTCACCGGTTTCCTAATACACCCAATTTGTTTTGTTTTGTTTAAATTTAAATATATGTGTTCTTACACAGCGTAAAATGTTTTATTGTGTGAAATTCCAAATATATATATATATATATATTATATATATATATATATATATATATATATATATATGTGTGTGTGTTTGTGTGCAACATAGTGAAAATTAATCAGCTAGTCACAAAATATTTATTGTATACCCTATAGTTTTTTACTTCCCCGGGCTACTGGGCAAGGAGAAACCTATTGATAGTCAACAACAACAGACAAGAGAATGTACATCGAAACACGTGTTGGAACAAGGGTGGACCACACATTCCATGTAAAACTTATTTTTTTGTTACACTATAGTTATTTCGACCGGATGGAAAAACTGAGCCATTGTGGTTTAATTAGAAGTTATTTTTTTACCATGTATTACATATGTATGTATATATATATATATATATATATATATATATATATATATATATATATATATATATATATATATATATATATATATATATATAGGTATAGATACAGATACATTCTTTAAAATAAACTAAGTTGTTCTTGTTAAATTAATCAGTGCATTCCTTGAGATTAAGTCTCATTCACTCATACTATATATATATATATATATATATATATATATATATATATACATTGGTTTATAACGGCAAGTACAGGGCTTCAGGGGTAAAAACACGTTGAAAAGATGGTCAATACATACGTGTGTGAGTCTGCAAATCAATATTCCCTCCAAATCCTCCACCTTCCGGTATGATTTAATAATGAAAAACTGTGCATGCCTACATTCTACAAAGTGCAATAGAATCCTTAATTGTTTGTACACACACACACATATATATATATATATACTATATATATATATATATATATATATTATATGTATGTATGTATGTATATCTATATGTATATACATATGTGTATATATATATATATATATATATATATATATATATATATTAAAAATATAAACAATAAAATAAAATAATATTAGAAATATAAAAATTACCGGTCTTATTTTTTACTTTAATTTTACGATGTAATATTAATAACTATGCCATTTTTAGGGTCAGGTTCAAATGAAACGCGTATCTCTCGTATCTCACCTTTCCTAAGCAAGTTTTGGGTTCGGTTTGAACCTCCTCCTACATCGTGTGTTCTTTAACTTAGATTCAAACCTGCCAGAGTTCTTGAGTTTGAACCCCTTTGGGGCATCTGTGTTCGTATTGTGACGTACTTGAGTAATGGTAGGCCGTCAATCATACAGGCTGGACATCTATTTACTCTGGATTAATCATATCGTTTTTAACAAAGTTTTATATAAGATCAAGATTAAAATAAATACAACACATGAGTATAGTAAAGCTAGTCCTTTTTGGATGAAATCAATTAATTAGTGCCGGTACGGGACGCTGACACTATCATCTCCTAAAACTACTTCTAGGCACGAAGTAGGAAAAATATATTTTAAAAGTCGAGTCGACTTCTTAGCAGAAAGCCGAGACGCCAACTGTATTTTAATAGTTAATTTTGCATCTGGTGCTTTCTTCGCGACACCCCATTAGCTTCACAAAGAATTTTTTAGTACCAAATAACTGATAATAAACCAATGAAATTTGTCAAAAGGATTCCTGATTGGTGCTGTTATTTCTTTTCTGCTGAAGGAACTGCATTGGCCAATAGAAATAGGTGAAAGGTGATCTTCAGACGGCGCGAGTTTTCGCCGCCAGAAGAAAGTGTGAGTACCGCCAGGAGAAACGGCTTTATTAGGAATATATAGGTGTTCCAAGTTGTACCTCTGTACAACGGCAGATCTGACAGGCACCTGACCGCAGATTTCTATTTAGTTTCATCTCAACCTGCTAATTTTGGGTTCGTGTCCAGCTTATTATGATCCCCTGTGATTTCCATTCGGAAACTTTGTAAATAGTTTTACATTTAGTCCAGAACTAAAGTTGTTATTTTTTTAAACTGTACGCCATGTAACTACAACTTCGACACCCACAAGTTACCAGAGGATCCAGTGACGTTACAATACGAACAAAGAAACTTTAATCAACCATTTCGGTTAACTTTGAATGCATTTTGAATAGTTTCATTGTATGCAGTAACTAACAGTTCTAATATAGAATGTTGAAATTTTACTTTGGGACAATTGTACCCTCTGTTGTAAACATCTTTCTCTTAAAGTAATTCACTCTTCAGTTTTGCGATGCAAAAAGAAAACTGCTTTAAATTCAAACTGTGTTGAACTTAAGTGATCAGGTATTTGGGAATATATACGTTCATACTGATAATGCAAAAACATGAACCATATCTAATATATAGTTGTGTACCACCCATTTGAATGAAATCTTTACGCTTTTCACGAAAAAAATTATATAACGTTATTAACGATGCTGAGGCTAACTTTGAAACATGTAGTAACATATTATGATGTATCTGTATTGCCATAACATCTAATACTCTTTGTAATAAACACTGTATAAATATGTTTAAATTTATAATTATATAATGTATTATCAATTGTGGAAATATCAATTAATTTATTTAAAGAATGCACATTCAAATAAAGTATAAGTTTGATCAGTCTGATTTTGTTAAGGATACACTTAAGACATTTAGAGGTAAAATTTGCACTGCATTTATTTGTATTTTCAAGTCGATAGTTGATAATTTTAAGAAAAACAAATTCAGTTTGTTAATTCACTTTATAGGTAACAATAATAATAAAAAAAAAAAATGCAATACAATACGTTTATATTCTTACAAATTCAGACATGAAAGTATGTGTTACTGCATAAAATTTCCTAAAAATCATCCTTCTATGTAAAAAAAACTTTTCGGATCGTTTATGTCTTTTTATAAGTATAGTATCAAGACAATAATGGAAATAATTGTTTCTAAGAAATGTTCGATCAGCAAATAATGTAAACAGAGATCGATTTAAATCATGAATTCAAGATTTTTTCTTATTTGTTTTATAGTGCACTAGATTACTATGATATCACATATTAAACTCAAACAAGTTGTTATTTAAATTAAATCAATATGAAAAGAACTTTTTCACTGTTTGAAATATTAATTACCTAATCTATTTGACTGTATTAAACTAAAAAATTCGAAATCTTTCCAATATAAAACTGTAATTATTTTAAATATTGATAGATATATCAATATTTTGTATGATACATATTTAATAAACTCTTTAAAAAAACAGGACTGAAACAAATATTATTAATTTGTTGTTGAAATTATAAATGTAGATCTGTTAACAAATAAATGTCACATGAAAAATATTAAAACATACAAAAATTACATAAAATTGGATATTACGGCTTATTGATAATAATTTAGAAAAATGAAGATATTATTGACTATTAACAATGTAATTAGACCGAAAATTGTCTGCTAAATCGCTACACAAAATTTAGAAGAGCATTCTTCCATGTCTAAGTAATTTTGGTTTAATTTATCATAAATATATTTTATTTTTCTTTATATTTATTATTAAATAAAAGAACATTTATACCTTTTATTTTAATTGGAATTTGCATTTCATGTAATGAAATATTTTACTAATATTCACTAATATTTTATTATTATTTTCCTAATGCATGTTAATGCAGCCGGACACAACTCTATTAGCTTTAAAATCTTGAAATTTTGCATTTAGGACTGCAGTAACATCTAGTTCTGCATCTCAATCTTTGATTTTAAAACTCACACAATATAATGAAAATTCACAATATAACGGATATTGCAATCTACATTTCATCTAATGAAATTAAAATATTCAATTTTCAAATTTGAATATTAATGTATGTTAATGCTATAAATCTATTAACTTTAAAATCTTGATTTTTGCATTTAGGACTAGAGTAACATCTAGTTCTGCATCTCAATATTTGCTTTAATACTCACACAATATAATGAAAAATCACAATATAAAGAATATGCAATCTACATTTCATGTAATGAAATTTTGTTCTAATATTCACTAATATTTTATTTTGTATGTTAATGCTGATCCACAACTCGATTAACTTTAAATATTTGAATTTTGCATTTACGACTGCAGTAACATCTAGTTTTGCATCTCAATCTTTGATTTATACTAACAATATAATGAAAAATCCCAATATAACGGATATTGCAATCTACATTTCATGTAATGAAATATTATTCTAATATTCACTAATATTTTACTAATATTTTACTGATGTATGTTAATGCTGCCTGGTACAACTGTATTAACTTTAAAATCTTGAAATTTTGCATTTAGGACTGCAATAACATCTAGCATTTCAATCTTTGATTTTAATACTCACATAATATTCTGAAAAATCACAATACAACGGATATTGCAATCTACATTTCATCTAATGAAATATTGTTCTAATATTTTCTAATATATTACTAATATTTTAATGTATGTTAATGCTGGCGCACACAACTCTATTAACTTTAAAATCCTGAAATTTTGCATTTAGGACTGCAGTAACATCTAGTTGTGCATCTCAATCTTTGATTTTAATACTCACAGAATATAATGAAAAATCACAATATAACGGATATTGCAATCTACATTTCATGTAGTGAAATATGGTTCTAATGTTCACTAACATTTTACTAATATTTTACTAATGTATGTTAATGCTGATGGCCACAACTCTATTAAATTTAAAATCTTGAAATTTTGCATTTAGGACTGCAGTAACATCTAGTTCTGCATCTCAATCTTTGATTTTAAAACTCACACAATATAATGAAAATTCACAATATAACGGATATTGCAATCTACATTTCATCTAATGAAATATTGTTCTAATATTCACTAATATTTTACTAATGTATGTTAATGCTGATGGCCACAACTCGATTAACTTTAAAATATTGAAATTTTGCATTTACGACTACAGTAACATCTAGTTATGCATCTCAGTCTTTGATTTTAGTACTCACACAATATAATGAAAAATCACAATATAACGGATACTGCAATCTACATTTCATGTAATGAAATATTGTTCTAATATTCCCTAATATTTTACTAATGTATGTTAATGTTGCCGGGCACAATTCTATTAACTTTAAAATCTTGAAATTTTGCATTTAGGACTAGAGTAACATCTAGTTGTGCATCTCAATCTTTGATTTTAATACTCACAGAATATAATGAAAAATCACAATATAACGGATATTGCAATCTACATTTCATGTAGTGAAATATGGTTCTAATGTTCACTAACATCTTACTAATATTTTACTAATGTATGTTAATGCTGATGGCCACAACTCGATTAACTTTAAAATATTGAAATTTTGCATTTACGACTACAGTAACATCTAGTTATGCATCTCAGTCTTTGATTTTAGTACTCACACAATATAATGAAAAATCACAATATAACGGATACTGCAATCTACATTTCATGTAATGAAATATTGTTCTAATATTCCCTAATATTTTACTAATGTATGTTAATGCTGATGGCCACAACTCGATTAACTTTAAAATATTGAAATTTTGCATTTACGACTACAGTAACATCTAGTTATGCATCTCAGTCTTTGATTTTAGTACTCACACAATATAATGAAAAATCACAATATAACGGATACTGCAATCTACATTTCATGTAATGAAATATTGTTCTAATATTCCCTAATATTTTACTAATGTATGTTAATGTTGCCGGGCACAATTCTATTAACTTTAAAATCTTGAAATTTTGCATTTAGGACTACAGTAACATCTAGTTGTGTATCTCAATCTTTGATTTTAATGCTCACACAATATAATGAAAAATCATACTATAGCGGACATTAATAAAATTGGTCTATAACAATGCTAAGATGTTGACTGTGATGAGGCGATTTAGATCAGTAATATAATGGATTGATTAATACGAGAAGTAAAATGCTTGGGATCTGGTTAAGCTCTAGGTTCCCGATCTCATTAGCCCTTTTTGCGTTGCAAAAGTAGACCGTAGCTCTCCAAATCAAACTGAACCTCGAAACTTGCTTACAACCGCAAATTTGCGGACGGAAACCTTTGTGGAGATACGGGAGATACGCGTTTCCCTTGAATCAGGCCCTTACTTTCCTTTCAAGTACAAAAAATTGTGTATGTTAAGAAATCGTGTAACGAACTTTTTATCGGTAAATTGTCTGTCATAAGGGTTCAGAGAGGTCCAGCCTCCAAATTGAAGGGATAAGTCTTTGTGACTAATCCAATAATCCCCTATATAATAATAAACGACATTGACATATTCCTAAGCTGATGTAAGCCTAAGTTATCTGTCCGTCTGTCCTCGAATTTATGAAGCGGTTGGACCTGGAATGGATAGAGGCATCCATATTGGATTCTTAATGAGTTAGGGTTAGCAAAATTCAAAGAGAGTAAAGTTTATCTTCTCCTAAACTATCGATCCGGTTCTAAAATAAATTGGTATAAATATGCTTCATATCACAGCTAAAAATCCACCCCTTCCCCATTTTCGAGCCGTTAATGCAATCATTTCAAGCCCTGTTTTCCTAGGTTAAGATCAAGCGATTAAATTTATCAGTTTATCAACCAGGGGTCAGAAAATAAAAAATTTTCATAGCATTATTATATAACTTTATTTTGTTGATGTCATACATAATGATACATATAATTCAGTGTGAAACTTGGGTGTCCATATTTTCAACTAATTTCTTATAATTGGGGATATATTTATAGTTCCCGGTCCTTAAACAATTATCTAAATGTGAGTCATTAAGCTTTGTTCGGTATTTTGATGTCATACCTTGAACCCTCTCATTTAATCATTTCTTATGCACAATATGAATAAATTTTTAGAGCGCATTTTCTGAAAATAGGATACTTATTTTCATTACTTTGCTGGTTAGTTATTGAAGATTTTAAAGAAATAATTTTTTCTTCTAATTTCAGAGTTCATTGGATCAAAATCACTATCAAAATTGGTATAAACGGTCTTAAAATGTCGTTCAATATTACTTTTCTTGGGAATAGCAGCACTATTAATACATAACAAACAAATACACTTCCCTTTGTAATCAACGAAACAATATAGATGTTCCAATTCATCGTTAAAATAATACGTTCTTTTTCTTTTACATTTATCCATGAAGGGTTTTGAAAGAAAAGAATTATTTCGGATTAGTTTTATCACCGAACTTAGATATTACGTAAATAATTTTCTTTTATATTTGCTTTAAAGAATAGATTAGATATATATGTGATATTTTTTAAATTTACTCATCGATTATTTTTTGCGAAATACGATCACACACTAACAAAAAATACGTGCGTGTTATTAGATACGTTCAAGGTTAGCAAACTGCTAATCTATGTACAATCCTAAACTCAACTGACTACTTGCTGTATATAGCCGTTTGGCAAGAGTAAGTAAATCGCTCTGGCTATCATACATTTAAATTAGTCAAGAGAGGGCGCATTAAAAATCAATGAAAATTTTATCACCGGTATTAATAACAAATTATTTTCATTACCCCTGTTTTAAACAATAAAAATTAAAATTAACTTTGTCAGTAATTATAAAACTTTACTGTTTACTACTAACTGTTGATAATGTTTGTATCACGACTAATAAACACACTCTTTTAAGGTTATATATCTTTGAAAATTAAGCAATGCCGCCTAATGATATACATAACCACACGGTTTGCAATTACTCATTTGCGATTAATTTACTGGAATTATGTTAGTTTTTAATAGATTCTACATCTTCCAGAGACTTTAAGTGGTCTTAACACCTTTTAAAAGTCGGTAGAGCCGCGGTAGCTCAGTCAGCAAAGACAACTTTTCGTATATTTTAGCTAAATCATTCATATATACAGCCGAATAATCAGTCTCAATATTAAAACCCCTGCTATCCCTCCTATCACGTAATATGACAAGATGATAACTGGGGCACGTAAAATATGTTCGTGTCACAGTGTCCTCCATGTTTTCAATCAATACCTCTGGGGTAGCAGTTTAAATTAAAGTTGGCAACTATCATGTGGTCAGTAAAGATAAACAAATTATTGAGCTCTTACCAGATAATTCTCAGCTAAAAAATAAACCTTTTTTTCACTTGCCTCATAGGGTATTTTACAATTCTGAAAAATTTAAAATTTTACTGATTCCGTCATATGACGGGCTAGTATTGTTAAATGATTAATTAGGCTCCCTAAGAAACTATTGAGAACTTAAAAATGTTAGACGGGGTGACACAGGGAATTTGGTAAACACTTCAATTCAATTCCAAACGGCTACGAACATCCATGCCACAATAGGATTCGAACCCATGAACTCCGGTACCAAAGATCAGCGCCCTAACCAATCGGCTTTCGATCGACGCAACAGGGGGTTAGTAAGGAATTTTCGGATCTTAAAAATTGATTTTATGTTTCCATTTATATTTA
>CM063510.1:14184545-14198461 GCA_032207245.1 Pardosa pseudoannulata
TTTCATTGAAATCTGAGCATTAAACATTCCTTTTGGCTGAATTTTCAACTAATTTTGATTTCTACCCCATACTACTGTGACGATTTCAATGTTCTTGAGTGAGAAGTAGCGTGAAGAAGGATCACAGTCACAATAGAATTGGAAAATAACTTCTATTTTTTCTGGAGTAAATATGGGGTATATACAGTATATACAATGGGATTCTAGTTCTCCCAAAACAAGTCTAAATGTAGATGATTTTTGCTGGTACTGAATTATCACGACGAACACAGTCGAAAAAAAAAGATTAAATAATCTCACAAATGAGGAGGCTCTTCCAGGATGCAATGTATACCCTATCTATCCCCCGTTCGGTATCCGAGACCCTGCCTTTCCTTATATGAGCGGAATTTACGAGTCTCCACATTGTGCTTATTGTAAAACAGCTTACACAGTCGCACACATTTTGTCATCGTGTTGTTGTCTGAAATCAATGTATATAAAATTCTTTAAAAATTTATCGCCGAATCTTGACACAATCATCTGTGAAACGCCACATCCAGACTTGTTTCCCTTTCTTCGCTGTACAGGTTTTTATTATGAAATCTGAATTCTGTGATTTTTTGTATGTTAATCTTTATATCAATTTAACAATTTTTTGATTTTCAATTTCACAATTTTTTTATTCTCAATTTAACAATTTTTTTATTTTCAATTTCGTTTTTTTAATTTTCTTATAATGTAATAATCTATCTTGTATATATTTGCTATTTTTTTACTATCTCCGTTTGTTTGATTTTTATGTGCCTTTAAAGTTTAATTTATTGTTTCGTCTATTTCATCCTCAAAATTCCTTTCTCCTGTGTTTATTTTTCTTTTTTATCTGTTACTTTGTTTTGTTTTTTTTAATTTCGTTTTGTTTGGCGCAGTTTGTCCTTTCAGGAATTAGCGCCATTAAATTCCAACCAACCAACCAACCTTTACGAGTCTCCCGAACCCAATCACAAAAAAGCTGAACAGTCAACCCGAGAAATACGACGATCAAATGGGCAGACACTCTACCAAACGTGCAATGCCTACACATGGTGAAGGAAATAATTAGAGTATTTTAATGTTGAGTAAAAACAGTCCAGAAATTTAAATATTACGCTCCTGCCTTCGCCATCCTATCAATAATGAATTTAGTATAGAATAAGAGGGAGAATAAGGCCTGAAATAATATCATTACTTGAAAAGGGGGAATGGGGTGGATTTCGAATTCGCTTTGAATTTTTCTAACCCTAACTCATAAAAAATCCAATCTGAATGCCTGTATTCATTGCAGGTACAACCCTTCATAAATTAGAGGACAGACGGACAGATAGACAGAATATATATATATATATATATATATATACACATATATATATCGTGAGTTATGTTTTGTTCTTACTTTTATAAAGCTTATACAATATAATAATATCTATCTTATGTTATATCTGCATAAATAATATCTATCTTTAAACTAAGCTAGCAGGCTATTTTAAGAATTATATAAGAACATTGTAAACGATATAGTATCGAGAAGTAGCCATTCAGTAACCAAAAGCGGCTGGTAAACACCTACTTTGAAATGGAAGTAACCCAGTTATTCGTAGAAACCTACAATTGAATATTTGGTATATATTCCATACTTGGACTCTTTGAGTCGAAATGTATTTGAAGAATCATGTTTACATACATACATCGAAAGACATATATAGACGTAATTCTAAAAATTGTATTTTTGGACTCAGGGAGGTAAAAAATGTACAGGGATGGATGATGGTTGAATGGGTATAAAGTTCCTCTTCTGTACCATATTTTGTAAGTTCATTTTTATCCATTGGCACGGCTGTTCATAGCCCTTTTTAAGCAGCAAAACCTGATCTCATTATCCCTCGTGTAGCAAAGGTAGATCGCAACTATCAATAAAAAAATCTCTAGATCGAATTTTTGAACGATCACATTACTCTTCTTATGCTATATACAGGGGAAAATGAAATTATTTGACTAAAGATGAAATATTAATCATATAGTTGTTATTTTTGTATCTAGATTCTTTTCACATGTGATCTCAATTTATATACTTTTTACTGAAAACTAGTTTTTAAAAATCAGGTGTATTTGATTTTTGTTTTAAATACAGATAAATTCGGGAGTTATAATTTAAACTGAAATACACTTCTGTTAAAATCTAAATTATTAGCAATAGGTAGAACGTAGCTCTCCAAACCAATAACAAAATCTCGAGGTCGAATTTTGAACGGTTAAATTACTCTTTTCATGCTACATACAGGACAAATTAAGATTATTTGTCTAAAGATAAAATCATAATCATATAGTTTTTTTCATCTAGTTCCTTTTTACAGGTGATCATAATCTCTCTCTCTCTCTCACTCTCTCTCTCTGTATATATATATCTCTCTATCTATATATATATTTATATATATATATATATATATATATATGAAAAGGTGCAACAGCAGGAGGGATATATACCAGATCGGAGATTCATGGAAGAAAATAAACTGAAAGCACAATTCCGTTAAAATCCCAAATAATAGCAATGTCTTTGCGGAGGTCGACTTGTTGGCTTTCTAAAGATAAAATCTTAATCATATAGTTGTTATTTTTGTATCTAATTTTGATACTGAACAAACGACTAAACAACTTATAAACAATACAGATAAACTAGGTAGTTATAAAATTTAAACTGAAAGAAAAGATAACAACCCGGATTGAAAAAAAAATAATCAAATATTTATGACTATTAATATATATATATATATATATATTCCGTAGCTCTCCAAACCGATAAATCTCGAGAAAATTTATTTAAAGAATCAGGTATAATTTTGCTTTTTTAACAGTTACAAAAATAACCTTATTTACAACTATCTATAATGTAAAAAAATATTTATTATATATGTTTACTGAAAACTATTTTTACGCGTGATTCAAATTGTTAAAGGGAATAAAATTCAGTAGACAATTTTCTTTGACAGTTATCTGTTTAAGCTTAACTTTACGCATTTAATCGCTTGCATACATACGAAAATCTTAATTTGAAGATTAAAAATTATTATTTAAAATGATTAACTTTTTACATACAGATAAACTAGGGAGTTATAAAATAAACTGAAAGCATGATTCTGTTAAAATCCCAAATAATAGCTTTAGGTAGACCATAGCTCTTCAAACCAATAACAAAATCTCAAGATAAAATTTTTGAACGGTTAAATTACTTCTGTTATACTACATATAGAAGAGAGTGAAATTTTTTGTCTAAAGATGAAATCTTATCATATAATTGTTATTTTTGTATCTAGTTTTGTTTAGAGGTGATCCCAATCTATATACATTTTACTGAAAACTAGTTTTTAAATATCAGTTGTATTTGATTTTTATTTTACATACAGATAAACTAGGGAGTTATAATTTAAACTGAAGGCACACTTCTTTTAAAATCTCAAAAAATAGCAATAGGTGGACCATAGATCTCCAAACCAACTACAAAATCTCGAGATCAAATTTTTGTACGGTTAAATTACTTTCTTATGCAACATAGAGGAAAAAGTGAAATTATTTGCTTAAAGATGAAATCTTAATCATATAATTGTTATTTTTGTATCTAGTACCTTTTACATGTGATCCCAATATTTATACTTTTACCGAAAACTAATTTTTAAATATCAGTTGTAATCGATTTTTGTTTTACATACAGATAAACTAGGGAGTTATAATTCAAACTGAAAGCACACTTCTGTTAAAATCCCAAATAATAGAAATAATTAGACCTTAGCTCTCAAACCAATAACAAAATCTCGAGATTGAGTTTTCGAACGGTTAAATTACTTTTCTTATACTACATACAGGAGAAAGTAAAATTATTTGTCTAAAGATGCAATCTTAATCATACAGTTGTTGTTTTTGTATCTAGATCATTTTTACATGTGATACTAATCTATATACTTTTGACTGAAAACTTTAAATATCAGTTGTATTTGATTTTTGTTTTACATACAGATAATTTCAACTGAGAGCACACTTATGTTATAATCCCAAATAATAGTAATAGATAGACCGTAGATCTCCAAACCAAAAACAAAATCTCGAGGTTGAGTTTTTGAACGGTTAAATTACTTTTCTTATGCTACATACAGGAGAAAAAGAAATTATTTGTCTAAAAATGAAATCTTAATCATACAGTTGTTATTTTGGTGTCTATTTCCTTTATACATGTGGTACTAATCTATATACTTTTTACTGAAAACTAGTTTTTAAATATCAGTTGCATTTGATTTTTGTTTTACATACAGATAAACTAGGGAGTTGAAATTTAAACTGAAAGCTCACTTTTGTTAAAATCTTAAATAATAGCAATATTTAGACCGTAGCTATAACCAAACTAATAACAAAATCTCGAGGTTGAGTTTTTGAACGGTTAAATTACTTTTCTTATACTACTTACAGGAGTAAGTAAAATTATTTGTCTAAAGATTAAATATTAATCATAAAATTTTTTATTTTTGCCTCTAGTTCCTTTTTACATGTGATCCAACTTTAAATAATTTTCACTGAAAACTAATTTTTAAATATCAGTTGTATTTGATTTTTGTTTTACATACACATAAACTATGGAGTTATAATTTAAACTGAAAGCACACTTCTGTTAAAATCATAAATAATATCAATAGATAGGCCGTTGCTCTACAAACCAATAATAAAATTTCGAATTTGTATTTTGAACTGTTAAATTATTTTTCTTACACTACATACAGGAGAAAGTGAAATTATTTGTCGAAAGATGAAATTTTAATCATATAATTGTTATTTTTGTATCTAGTTCCTTTTTACATGTGATCCCAATTTATATACTTTTTATCGAAAACTAGTGTTTAACTATCAGTTGTAATCGAATTTTGTTTTACATAGAAATAAACTAGGGAGTTATAATTTAAACTGAAATCACACTTCAGTTGGTTTGTTGGTTGGTTGGTTGAAATTTAATTTCGCTAATTCCTCTTGGAACAAACTGCGCCAAACATGAAGAAAAACCCTATACAACAACACAAATTTGAAACAATTTTGAAAAAATCAATTTCGATGGAACGTTAAAAAAAAGATGCCTGAATCTAATAGAAAAAACATTTAAAAACAAATAAATAGGTAGAAAATTTAGAAAGACACAAAATTAACAGGATAATCAGCATAGTTTTATTAAAAATTAAAAATTAAAATGTAAAAGAAAAACTGATAAATTGAAAAACGTACAACACAAAAAAGAAAAGTAATAATTTAAAGATTCAAATTTATTAAAATATTAAAATTAAAATCAATAATTAAAAGATTAAGAAATAAATGTTATAAAATTGAACATCAAAAGTTAGAAAACAAATGCAAATGAGATTTCAAAATACAAGCTAGTATAGAAAAAGGGATAAGCCTGGGCACACTGCTGTTAAAATTCCAAATAATAGCAATATATAGACCGTAGATCTCCAAACCAATTACAAAATCTCGAGGTCGAATTTTTGAAGGGTTAAGTTACTTTTCTAATACTATATACAGAAGAAAGTAAAATTATTTGTCTAAAGATTAAATCTGAATCATAATTGTTATTTTTGTATCTAGTTCCTTCTTACATGTGATCTCAATCTATACAGTCTTTACAGAAAACTAGTTTTTTAAATATCAGTTGTATTTGATTTTTGTTTTACATACAGATAAACTAAGTAGTTATAATTTAAACTGAAAGCACCTTTCTGTTAGAATCCCGACTTAGAGGAAGGCACTCTGTAACACATTAAAGTTTCTGAAGGATTTCTGAACTGTTTTTTCACCTCTTTCAACACATACTGAATTTCACGAGACTCCTCTGCGAGTCTTTCTTTTGTAGTCCTTTGTCGAAATTGTCGTAAACTGCAAAAACATTCTTCGCTAATATTTATCTAACTCTTTAGAGGAGATTTACTTTCGAAGTTTGTTTTATTCTTCCCGAGAGGAATATTTTGTATTTCCTGCAGCTAATCTCTCGAAAAGTCGTATCTTAAACTTCGAAAATAAATTTGTGTTACGTAAACGAATATTCCTTCTAAAAAGATATTGATAAAAAATGCGGTTCTCTTCTAAAAAGTTTCTGTTAAGTAATACATGAAGCTTAAAATATTACCAGTATTTTTTTAAGAAAAGAAACACTAAAATCTGTGTACAAAAAATTCCTACTACAGATGAAAAAAAATGACAATAATATCGAGGTAAGAGATAACAAAATACCTTTGAATATGTTAAAGTAAAAAAAAAAAATGTTTAAATTTTTAACTAAAATTTTCCGCGTTTTCGATTAGAAATGGAGTGGGAGTGCTTTGATGCTTTTCGAAATCTATTTATATATTCTTTTCTGAGTGTGTCTTTTGGGATTTCCATATTTCTTAAACTAAAGAAATGTATTGACTACTAAAAAATCTTTTCACAAATGCAGATTCCAAATTTAGTTAATTTTACAATGGAAGAATCTTCGACTGGGAAAACAGTGTATCAGCATAGAAACTTCTAAAAAAATTATTTTAATGATAGAAGAATAACAGAATGGATTGAAAAAATTACATGAAATTATTCAGATTGATAAGTATAATTGCTAATAATTGGGTGTCTCTAAAATATTAACATATAATAACGCAAAAGTCTGTCATTTAATTTCATCATTATTTTTTTATTATGTTTGATGTTTCTATCCTTACTAATTTATAATATACATTTCAAAAGTTTAATTTTTTTCCAGAAATGGATCAAAATGATGACGTATTTTTTATTACTGTTTTTTAATTCATTTTATAATTTTAAACACGAAAAATAATTTTTATTTTTAATTTTTGATTAACATTTCTAATTTTTTTTTAAACATTTAGAGAATTTTTTTATTGTAATGAACATGTTTTCCCTGTACGTTCCTTTTTTTCCTATTTGATTGACTAACAGGGAAGTTACATTTATTGTTGCAAATATAAAAATGTACAATAATACATTTACTAACTCTCTTTTTTCTGGATTCCAGGATTATTAAAATTAATTTTAAAAACCTTTCTTGCTTGGCTGACGCCATCTGTACTACTATCAGAAACATAAGTATCGAAGTCATCTAGTTGACTGTCACTGTTATTAAACCCATTTACAGATATTTCAGATAACTTAGCTGAATACGCTCTAAATCAATCATTATTCTAAAGTATAAATATATTATATCTATATAATTTCCTATATAATAATAGCCTAAGTGATCTGTCCGTCTGTTTTCGAATTTATGAAGCGGTTGGACCTGGAATGGATAGCGGCATTCATTTTGGATTTTTGATGAGTTAGGGTTAGCAAAGTTCAAAGCGAGTAAAGTTTATCTTCTCCTAAGATATCAATCAGATTTTAAAATAAACTGGTATAAATATGCTTCATATCACAAACAAATATTTGTTTTCTCCTTATAAAAGTATTTAAATGTGCTATAGGTAATAAAATAAATTAACTGATAAATTTAACTATTAGGACAGCTTATAATGTAACGTAATATATAACCCTAAGGGAAAATGTTATTTATAGACTCATATACGCAGTGTTAGTAAGGAAATAAAATCAATATTCGT
The DNA here is from genome assembly GCA_032207245.1 of Pardosa pseudoannulata. Classification (NCBI taxonomy): domain Eukaryota; kingdom Metazoa; phylum Arthropoda; class Arachnida; order Araneae; family Lycosidae; genus Pardosa; species Pardosa pseudoannulata. Next base: position 14,192,180 of record CM063510.1, read on the forward strand.
TTTTAAAAAAGTTGTTTATAGAAACTTGTAAAGTGAATTTTGATACGAGGGTAGCTCAAAAAGTAACGTAATAATTTCTAAGAGCAGTCGATTAAATTTATCAATTTATCACATAATAAATAGCTAAAAATAAAATTTTTTAGCATAATGACGTCATTTCTTTAACCATCTCATTTATTTATTTCTTATTTTAAATTATTTAAATATCGTCTGCATCATTTTCAAACGTTTTATCACTGAACTTAGATATTATGTAAACAATTTTCTTTCATATTTGGTTTAAATAATAGAATATGTACATATGTAATAATAGAATAGGTACCTTTTAAATTAAATCATCGATTTATTTCTGTTGCAAGACAATTCTCAGCTAAAAAACATACCATTTTTTTACCTGCCTCATAGAGTACTTTACAATTCTGAAATATTAACATTTTTTTTCATCCCGTCATATGACAGGCTATATGCTAGTATACAATATTATTAGTGTGGAGAATACACCTACACACTTAATTTTAGATGTATAAAAATAATGATGTAAAAATCATCGATTATTTTCTTGTTGCAATGAAAATTTTATCACTTTTCATAAAAGTCTAGGAGTCTATTTCACGAACTAATAAATATCTTTTTGTAAAGTTGTATATCTTTGAAAATTATAACGTTTGTTCGTTGTGTTTGTTTTTCATACATAACCATACGGTTTGCAATCGATTAGCTAAATTTTGGACATAATTCATATATACCGCCAAATAATCGCTGTCAGTATAAAAACCTCTGCTGTCCATCCTATCACGTAATATTACAAGATAAATTAAAGTTGCCAACTAACATACGGTTAATAAAGATAAACAAATTATTCAGCTTGTACTAGGTAATTCTCAGCCAAAAAATAAACCATTTTTACCTTCCTGAAAGGATACTTTACAATTCTGGAAATTAAATATTTTACTGATCCCATCCTATGACGGGCTATAACCAAAAAATAGTAAAATATAACCAAAATGCTAAGTAGTGAAAGATAAAATTCATCTATTAATGCATAACACGTGAAAAACGCGGTAATCATAAAATAAGACAGTAGAAAACAAACTATCATTTAGTAGCCATCTAACGACTAATTTCATATTAAAAATAGAAAATATACCGCAAAACAGTACAAACAAGAAAGAAACAAAATTGCCCGTACGCCGTAGGGACAAATCAGCAGCGGCTCGGCCGTAATGCCCGTACGGCGTACGAGCAAAACTGGGAAGGGGTTAATCAATCCAAAAATATGGCATGTATTTTTTTAAATATCGAATTAGCAAAAGTAATAAAAATTTATTCATTTTACACCTAAATAATTATTAGTTGGTGTTAGAAGTTGCAGCCGTATCGGCACCTTCTCTACCTCCGGTGAATCCCGGCAATTTGTTTTTGTTTTGTTTAAAGTTAACCGGGGCTTCTTAATCGCAGTTTGTAAAGCTGACTCTCGCTGTATGTTTGATTGTAACTTCAACTCTCACTCGGCAGCTACGAACTGTGTAATTTTGTGATTGGCTGAGTGGGAGAGGAAGTTGCATATATATGTTAATTTTATGCGATGTCTGCTGTTGGATATATAAGAGGATTGTTGGATTTTTTTTTTTTAGTACTTGTACATTTTTCCCGGCATATAGGCGGACATCGTATGATGCTTTTTTTTTATTTTAAGATTTAAAATAAATCTACATTTTTGTTTTTTAAATAGTTTGTCATTTTTTTAATCACTACCAGAACCTTGCTCTGCTAAAGTACCGGTATGGAGTTGTTCGTTGCAATAACGGTAACAGTTGGTTCAATTCCAAGGTGAGGAACATAACATTTACACTAAATAAAAGCAATATTTTTACAAAATATTTCTTTGAAATCTCTATATTTCAAGTTATTTTCTGTATTATAATATTATCATATGTTCAGAAATCATAAAGAAAATCCTTAAAATTTTATATGCATCTCACTTTTTGTTATTTTTATCAAAATTATGTTATCACTAACGTAACATTTTTTCACCCTCATAAAAAGTTATCTAATTTGTCAAAATAACTCCTCTGCTCAATACAAATTTTTTGAAAAAGGAATAAAATGAAGTAACCTGGATTTGAAAAGCCATTATGATCAGGTTAGTTCAAAACTTTAGGCTAATATGAAAATCATTTTTCAAAACCTCATCCTTATTTGTTTTTAAAATTAACATCTTTCTTTTTTTCGAAGATTCATCTTGATATTTTTTTTCTCAATTTAACTTTAAGAAAGCAATTCCAGGATGAATAATGTAACATTTACACTAATTAAATGCAATACTTTTACAAATAATTACTGTGAAATTTGCATATTCAGTGTTTTTTCTCGAAGTTATATTGTTATAATAAGTTCGTGTGTCACAAAAAAAGATTTTAAATATTAACTAATTAGTTGGTAATTGTTTTATTGAAATTAATGCACGTGACATGCGTAACATTTTCCCAACGTCATGGAAGGTTAAGTTATTTTTCGAAATTACTCCTCTAAAACTTACTGTCTGATAAACTTGAGGAAAAAAAAATATTAACAAATTCAAAAGTATATTGAACTTGCAAAGTGAATTTTGATACGAGGGCAGCTCAAAAAAATAACGTACTATAGTAACTAAAGCAACATATTAGTTAAAACTCATATGATTAATGTAATGGGACTATCATAACATGCAAGTATACAAATAAAGAAGATACATACTATGAAATAACTTATTAATACAGTAGACTCCGCTTAATGGAATCGCGGTTAAGGTTATCGATCTCTATTGTTATCAAAATCACTTGGTTCAGATATTCTCCATTCATTAATATGTTAATATTATCGCTTTATGTGATCACAGCGTTATTGAGGTAGCAAAACAAATATTTAAACTGGCAAACGAATATTCACAGTGTATTCAAAAGAAACACAATCTTTTCTTTACCTTCGCTGTTGTTTGAATTTCCGAGAATTCACTCGCTTCCACCTAGGGGAATGGGGAATGAACAAAGGAAAGGGTTTACACGTTCCTGGAATTTTTCAGAAATGCGCACACCCTGCTGGTGGTCAATGGTTATATAAGCAGAAGGCAACACATTCTTATCGGAACTGAGAAGGAGCGTATTCACATTTTATGCCTTGCTCGCTTACATGCAGCTTGTCGATATGGAAGCCAGAAAGCGAAATTATTTAGCATTAAAACAAAAGATCGAAATTTTAGATCGTTATGACAGATTACCAAACATGAGTCAGCTCAATGCTGCAGCGCAGTTAAACATTTCTCAGATTTTGAATTCCATTGAAAGTGTTGAAACGTAGAGTACCTTTCTATATATATATATATATATATATATATATATATATATATTTATAATATATATAACAATTTATCAATGAGCTTCTTAGAAAAATGTGTAGACAGTCAACAATTGATCAATTTTTTTAAATTATGTATATAATTCTTATGTTTCAACACACACACACACACACATATATATATATAGTATATATATGCCCTGACTGACACCCAACACCAGGTTCGCTGCGCGCATCGGGCAACGCGGAATTTTCAACGAGACGCGACGAGAGACGGACGTACTGTTGACCTCGAGAGACGCTTGTGGTTTTGGCAGAGAGGCGGATGATGGCCATCAACTTCAAATGTTTGGAATAGTGCAACGAGATCAAACCTTTATTAAATGTTTTCGTCAAATTAAGTCTTAATTGCAATTCTGAGTGAAGTTACTGTTACGTCTACACGGTATCCAGTTGTGGACGTACATGGGGTACCACATAAATATAAGGTCAGTTTTTTTATTTTATTTTGAAATTTAGTACGTATAACTTAAAGGAGGAGGGGTAAATTTATCTAATTTTGCATATCGTTTATTGTTATGAATCGGTTATTGTTATCAAAATCACGTTGTTCCAAACTAATCACATTAAGTGGGGTCCACTCTAATTTAATATTTTACACTATTTTCTACATTGTAGTCACTTTTTCATTAATACACAAGGTTGTAAAAGGTCATGCAAAAGAAATTTCTGTTCAGTAATATAAAATTTAATCAGGCAAAGATATTTTTTTCAAAAATTCAATTTGATAATCTATTATTTATGTATCATATGAGATGACATAGCCCATATTAAAAGAAATTAAGCACATAGATATGTGTATCAAACAATTACTGTGCATGCATACCCAGACTTTAATTAATCATCCGGAAAATACTCATTACCTAAATAAACAACTTATATAAAAAAGATAGACAGAAAATTAGCTTTTAGTTTAACTTTTAACAATATTTATTTAGTATTATCTTTAATTGATACAAATAAATCAATCAAGCATAACAGAGTGTAGAGCAGTGTAGCGTATCGAGAGTTTCTTTATTTTTTCGTACTACGGAAATGAAAAGATCACGTACACAACTTTGGTAATAAAAACAATTATTTAATGTACAGTAAATGTTCTGAATATACGAGGTAACTCCAAACGAGTGGAAATTTCCACCGAGTGTGACATGACTCTTGGTGACCCTAAAGAAAGGCCTATCACGGCCGAGACATGAACAAGTTCTTTTTATCCAGTAATGTCACGTTCCCAGACCCACAGACGCTTCCATTCTCCTACCAGTTCAACTCTCTGTGCGTTGATGGTCACGACGTCACAACAGACATTTTAAGGTGGTGTAACGAATTCTCGTTAAGTTAAATTCCCAGTTGCAGACTTATTTACTACCATGAGATAAAACGTCATTAGGTAGAAATAACGAACGCGCCTTTTGTGAGCACTTTAACTGAGCTCTTCTTTACCTTGTGAAAGGATGTTGTTTCTAGCAGAATAGGATGCAGAATAGAGGATTGTTAACACCGAGGACCATCTCGTTTATTCTGTCTGAAAAATTCATTAGGATGCTAGTGAAGTGTTTCCAGTGTCGTTTTCAATGGCATCCGGAAGAAAGAGTCTCGCATGACAGAAATTCTCTATATTGTTAGAGAAGTAGCTATATTTTCCTCCCTTGTTCTCCAAAGGTTTGTCCAGAGACATCGATTAATGATGTCCTATAGATCATCGAGATTGCTCCCGATTACTGCAAACTCCCCTTGAAACCGGGCTTACACCTTTCAGGCTATAGTTCGACAAGCGATTCCTCATCAGGTCATCAACCAAATATCCTATCAGTTGAGATGGGTTTACATATATATTATATATATATTTTTTATATACATATATTTATTATATTTATATATATATATATTATATATATATGTGTGATTTTTGACCGATCAAGTCTCCTGTGAACTAACTCATCGGCTGATAGAGTTGAGAGAGCGACTGTGAGTGTCCTCGGCCATTGTTTTCTCTCTGTATATGATATTTGGAGCAGTAACGATTAGTAAGGTTGTTCCTGTAAGATCATATTTCATTGTATATATCATCCGTTCTTCATCTTTTTCTTCATCATAACTGTTACAATATGGTTTTGCAACAAAATGGAAATGAAGTCACGGGGACTATAACAAGTACAATGCGTTGTGAAGAGTAAACTTATAAACTAAACTTCACGCTATGGTAAATATATACCAACTCAAAAGGGACAGACTCAGGGAGAGAAATAAAAATTGAAAGTATTTTATTAGACATAAATGAGTTGGTCAAATCAATATATTAAGAATATACATACTCACATATCATCAGGGTACATAACAGCCTGTTCAAGGTGGGGTCATTTTAAGTTCAGTCATACTCACTGACTCAACACAAAAGCGTGCGCCCTTAAATAGGTGCACTCATTTCTCGCCACCAGGATTGCCAAGGCAAAACCGAGTAGAGATTTAGTGCCAATTGTGGACTCTACAGCAGTGTCCTGTAGCAGCAGAGACATTCCTTTGAGTAACCCTGAAGGGGACCCTACAATTCCTCTTGACCATAGTAAACGGGAAAGTTAAAAGGTGACAAAACAAGGCTGCACTAAAGCAGTACCTTCTGACATTCAAACTGGTCTGAGGGGTCACACAACATAAAATGTTGCGAACAACCTTTTACTTCGCAACAATAACTTCAACATTTTGTGTTTCTAGTAAAGATCTTTAGTCTGTTCGTAGGCCTCTGCTATCTTTTTTCCAGCTCATTTAGAGTTCAGTACGGTATAGTGGAAAATGGAGAGGAACTATATTATTTCAAGGTATCTAACTTATTATTGAGCATAGTGTCTTACCAGGAACTTCAGGTTCTGTAATGAATATTATGGCGGAAAACAG
>CM063510.1:14198561-14236061 GCA_032207245.1 Pardosa pseudoannulata
GAACCTCAGGTTATGTAATGAATTGTATGGCGGAAAACAGGAATATGGATATCGTCGTAATCAAAATTAAATATCAGACTTCTACACAAAAATTGGTTACGGTTCTGGTTAGTATTGAAATTTCGTCAAGCAGTCATCATTATTATCATCTTTCTTCCACATCTCTCTCTTTTTCTTTCCCCATCACCCTTTTGCTATTATCTTTTTAGGATGTACCCGTTTATTATTTTTTAGAATCCTTCGACATTGGGGAATAATTTCAGGGATTCTCCTAGACTATTGATATCACTTATCTAAGAAAGAACTACCCCCATTCATTTGTAACTTCTTACTGATGTTCCTTTCATCCGTGTCGACCTAATTTTTTCATCTCTAGGATTTATTGCCTCTGAAAAAATTATGTTTTCATCATTTTCTCATTATAGACCCCTATAAATGCACTTGTGCGATACATTTTCTTGGTCTTATGAGCCTCATCTTGTCTTATTTTCAAACTTTTGTGACCTTCAAAGAACTGTCTCAGAGATGTATCATCAAAACTAAAGCGTTAAATTATTCAGAAGATTTACAATCAGTAATATCATGTTCTACAGAAACAGTTGAGTCAGTCACATTAAGAAATTAAAATTATTATTAAACTTTAAAATACTAATATATTCTATTCTTATAATTTTTCGTATGACTTTATATTTTTACAAAATCTCTGTTTTATTAATAAAAAAATTGTAAATCATTACAATTGTAAAATGTGTGCCTTATTTTTGGAGATGAAAAAAACACAATTTTATACTATATTTTCTGAAGGAGTACTTTTTTAATCTACTTATTAATTTTATATTATTTTGTTCTTTCAAAAACTCAACGAGTGTGTATAAAAAAATTAAATAACATTAGTGTTTTATTTATTACTTTAATCAATTTAAAAACTCAATGAATGTGTATAAGAAAAATGAGATAAAATTAGTATTATTTTAATTCTATTTATTAATTTCTGTGAACTTTTAAAAATTCAATGAATGTGCATAAGAAAAATCAGATAACATTAGTATTGTTTTAATTCTTTTTATTAATTTCTTTATAACATTAGTATTGTTTTAATTCTTTTTATTAATTTCTTTTCCTTTTTAAAAATTTAAGGAATGTTCATAAGAAAAATGAGATAACATTAGTATTCTTTTAATTCTATTTATTAATTTTTTGCCCTATAAAAATTCAATGAATGTACATATGAAAAATGAGATTATATTAGTATTGTTTTAATTCCATTTATTAATTTCATTTAATTTTTAAAAATTCAATGAATGTACATAAGAAAAATGAGATAACATTAGTATTCTTTTAATTATATTTATTAATTTCTTTGCCCTATAAAAATTCAATAAATGTGCATAAGAAAAATGAGATAACATTAGTATTATTTTATTTCTATTTATTAATTTCTTTGCCCTTTTAAAAATTCAATGAATATGCATACGAAAAATCAGATAACATTAGTATTGTTTTAATTATTTTTATTAATTTCTTTTCCTTTTTAAAAATGTAAAGAATGTTCATAAGAAAAATGAGCATTAGTATTTTTTTTAATTCTATTTATTAATTTCTTTGCCCTATAAAAATTCAATAAATGTGCATAAGAAAAAATGAGATAACATTAGTATTATTTTAATTCTATTAATTAATTTCTTTGCCCTTTTAAAAATTCAATGAATGTACATCAGAAAAATGAGATAAAATTAGTATTGTTTTAATTCCATTTATTAATTTCATTTCATTTTTAAAAATTCAATGAATGTGCTAAGAAAAATGAGATAACATTAGCATTATTTTAATTCTATTTATTAATTTCTTTGCCCTTTTAAAAATTCAATGAATGTGCATAAGAAAAATGAGATAACATTAGTATTCTTTTAATTCTATTAAGTAGTTTTTTTGCCCTATTTAAAATTCAATGAATGTGCATAAGAAAAAAGATATAACATTAATATTATTTTTAATTCTATTTACTAATTTCTTTGCTCTTTTAAAAATTCAATGAACGTGCTTAAGAAAAATGAGATAACATTAGGATTGTTTTAATTCTACTTTATTAATTTCTTTGCCCTTTTGAAAATTCAATGAATGTGCTAAGAAAAATGAGATAACATTAGCATTATTTTAATTCTATTTATTAATTTCTTTGCCCTTTTAAAAATTCAATGAATGGGCATAAGAAAATGAGATAGCATTAATATTATTTTAATTCTATTTATTAATTTCTGTGCCCTTTTAAAAATTCAATGAATATGAATAAGAAAAATGAAATAACAGTATTATATTAATTCTATTTATATTCTATTTATTAATTTCTTTTCCTGTTTAAAAATTTAAAGAATCTGCATAAGAAAAATGAGATAACATTAGTATTATTTTAATTCTATTTATTAATTTCTTTGCCATTTTAAAAATTCAATGAATGTGCATAAGAAAAATGAAATATTATTAATATTATATTAATTCTACTTATATTCTATTTATTAATTTCTTTTCCTTTTTAAAAAGTCAATAAATGTGCATAAGGGAAGTGATTAATTATTAATATTATTTTAATACTATTTATTAATTTTTTTGCCCTTTTAAAAAGTGATTGAATGTGCATAAGAAAATCGATATATCATTAGTATTATTTTAATTCTATATATTGATTTCTTTGCACTTTCAAAATTTCAACTAATAAAAATAAGAACATTGAAATAACATTTCCCATTGCTATGAACTATTTCTCAAATATTAAATATTTTCATTTTTAACGATAAAGAATACAGCTTATATTTTAATTACCCGTAACAATAACAGCTTTCCGCAATCTCTGTATATGCCTCCCTTAAGAAATTAAAATCGAGACAGACAAGGAAGCTGTCAAGCAGTTAATTGGCTTCCACGATTTTTCTGCTCTTGCCCACTGTCCCACTGGTTTCTGAGAAAACTTACCACCGACATAACAGTTCCTAATTACTTTTCAGAACTTGAGAGCTCTGAAGCATTTCACAAGCATTTCAGCGAAGTTGGAAAGGAAGCCTGAAATGTTGCAAGTAAAAAATAAATTCTTCGATATTCCGAAAATATAGACGGTTTATTAAACAATGAAACTATAAGCTATTTGAAATATTCAGTTTAAAACAATAAAGGTATAAAAGTCTTTTGTTATTGTTATTTTATTGAAACATTATAACAACAATTCTGGAACAGTTATCAATCCTATTATAGCAACAACTGTAATGATTGTTACATTGTTGTGTAGTTTTATTGTTATGATTGTTACAAATATAACAATTGATATAATATGTTATTGCTTCAGTAATAGCAGTTGAATTTGTATAGTTATAAAAATGCGCAATTATAATAGAAACAATTTCTGGGAGAAATTACCCCTATGTAAACTTTTCTAATGAATTTTTAAAATTTGAGAGATCTGGAGTATAGCTTAAGCATATAAAGAAATGTTAAGATTTAAGATTGAAATTTCGCTCCAATAAAAGGTGGAGCTAATGCTAGGATATACCAAAAATAAGGTTGGTTTATTGAATATTGTGACTATAGGTTACTGGTGTTACTAAGATCAGGGTTTCCTTTGGCGAATTTGGCGAAATTACTGGCGATGTTTATAAAACACGAATTCATAGATTATATTTATGTGTAGTTTAGATTTTCAAACACAATGCTATAATTGGTGCCTTTAATATGTAACAAAGGGAAACTACATAAGAATTGGATTCCCCTTGGCAAATTTTGCGAAAATATTGGCGATATTTACTAAAACACAAAGGTAATTCATCTAAACACTGTTCTTCTTGCTTTTTCTGGCGACTTTAATTAATGTGCGTCATCGTAATAGAATTATATACTCTCACTTAATTAAAGAAAACCACTTGAATTTGGACATTTATATTTATATGCAATTAATCCCTTAACAGTTTACAAAGGCAACAGCTGCAAATTATTAAAAATCATCAATAGTGAACCATTAATGGTTTATTATACTTAATTTTTTTAAGCATTGCGTACTTTTAATATGTAAGAAAAGAGTTATACAAGGAGAGTTGGATAAATATCCTATAAATTATAATGTAGATACAGATTGTTTGGACACGGTGAGATCAGGAGAAAATGTTAGGCGACCATACTTAAATCATTATCGCTAAGTTGGCGGGGGACCCAGTTCTTTAGTCAAGCCTAACAAAGCCTTCGACATAGATGGCCGAATACCAAAATAATATACATAATGAAACATAGGCAAGAATTCTTTGGATACAGCAAGATCAAGAGAAAACTGTTAACTTACCTGATTTGAACTTTATCGCCAATTTAGCGGGGGTACCCTGTTCTTATGTCAAACCAAGGCTACTTTATAGAAATTAAAACAAAATTGCCGTACAATGAAGGTCTAATTGGGAAGGGTACCGTTCGTCGATACCGGAGTTCATAGGATTGAATCCCATTGCAGATATAGGTATTAGTAGTCGTTCGGAAACGACTTTGACCATTTGTTGCGCGGTAATTGCATTACGAAACAGAGTGATAAATAAATTTTTTCTTTGCTTTTCAAACATTCTTTGATTTTTTATGATTTTACACTTCTGACAAAATACGATAGTACTACACTTAATTTAGTCTGACATCAGGACAAGGTACCCCCGCGAACTTGGCGATTAAAACTGCAACTTAACATTTTGGCGGTGATATCACCTGAGCCGGAGAACTTGAAATATTTTCTGTTGCACTTTTTCATTCCGCCTACGCAAATCCCGCCAAACATACTTAATTGCCAATAAGCAATCGTTATTATTGTCTTCTAGCAGTACTATTATTACGTATTAGGAAAAAGGCGTGACTGAAAAGAAATGACCGCAACTTATTATGAAAATGTGGTGGTAAAAGGTTACCAGCGAGGATGTTCCGTTTGGCAACTCTTGTATCAATTTTGGCGACTATGTCACCTGAACCGGAGAAATGGAAATGTTTTCTATTGCACTTTTCCATTCCGCCTACTCAAATATCACCAAACAGACTTAATTGTAGACAAGCAATCTTTATTATTGTTTGTCAATGCTATTATTATGTATTACGCAAAGGACGTGACTAATCAGAAATGGTCACGACTTGTTTTGAAAATGTAATGATAAAAGGTTACCTCGGAGATACGTTGTATCAGCTGTATCAGTTTTGACCATTTTATCGCTTACGCTATTGAAAAAGTAAAATACCTTAATTTTTTTCTTCTTTGAAATAGATATGATTAAACTTACTTTAAATGGAATTTTATTTTTTTCATTTAAAATCCTATTTCAAAAATAATAAAATAACACAAATTGTTTAGCGATTTAATTATTAAGCCATTATAATGACAATTACCCATTATTCTCCAAAAATAAGGAAAATTAAACAGTAATTTCATTATCTAGCAGTTCAAGGGGATGCTATAAAAATACCTCATACAGAATGTAAAATTTATTTTTCAGATATTTCACTTTTATAAGGTTCATAAATATCATTTTCTAAAGAAATTAATCCTACGCGTTATTAAGCAGACATCCGGGCATTGTTAGCTTTCGTGTAGACGGCAGATAGAAGCTCTTCAAATCAAATGAAATTAATAAAAGTATGAAAACTTCCTGTTTAATGCAATGTTGTGACTACAGGTTGCATCAGTAATAAAATTTTGAAAGTGTATTGTTATTATTGTTACGAAGATAAATAATAAATCTGTTCTGGAGTTTTGAATTGTAATATCTGTAACAGTGCACCTGGAAATATGGATTACATTTATAGTTTGAAATTTTATAAAGCAAGAAAAACTCGTCAGTTCAGAGGGATATACTTGGATAATGCCATGGTGTGACCATTGTTGCAGTATTCTATTTCAGCAATAAAATTATGAAAATTTATTGTTACCGCTGTTATATACATATACCGCTGTTATATATATATCTATTATGTACCAATGACTTTTATACCAGGCTTGTTGAGATGACACAAAGAATTAAGACACCCGATACAAATGAGCATGATTCTGCAAACTTTTTTTAATTACAAATTTTATTTTGAACAATCTGGTGACGCAAATAAAATATATTCAATCTCAATATGGAGACGCCGTAAACTGCTGGAATGTTGGAGCAACTCCCGCTGATGACGCTATCTTCAGATGAAAAAATGGTTGAGCTTTCCCTGGTTCTGATGAAGTTCTCCGGACGCTCCGTATTAGCCTGCTTTTCCTCTGGTGGGGCCTTCACATCTGCCGAGCCAAATCCATAGACGGTACAGATGCATTATAGCCGCCGTGTTTTTTTCTCGCCAAACTTGGCGATTTTGTGTGGCAAACTTGCGATTTTGGGGGCGATGACTAGGTTGCTTGTATATGCCCTAACTTTCATAGGGGAATATGGAAGCTTCAATAAGTTCTTGCATCCTATTGGTGCACGTGATTTTTGACGTCACTACTCGGCTATCTATGCAAATTTTCTGTTCTAAATGTTCTTTTCGTTCCAGACGCGGAGTAATAGGTTGTCTCATAGGTAGGGAAGTTATTTTTGGTATTTAGTTATTGCGGATGTTCTTATTTCTGTTTTAACTATTTGTAGCATTGTGAAGAAATATCAGGAAATTCTTAGACCTGAGGATGGATTTGCATTTCATTCAAAACGGCACGTTTGCGGGGATGATGGAATTCCGAATTTGAATTTTTTTATGTATTTGGTTAGTAAAAGGAAGCTATTTCAAAGTTTTTTAAGGGAGGTAGGGTTGTTAAAGAGTAGTTATGTTTGTCCTAAATGTGGGGAAAACATGAAAATTCAACCGGAAAAGGGGTTGGTGTTTGGTCTTATCATTTTCTGGGATTTAGTTAACTTAGTTATGACAAGTATCAATTATTTCGGTTTTGAAATTGTTAAAAAGTATCAAAATATTCTAAACCAAACAAGATGCTTTGGTTTCGAACATTTTGTTTTTGTTCTTATCATTTTCTCGGATTTAGTTAATTTAGTTATGACGGGTGAAGTTATTTCGGTTTTGAAATAGTTAAAAAGTATCAGGATATTCTAAGTTAATTGGTTTGGAACATTTTCATTTTGTTCTTTGCAACTCCCCCCTCACATGTTAGATTCTTCTTAATATTAGTGCTTATTAAAATGATATATACTGTGTTGACACATATCATAAATATCTGTTATTTATTTTTTAAAAAACATAAAAAATGATTATTATTATTTTAATATTACTTTAAATTGTTAATCTGCCGTTTCCTTTTAAAGTTTAGTTTTGTTAATGTTGTGTTTCAAATATGCCACGTGACCACCGCCATGTTTTTTTTTTTTTTTGTTTTTTTTTTTTTTATCCTTCAGAAAACACGCACCGCCGCCATGTTTTTCTACTTGGCAACTTTTCAAATCATGCGTTTTTCTGTTGGTCGCCAAAAAAAAACATGGCGGACGGGACCGGCGACTATAATGCATCTGTTAGCGAAAGACTTCTGTTGCCAGGGCCAAACACAACTGACCCGCGTTAGCAACCACTCTTGTCTAATGGGATCGAAGGGGAGGGGGGTCATTGACATCGCCCTAGTCCCTTGGTCAGTCTCCCGACCTGGCGATGTCCAGCTGTGTAACTCACTGTTGCAGTTTCCTATTTTCTTATGATTGCGCATACAAGAAATAATACTGCCACATTCAGAAGCAGTAATTTCAGGATGTGAATTCAAGACAGATGCAACCAAGAATAGATTTTTAAATGGCATTAATTCACATTGGCTGCAACCCAAAACTGAATTTGGTATTACCGGAATTAATGCAAGTTGTCACATATAAATGTTAAGATGTAATTAATAAGCTATAAAATATTTAAACATAGCAGATTCTTATCATTATTAGCCTACAGCCTGTCATATGACGGGATCAGTAAAATTTTTAATTTTCCAGAATTGTAAAGTACCCTATGAGGCAGGCAAAAAAATTGGTTTGTTTTTTTTGGCTGAGAATTTTCTGGTATACGCTCAATAATTTGTTTATCTTCATACTCCTCTAAAGTCTCCTGATACTGTGAATGCAGTTTAGAATCACCTTGAATTCATTTAGTCAAACCGTGTGGTTATGTATAAAAAACAAACACACAAACGAACAAACATCTTAATTTTCAAAGATATCTAATTTAAACACTAGATATTTATTGGTTCGTGAAATACACTCCTAGACTTTTATGAACAGAATTTGTTGTTAATACCGGTGATAATTATTTCATTGTAACTAAAAATAATCGATGATTAAATTTAAAACTATGACATATGTACCTAATGTATTATTTAAGACAAATATAAAAGAAAATTATTTAAGAAAATTATTTACGTAATATCAAAGTTCAGTGATAAAACGTATGAAAATAATACAGATGATATTTAAAAGCGTAAAATAAAAGATTTGAAAAAAAAATTTCAATTTTACAACTCCTCTTCAACCTCCACTCAAAATACAGTTTTCTTTTTTCTTTTTTTTTTTTTTTAAATTAATTTTACAATTTACACTAAATCACAAATTTGTGATGAAAATCACACTCAGTTTATTTAATTTGTGATTAAGTGAATGTTTCAGTCTATTTAGTATGAATGTTATGTGTTTCCTTTGTGTTTTCTTTGTTAATTCAATTAGATTTTAAATATTCAATTTTTGTAAAATTTTTCCTCAAAATGTTGTTTTTGTTTATGTATCAATTTGTTGAGTTACGATCCCCTCGCCAGATTTCAAACGCCACGCTGCAAGCACGCCAATTTCGCCAAATGTGGTTGAAGCACCAACAAGATCCATGATTAGAAACAGGAGAGTGGGCTAAGAAGAGGAGTTGAATAAGAAATAATTAAATGAGATGGTTAAAGGAATGACGTCATGATGCTAGAAAAAATGTTATTTTTATCTATTTATTATTTGATAAATTGATAAACTTAATCACCTGCTCTTAACCGGGGGCTCTAAAATAGGGCTTGAATTAATGACATTGAACAATCGAAAAGGGGGAAAGGGGTCGATTTCGAATGTTTTAAAGTTTCAGTATTTTTCGCTGTGATATGAAGCATATTTACACCAATTTATTTTAGAATCGGATCGATAGTTTAGGAGAAGATAAACTTTACTTGATTTGAATTTTGCTAACCCTAACTCATCAAGAATCCAATATGGATGCCTCTATCCATTTCAGGTCCAACCGCTTCATAAATTCGAGGACAGTCGGACAGATAACTTAGGCTATTATTACATAGGGGATTATAATTACTTATAAATTACGTTGACACTATTCAAAAGATTTAACAATAAATAATTTATGAAAGAACTGTAAACATAAGACATTCGCACGTAATATTTAACACTTTGACTGCCATGGCTATCATATGTGATATCCAGTGATATTTCCGTTGAGACACGGGCTATCCGATATGATAGCCATGGTGTTTTAACACTTCAGGCCATGGCTATCAAAGATGTTATCAGTTACATGAAAATCGTATTGGAGTTTGATTGTTGGGCTCCCTACGATGTGTTAGGTATACGTGGTTTGCGCAAATTGGTATATGTGACGATTTTATGAGCTGTTTTATGAAAAATTAAATATTTGGAACATGCAACAAAAAAGGGAATATATATAAATAGAGAGAGTTTGTTTTAAAATATTGTTTGTTTTGAAATATTGCTTTTATATATAGTTTTATGTTGAAAAAATACAAATTACACAAAAAAAAAGTTTGGCCCAGTTGTGAACATTTGCAATTTTGGCTTGGCAGTCAAAGTGTTAAAGAATATCATAATTATAGGAATTACCGGAATAAGTATTGTTAAAATATATCCTTGATTGTAGTTGTTTTTCTCTGATATATAAATTATATGTTAAATTATTAATAACAAAAATTTTTATAACTTCTTATGTCATTTCCGATTTTTCAACTGCAATAATTAATTTTTATAATGTTTAATAAAATTAATTCCATTTTGTGAGTTTTAACACATTTTTAATGACCAATATGCATTTCGCTTTCTGGGTAAAACAATTTCTTACTGGAATAACCTTTGATATTTTAATCATAGGTTCTAACATGTTACGAAATCTTAACTAAATTACTTAAGCTATTACAAAATTTATAATATTTTTACCATCCATAATCAATACGTTACATGCTGTTTCTTAATTTAAAAGGACATAACTTGAGTAATTAAGGATTAGTTTCTAAGATTTTAGTTTATTAAGATTTTGTAGAATTAGAGAACTTGTGCTTGAAATATTACAGACTTTGCACACTAGAAACACTAAAAATTTTGCTAATCATGCACGATAACTACAAATATTTGATTTTTAATATTTTGGTGTCGCTCAAAAGATTATTGTAATTACTTCTGTGTAACTTTAATACAAATTAAGTATTATATTTAATGTCTTAAAATTGATAAAATAAGTGTGTGTTTCTTAATTAGCATGTAAAATAAATCCCGTAGATTACTTCCTTTATTTTTTGCTTGCTTGACATTCTTAAAAAGTATATGACTTCTCAAAATACACTAAAAATTTGCTATTTTAAGATATATTTCATATGCAATCTTTTTGATAAGCATAGGTATCAAATTTTTATCATAATTATTGCATAACTTAAACATTTTTAGCTAATTCCGTCTTCTTAAGGAATATGTGACCCCTTGAAATACATTGAAATGTGATACTTAAGGCATAGTAATGTTTTACTGTATAGATATAAAATTTTGATCACAACTATCGAATAACTACTTTAGTTTTGGCTTATTCAAACTTCTTAAGGAGTGGCCTCTTAAATTACGTTGAAAATTTAATACTTTAAAATATTGTTGCAAAATTCTAGCTTAAAATTCGTTGATTGAATAAACTTTGACTAAGACAAAAATAATAACAATTTATGAACACTCCAAATGAATCACAATTACAACGGATGGCGATAAAACTTGGCAACCTTTTGGCGAACTTTTTCAGAGCAATACGGAGAGCATTAACACAGGTCTTACTTTCACCAGACCTGAGTGTGAACTGCCTTTTTATGAGAACTCACGGTCCCTTTATAAAACTTTCAGGTTTCTGGAAATTTCCACAAGCTTGTAGTAAAATCCAGAGAAGGGGGTGTCGGCAACAAATGTCTCCAAGTCGCCAAATTTGGCGCCGAAAATGACTCTCCCAAAACTTCGCCAACGTGCCAATATCTTGCCAATTTGGCGAGATACCATACAATTTACTTGTTTACAGCATTCTTAACATTATATTTGATGAAATAATTTTTTAGTATAAAGATTTCCAATTTTGTTCTCAATTTTTATAGATGAGCAACATTTACTATTTCCAAAACAATTCAGTAGGAAAATGTTTTGAAGGTGTTCAAAGCCATAATTTTTAGAAGAATTTTACAGAATATGTTTTCTTCTATCCCCAGCGTATCGTATTCGATACATGTTTTTGTACATATATTTAACATACATTTAACAAAGAACAAAAATTTTAGTATGTAGATATTAAAATTTGATCACAGTTAACACATTGTATGCGGGACACGTACTAGTTCGTTTTCTGACGATTGATACTTGAGCGAAGGTTACATACTAGTACAGTTTAGTGTAACAACATGGCTTGTTTGTGGGTACAAAAATAACGGTATATACAGTTAAAATAAGCCGAATGTTCTTGTCTACTACATAAATTCTGGAAAAATTTAGAGAAATAAAAACTAGTTTTTACATTATTCATATTTATTATAATATAAAAATGTTTATATATAACATAATTCGAAAATACTAAAACTATATATTACTATTTCTATTTGATTTTTCATATTTACGATACTATTATAAATTTATCCACCAAAAGATATATTTTTGTTTACAAAAATCTTATGGTTGTTTATATATTTTCTATTTATATATTTATTTACGCGTTTCAATATAAAATACGAAAAGTTGGTTAAAAAATTAAGTAATTTTCAATTTATTGAGATTTAACTGAATAACTAAATTTACGATCAAAACGCCAGGTACAACTCCCGGTACAATTCTACTGCGAAATGTACCCTCACACAATGTGTTAATATAGATGAATAACATTTGCAATTCCATAAGAATTCACCATAAAAGTATATCGCAAATGTACAAATCTGTAAATTTTAAAGTGAAATTTATAGAAATTGCCGTCTGTCATCTCCAATGTATTGCATTTGATGCATATTATTTTCTATAATGTGTCTATTATATCTCTTTTTTGCAAAGGATAGAAGAGAATCCACAGAAATTGGAGAGAGAAAAGTGAAAAAGAATTTTTCCGGCCCAGCTTCATGGTTCAGAGATTTCTGGTATTATTTGTATGCTATTTATTTGTAACGTGAAAAGAAACAATCGCACAGAGTGTTAACCTTTTTATATTAAGAGTGGTCATATTGTTCATAGATTATTAGGTATGAATGCAAAAATTTTAAGAACATAAATTGCTTTCCAAGTAATTTATGTTCTTAAAATAATCAACCCTTCACTAAATATTGTATCAAATTTTATACATAATTCATTTATTTCTTATTAATAATGAAGAGAAAATATTTTATCCCGTCGCACGCATTGTGCCAATTTAGAAACATAAAGGAAAACCCAAATAATCATCATTCGGGCCTATTTTAAGAGGAAAAATGCATCCCTAGTTTATTGATAAAGCATTAGTTATCACTTATTCATATCCTGCTGCACATATTGACATATTTATTAAATTTTTAACATTTAAAAATTGTCTCATGTCGATGATAATTTTATCAATTGCTTATAAACCACTTAATGTTACCCTCAATACATTTTTATAACTTTCTATTGCATCAAATTTGATCCATATTTTATTTTTTTTCCTATTAATAATGCATAAAAAACATTTTGTCTTCTCGTACACTCTATGCTAATTTAGAAACATAAATGAAAGTCCAAATAATCATCAGTTTTGTACATATAAGTGGATAGATGTTTGTTGATAATGCATTAACTATCGGTTATTCAATTTCTGCTGGACATGTTGATATATTTACTAAATTTTTAGCAATTAAAATGAGTCTCGTGTCTTTGATGATTCCATCAATTGCTTATGTATCACTTAATATTACCCATAGAATTTTTTATAACTTTCTGAAAATATGAATTGGGATTTCAACTTTCTGTATGAAAAGGGATAAAAACTTGTAATAATATCACTTTTTTTCTTTTTTCTTAAATGGTGAGAAAAAAGTTCTGACTCAAAAGGAAGAAAACAGCTTAATTAATGAATGCAATCTAACAACCTGAAGTGACGAGAGTTTATATGGATTGGATTTTGACAATGAAGATAGCATAGCTGATGCTAATTATTTGCCAAATCAAGGAGAAATTGATATTTCGGGTGGTAGCAGTGAATCAGAAAATGAGAATTTCTTGAACATTGACAGTAACAATACCGTGAAAGTCAAGATTTGAAGAAACTAGGCCATTTTAAGTTCCAGTAAAAATATGTATCACATTGGAATGGGCGTTAAAGATATTTTTTGATACTTGTTGACAATGTGCAATATTATCATTTGTTAATTGTGAAAAATGGGATGTATTTTTTTGTCCAAATATGGTTCATACATTAAATTTAGTTTAATAAAAGTACAATTTAATTTTAAATCTTTGTGTATTTTTCAGTCGTTTTATATGAACTGTAATACAAAAACTCTTTTTATATGAGGAGGATTTAAAATATCCTCCATTGCAGAATCGACTTTATTTGGTCTACCTTGAATACGCAGGGTGTTATGTTAATTTTGGAAAGACTTTTACATTTTAGCATAAATGTATAAATTTTTTTTAGGTCTTTTAGCTCTTTTTTGTGTGTATTTGTTAAAACGCTATGGTATTCTTGTCCTACAGTGTGTACTTATCTTCAAAATGGTATTTATTTGTTTACTGTATTCTTAAAAAAAGAGCTATTGGCTTCTTTAATTATTGCCGCTGTTTCTGAGATGTTCTTCTTGGTCTTGGATTTGCTTTCTTGTCACATTTATTATTCTTTTGTTATTTTATGATTTTGTACTTGTATTTTGAAGGATTCCTGCCTTTACGGCATGTTATGTAATGTAGCTGTAGGGCCTTGGTTGGTACAGATTATTAAATAATAATATATATAGAAGTAGTAAGGTATTTATGAGTTGTCGCCTCTTTCTTATCACTTTCTTTCACTTTAACCTCATGTGAAGCACATAATGTCAGTAATTACAATATAAGTTCAACACAGTTCAATACAGTAATTAAAACATAATTTTTCAACCCTCTTTTATCTTCTAACTTTTAAACATCTTGGCCTCATGTGTAACTACAAATTTGATTTATATCTCGATAACAGTTGATAGAATAAAATTGAAAAAAGTTATTTTCTTCGCTTTATTGAAATTAATTTAGACGAGATATTTTATTTGATTATTTTTTGTCTCTTGACTAAGCATAATTTTTCAAAATAACATTGATAACAGCATAAAATGTTAATACGTATGAAAAGTTTCATTATATAAATATATTGTCTGTTGTGATGCATACAACTCTTAAATATATAGGCTTCATGTATGGTTTCAAATTTGATTTAGGTCAACATTAGCCCCTTAACGTGCACGCTCGAATTAACTCAAGCTCACAAAACTGGCCAAACAGTGAGCACTTGAGATAATTCGAGCGCGTTGTACTTTGTGTTGCTAAAATTTTTCACACTCGAATGTAATCCAGATTTCAAAATAACAATGTAAAAAAAGTCTATGTGAGTGTAATATTACAATATTCGACTATTTTCTCCAATGTTATCAAAATCCTAAATGCAATAAAAATATTGATTATTCTTGTGTTCTTGGCAAGACAACGTTCTACGTTGTGTTTTTTACATTAAAAAATTGATTTTTTGGCCAGCGTATTTCAAAAAAAAAAAACTGTGCATTGAAGGGGTTAATAAAATAATAATAAAATTAAAAAGTTGATATTTCAGATACATTGAAATTAATGAATAAATACAATATTTTGTTTATATTTAATTTTTGGTCTCTTCGATAATAAAACTTTAATATAACATTAATAACATAAACATTATTAAAAGCATGAAATTTTCATCAATTAAATTTACTGTCTGTTGTATTAGATTTCTTATGATTACCTTAACTAAGAAGTATGATTTCAAATTTATATATTTTAATAGATAACATCGAAAATAAACTTATAAACTAAGAATAAAATATTTTTGAATACACAACGAAAAATTTTATAATATATAATTACAACTATATCACTTTTTATTTCTTTCTGTGTTCTAACTATACAGAAAAGAAAAACAGTATTTTTGTACTCTAACACTAAGCAAATTTTAGAATTTTACTACAAACAATAAACTATTATACTCGTATGTTCATTAAATGGTGTGCATGTAGCTGAGTATTTCTTAAAACGAAACAGTATTGCTTCCAAAACATACATCTCCCTTTCCCAATAGCTTCCATCGTCTCGTTAAATGTATCACTCAGTTATCGCCCAAAACATTTCATTAGATAACTTTCTAGTTTACTTTGAATTTTCGGAGACACTTTCTAAACAATGAACTTCAAATGTCACTTCCTAAGAGTGTCGGAAAATATAATTATAAACTAGGTCTACATATTTAGCGATAAAAGCAGACAAGCATTCAAAGTCGCATAATGGAACGTATTACAGCCATTCACGTCCACAATTAATGATGGCACGTTTCTATTAAAATAGATGTCGAAATAGACAATAGAAGTATCAAGTCTAACAATAAGTCTTAAGATGAGAGATACTAAGTTTACTGAAACATGGGCGAAGGACAAGGCGCTTGTTACATTTAATTGCTTATACATATTCAGACTGCCAAACAGTTGATGTGTCAATAAAGACTAATAATCAATCCTTACACTATGTATGTGACATTTATTGCATGTCAGATGCAAGTAATTAATTACACTAATTACTCTCATCTAATGAATTAGCTTAGTGAATAAAAATAACTCCTTTCAAAAGAAAATACCCAAAAGAGAAATATGCTTCACTGATCTCTGTAGTCTCTCAACTTAATTTATATTTGTTGTAATGTATTTACAACACTAACACCAGTGTTCGTTTACAAAGG
This sequence comes from Pardosa pseudoannulata, assembly GCA_032207245.1. Classification (NCBI taxonomy): domain Eukaryota; kingdom Metazoa; phylum Arthropoda; class Arachnida; order Araneae; family Lycosidae; genus Pardosa; species Pardosa pseudoannulata. Next base: position 14,214,744 of record CM063510.1, read on the forward strand.
GGAAACACAGTAAAAATATAATACCTTATATTTGGACTAAAACATTTATTATGTACTCTATTTACAAATTAATACATTGCTAGATTAATATGTGACATAACCAGCAATTATTTGGATTTTATATTCATCAATACACAATAATTACAACAATTTTCTTTTTGTTATACGTTATTCCTTAATCAAAATATTACATTAATAAGTGAGGCTTAAATAACCATCATGGGTAAGTTAAATCTGTTTACCTCCAATAATTACAGGAGAGCAGGCTGGAGTTAGCAACAGGCAGGCTGTCAGGCGTGAAGGGCGTCGGTACTGGCCGTTATTTTGCTGTATATCTCTATGCTGGTGTGCCGATAATACGCATGCTGGTTCGGGAATCGATTGCTGGCACGGCTCTCTGGATGTCCAGCAAATCTTAAATCCCGATATCGACTCCTTTTTATTCACCTTCTTTCACAACTCATCACCTCGGTCTTAACGCCCCTTTTTTCCCAATCGCTTATTGGTGAAATTTTCCCACATCTGCACACCCTTCGGCCGTGCAGGTGGCTCATTAAAATAGTCCCTTTTGTGAAAGCTGATATTTTTTTAGCCCCTGCCCCCATAACTCACGATTACATCTCTGATTGGGCTTGACCGTTACGCTTGTGCTATTCCGGGATTTATAACTCCTCACAGGGGTACCCACTAAAACTCGAAGTCAACAGCTGCACTTAAATTCTTGTTGGAAATTTCTTCCACAGATGTGTATGCACGTGCTGACCAACATGGGAAAGTACATCGGTACAATATTAAAAGAATTTTTATCTAAATAATTATGTAACATGCATAAATACTATCAATTATTTTTTCATAATGCGTAAAATATTTAAATTTTTTTTATAATACAGGCTGAAGTACCCGGTCTTCCCTGGATAAATATGGAGTTTAAAACATTATTTAGATTAAACTTGATTACTCGGATTATACGTGAAGGGAGCAAAATTGTACAATGTTTTAATTAAACTGTATTTTTTTATATAGAAAATAAACATTGTTTTTAATGCAAAGCTTGAGTATACATAATGTTTTACTTTTGTCTGACCGGAGAATAAATGAAGAAAATATCTGTACTGCCATCTTTCGTGGAAGCATGCATTAGTCCAGAACGTGTAATTCAAAAGTCAGAAGTAAAATGTCATTATTTTCAGTGATCGGTTTTGCTTTAGAAAAATCGCTGTTCTCGATTGGCGAGGTGTCAAAATATTTTTTTCGAGATGATTCGAAAATGATTGAGGAGATGGATAAATGATTAGGATATAATGAGACTTTACTGAGATATTAAGTGCTAAACTGAAAAAAAAAAAAAAAATTCTAAATTTCATAATTTTTCAGAAACGTTTTGAAACTTTAAGTAAAGCTGCATGTTGTATACACAAGTTCGGAAAAAATGTTTATGTCAGTAATGTTTATGTAAATATGTTTTTTTTTATTACACAATTTGGTAAAGGAAGTTATGGACGTTTGAATGATACCAGAACATACCCAACTGAAGAATTATGGAAATGTAGTGGACAACTTAAAAATATGCTTCGTAAAAAAAGTTTCAAAAATATACCTATCGGAAAAAGTTATCAAAAGTCGTTATTTTTTAAAAGATTAATTATATTGTGTGACGGAGTAATAATTAAGCTATGTGATTCAGTCTATATTGTTAGTCTAACTTCTTCTAGAAGAAGAATCGAAATTTTAAAATAACTAAAACTTTCTTCAAACATCGTCGAGCGTGCCGCTTTGATGAGGCTTACTGGACAGTAGATTTTAAAGGGTGAAGGAATTAGCACCCTGGTTTCTTTAAGGAAGTCGCTTATTTAAGGAATGACAGCTCGTTTCTGTTAAAATAGATGTCGAAATATACAATAGAAGTATTAAGCCTAACAATAAGTCTTAAGATGAGAGATACTAAGTTTACTGAAACATGGGAAAACGACAAGGCGGCTTGTTACGTTTAATTTCTTATACATATTCAAACTGCCAAACGGTTGACGCGCCAATACAGACTAATAAGCCGTCCATACTTCTATTTAAATTTACAATATACACACCGAGCTTCTTATATTTCAGATGCAAGTAATTAATTACACTAATTATTCTCATCTAATGAATTAGTTTGATATGAATAAAAATAACTCCTTTCAAAAGAAAATATCCAAAAGAATAATATGCTTCATTTATCTCTTACACAGCTTAATATGTATTAGTAAAATTTTTATCAAGAAAATTATGTAACATGCGTAAATACAATCAATTAGTTTTCATAATGTATAAAGTATTTAAATAATTTTTTCATAATACAGGCTCAAGTACCCCGCCTTTCCCTGGATAAATATGGAGTTTAAAATGTTATTTAGATTAAAATTGATTATTTTAAATGTAGGTGAAGGGTTTAAAATTTTACAGTGGTTTAATTAAATTGTAATTTTTTTTACATTGAAAATGAACATTATTTTTAATGCAAAGCTTGAGTACACATAATGTTTTACTTTTGTCTGACCGGAGAATAAATGAAGGAAATATCTGTACTGCCACCTTTCGTGGAAGCATGCAGTATAAGTCCAGAACACTAATTCAAAAGTCAGAAGTACAATGTCATTATTTTCAGTGAGCGGTTTTGCGTTAGAAAAATTGCTGTTCTCGTTTGGCGCGGTGTCAAAATATTTTTTCCCGAGATGATTAGAAAATGATTGGGGAGATGGATAAATGATTAGAAAATAATGAGACTTTACTGCGATATTAAGTGCTTAAATAAAACGCAAAAAAATTGTAAATTTCATAATTTTTCAGAAACTTTTTGAAACTTTAAGTAAAACTGCATGTTGCATACACAAGTTCGGAAAAAATGTTTATGTCTGTAATGTTTATGTACATACATTTTTAAGGAAATTATGGACTTAAAAATATTATGTCATATATATATATATATATATATATATATATATATATATATATATATATATATATATATATATATATATATATATATATATATATATATATATGTATGTATATGTATATATATATATATATATATATAATATATATGTATATAAATACATATATATACAAACATATATATACATACATAAAACACATGTATATACCAGTGTATGGTTGTCTCTGGATATAGTTTATCTCAGTTTAGACAATAAAAAGGTAGTAAAGGCTTTAAAATAAAGAGGCAGTCATCCCGATTTTGTTTTTTTCTTTCTTTAAAACAAGACTTCGTATTTACACTTCACCAAATGACTTCTTTTATTTTCAAAATCCTTATCATATGCTTTTGCCTTACAAAAGAATTAAACTTCTTGTGTACGATGTTGGGGAAATACGCCCCTGATGTTCAATTACAATATTTGAGTTAAAGCAATATTGTTATTGCACATGGATCGTGCAGCATGTAAATATGCACGAGTAATGTCGTAAGGGTGTTGCAGATATAGTATATACTAATTGTGCGCTAATAAACAGATCTCGCTAAGGTTATAAAGGTTGATTGATTGGTTGGTTTGAAGCTCTACGGACTACTTTTCGCAACACGAGGGTTAATGAGACTGGGACTTACTACTTAAATCTGATTCCGAACGGCTACGAACATACATTCCATAGTGGGATTCGAACCCACGAGCTTCGGTTCCGAAGGCCAGCACCCTAACCATTTGGCCATCGCTCGGGTAAGGATGTAAAGGAAAAGTACGTTCCATTTCCAAAGTCTCTTTAAAGGAAAGTAAGGCTAATTCCGAACACATATATTTCTAAATAAGTAATATCTCAGGATGTACAGGTAATATTCCTGTAAAAAATGTTATTGAAGCTGTGTAAAGAATAGTTTACAGCAATTTTTCTATTTTTATTTTGTACGGTTTGTATTTTCTTACCTAATGACAACAGTAGACAATTACTGGTGACACGTTCGTGATTACATGTTGTAATTTTAACAAGGGAATTAATGCATCTGCAACTGTTTTGTTCTTTTTTTCCCTTCGGGGATTTGTGTGTTATCTGGTGTTCTAAATAAAAGATGTTTTTATAAGTCTCCATCAATCAACTCGGCTACATTATTCTACAGTACTTTTAATTTATGTGGAAGTTATATTAAGTTATGTCATATATATATATATATATATATATATATATATATATATATATATATATATATATACATATATATAAATTATATTATATATGTATATATATATACATCATAAACACATGTATATACCAGTGTATGGTTGTCTCGGGATATAGTATATCTCAGCTTAGACAATAAAAAGGTAGTAAAGGCTTTAAAATAAAGAAGTAGTCATCCCGATTTTGTTTTTTCTTTCTTTAAAACAAGGCTTTGTATTTACACTTCACCAAATGACTTCTTTTATTTTCAACACCCTTATCATATGCTTTGGCCTTACAAAAGAATTAAAATTTTTGTGTACGATGTTGGGGAAATACGCCCCTGATGTTCAATTACAATATTTGAGTTAATGCAATATTGTTATTGCACATGAATCGTGCAGCATGTAAATATGTACAAGTAATATCGTAAGAGGAATACAGATATAGTATATACTTATTGTGCGCTAATAAATAGATCTCGCTAAGGTTATAAAAGAAAACTATGTTCCATTTCCAAAGTCTCTTGATAGGATAATAAGGCTAATTCCGAACACATATATTCTTAAATAAGTTATATTTCAGAATGTATAGGTAATATTCCTGTAAAAATGTTATTAAGGCTGTGTGAATAATATAAAAATGTTATTAAGGCTGTGTGAATAATATAAAAATGTTATTAAGGCTATGGGAATAATATTTTACATTAATTTTTCTATTTTTATTTTGTACGGCTTATATTTTCTCACCTTATGCCAACACTAGACAATTATTGGTGACACGTTCCTGATTACATGTTGTAATTATAACACGGGAATTAATGTATCTGCAACTAATTTTTTACGACATTGATTTAATCCACCTAAGCTAACGTATTGCACACCGTCAACTCAGAATTTTATGCTATTGTACCGACTAAATTAATCCTATGTGAAAATCTGGCGCAATAATTAACAGCACTCGACAATCATTTTCTCTTCCTTTCAAAATAAAAGTATTACGTAACGGGGGAGATAATAAGCTAATAATTGGATCGTAACTAATTAAAAAGAGGTCTGTGTAAAGAATGAGTTATCTGAAAATGTTTGATCAGGCAGAATAATGTAAACAACAAAATGGTAGCATTCTTCAATTACGAAAATGCTAGAGGTTTATTTGAAAAAAATATCCGTGAGAGTATGAAGAAAATTGCGTTGTTATATTTCATATTATTTAAATTTATGAAAAAAACTAATTGCATTTAAAAAAGACGAACTACAAAACTGAAAAAATTAAATTGTCTATTGTTAATCTCTGTTCGTGAAAGGAAATGAAACATTCGCGGTTCTTAATGATTAAAATTGCATTTAAAGTGTACACAATACACCTACTTTATAAATGGGAGAAGATGTTTGACATTTATTAAAATACAGAGATAAACCCACATTTTATTTTCTCAAGTTTTGCAATCTTCCTGTTTAAAAGGATGTTATAATGGAATGAGCTTAGAGTAACGTGAGTGTGGTGATTACGAAATGACAACTAAAGTCATTGCCTAGTTTTGATTTGCCGATGATTGACGTCATAAACATCATTTCTGATTAAATCCGTTGACTTAAGTTCAATCTTAATGTATATAGTGTCTTGTATATATTATAAATATTGTAATGTATTTTCACATATTATTGTAACAGGAATTCATTGATCTGTATGGTTATTTGTTATGAGTAAAGTTTTATAATTATCGTATTTTTATTTGTGGTAACACAGCATCTTTTTAAATATAGAAATATCTGTAATGTACGTATATGTTGTCTGCCTATATAAGAGTCAGTGTGACAGTAGCAAATGGCTCGGTTGCATCGAAGGTGCTGATGTTAGTTTATGTAACCTGTATGTATTTTCAGTATTTTAAACTTCTGTAACGTTCGTTCAGTTTCATATCCAGAGCTCTAAGTCAGTCATTATGCTACCTTAAATAAATGCCTGTGTCTAGATCTAGTTGTTTTATTTAACTGCACCGTGTGAATCCCTTCTGAGCAGGGTTTTATATATGTGATCCTTGCGGATACTTCTTTAAGAATCGTCGAGCCGTAGTAGGGTTCCCCATAAGAGGAAAGTTACTCTCAAGAACAATGAGTTGCACGCCTTAATTTTTACTGTACATGCTCAGATGGAATAGATATCTATATGTGACATTACAGAATAAATCATTTACATTGGGTAAGCACACAAACATATATTAAAGTTTAAAATAATATTATTTATTGAATGTTAATGATATTTACTACCTCTTTCACTAATATACGTTTAATATTTAGGACAATGTAAATTGTTAATTAACAGTGATGGGGAGTGAAGTGAAGTAATTGTGAAATAACATATGTAAGCACACATGATTTTATGAATAATGTATGCATAATAAAATAATGATTCTATAAAAAATGGAGAGGACAATTGTAGTTTCAACTTACAAAATTTAGCTTTTGACAAAGTATGTTACCGGGACTGAGGCAATTGCAACTGTATGGATGTGAACTTTGTTCGGCATACCAGCATCAAAATTTCCTCTCTTTCTTATTAGGCTCATCGGTCTGCTGTCTTCAGGTGCAACGAGCAATTTCATTCTTCATTATTCTCTTCTTCTTGGATCGCGTGGTTCATGCCACCCTCACTAATTCCGGCTTCAAGAGATCCGCTAAGCATTCGCTAAGTAGTATTCTAAATTCTCCTTCCTATTGCCAGTCTTCTGCTTTTTTTCTTCTGCAGTGAAGTGAAAAATCCATGCTTAAAAGTTCTTGTTCAAGGCTTTCTGATGGAGAAAGCCGAACGATGGCCGAATGGTAGAGCGCTGCTCTTCGGAACCAGAGTTCGCGGGTTCGAATCCCGCTGCTGGCATGGATGTTTGCAGCCGTTCGGAATCGGCTTTAAACTGTAGGTCCCGGTCTCATTAGCCCTCGTGTGCAAAACAGTAGACCGTAGCGCTCCAAACCAAACCAAACCAAACCTGATGGAGAAAACTGGGGAAAGAAAAGAGGGATTTCTTTTCTCAACTCGAAAAATCTCTTGAGGCAGTTTCCGGCACTAAGCCACCTAACTTGATCGTACATAACCAGGTCTCCGTATTCTGCTTTAATTTCCTCCAAAAAGTTACGAAACTGCCAATGTATAAGAGCCCTGTGTCTGCCTCTGATCATGTTGATGACTTTCAAAACTTTTTTGAGGATTTCAGTCTGCTTCACCGATTTCCCGCATAAAACATGCTGGTGAATGACGAAATGAAGTTCAGGATATCTCATTCCATTTTCTCTTACATCCAATCAATCCTATCTTTCGTCCTATCATTGTCTTTGCACCGTCTGTAGCTAGGATGAAACACTTTTCAAAACCTTCGACACTGTTGACCGCTTTCATCACTGGTTCAAATATGTCCTTTCTCTTTGTTGTGGAGTGAAGAGAACTCGTGGTAAGAAGCTCCTCTTTGATCTCAAAGTCTTCTTTAGCAGTGCGAATGAAAATCAAGAGTTGACTGACGTCTGACTGTTCTATACTCTCGTCGATACACAAGAAGAAATAGCATTTTTCAATTTCGCAGGACAATATCTGTTGTATTTAGTTACCCATTTTGGCATCTCTTCATTGGAAGGTCTGGTGAGAAGCTGGAACTAAATCAAAATGCTTAGCCATTTTGCTATCCCAAAATACTTTTGCAATTTCTACAGCACATTTTTTAACAACGACGCCATCAGTGTAAGGTTGTTTTTTCTTTAGCAATCTCAAGTTAAATTGCATACGAAGCATGAAAAGTATTATACTGATTAGATTTTAATTGAGTAAACATACCAGTTTGTTTTTGCAGTTTTGATTTCAGTTCTCAAACTATCAGAGATCTTTCTTCTCCTTGATATTTACTGTGGCTCCCTTCGTGAAGACTCGCGTAATGCCTTTTGACACCATATTCTTTGCACACAGCCACAACTTGTTTACAAATCAAAACACTGGTGTTTGTCCTTTCTATTCGTGATGAAATACTGGATTTCCCAGAGGTCCTGGAACACTAGATTCTCACTGTCTATCTTCCTTTTTTCTTACTCATCGTTGGAAGATGAAATATTCACAATCAACAATAAAATTAGTTTTCACACGTTCCCCCAAAAATATAGCTACTGTACAAAATAGGTTTACTTCATATCCAAAATCTGCAAGCTTATCGGAGAGTTGACTAACGCAAGCTCTCAATTTGTTTTTCAAAATCAACAGAGACCGCAGCGGCAGTGAAGGCGGTCTTTATTTTTAACCAATTGCGGGCAGGTTTTACTTATCTGAAATGTTTCTTTCTTCCTTCCCTGTCTTCCCCGACTTTTAACATCGTCTGGTATTGCCAACGCGAGGAAATACTATTTCTAGGAATTTTTTTGAACACCAGTGTGCAGGGTATGCTTGACCCTGTGGATGTCCTGTACCTTTTTCTCCCAATACAATGAAAGGAGTGAAATAGTGATCAAGAGGAAACTTCGGGGTCCACGGTTTGAACAAGAAAGTTAGTCTCGGATGCTTCTTGATACCATAAAATTTCGAAAAAAGAAATATTCTGAATAAGTTGGCGGGCCGCCAGTAAATACAAATATCTATATAAAAATCTATATATAAATATCTATATAAAAATCAATATAAAAATATCTATATAAAAATTTATATATAAAATATCTATATAAAAAATCTATATAAAAATATCCATATAAAAATCTATATACAAATATGTATATAAAAATATCTATATAAAAATCTATATATAAATATCTATATAAAAATCTATATAAATAAATATAATATATATATATATATATATATATATATATATATATATATATATATATATATATATATATATATATATATATTATATATATATATATATATATATATATATATATATATATAATCTATATATATATATATATAAAAATATATTTAAAAATCTATATATAAATATCTGTATAAAAAAGCATTATTAAAATTACTTATAAATAGTTTTGAACGCCTTAGTTTTTCTTTTATTGAATGAGACGCTGATATTTCGGGCACAATAAATGTCGAACATATAAAAAAATGGGTTAAGAGAGAAGACACTAACTGTCTTCTTTCTGTAAAAGTTATATTCCGTGTTCCGTTATTGAAAATTCTGACTCATGAATAAAATATTTTAGTAGTTCAAGATAAACACAAGATTCCAATTCGAAAAACAAAATTCACTAACGACATTTGTATCAAAAATAACAATTTTTTTCACTCTTATTTTCATTTACGTGACGTTTTACTTGTGTTTTTGATAAGGTGACAGTAATATTTAAAACTTATTCGGAACATAAATGTTCGTTTCTTTCCATGAAATTTCTTAAACTAACAAATTCTTCGCGTTTATATTCATTGATATGCCATCTCACTGGTTTTTTTTTTGAAAAAGTTACATAAACGGTCACATTTTTGAAAACTTATTCTGAACAAAATTATTCGTTTCTCCCCAAGAAATGTTTAACTGATAAATTTTCCGCACTTATTTTCATTTATATGACATTTTATTTGTGTTTTAAATGAAAGTCTTATAGTAATATTGTCTAAAACTTAATTTTCAACATAATCATTAATCTCTTCTAGTGAAGGCTGTTTTAACCAACATTTTTTTAGATTATTCTCATTTATATTACATTTCCTTCTTTTATTAAAATTCTTATAAACAGTAATATTATTTTAAACTTATTTTCGGACATATTTATTTATTTTCTCTGTGAATATTAAAAAAAAATTAGGTTGTTTTAGCAATATGATTGTACCGATGTACTTTAACACGATGGTCATCATATACATACACAGTTGTAGACTAAATTTCCAAGAAGAATTTAGGTACAGCTGTTGACTTCGAGTTTTAGTGGGGACCCCTGCGGAGGAGTTATAGCTCATGGAATGGCACAAGTGTAACAGTTAAGCCCAGTCAGGAATGCAGCCGTGAGATATGGGGGCAGGGTTTAAGCAATGATGTCAACTTTCACCAAAAGAGGTATTTTAATTAGCCCACCTGCATCCCCCGAAGTCGGTGTAGATGCGGGAAAATGTTACCCACAAGTGATTGGGAAAGAGAAATAAAGGTGCTGAACCGAGGTTTAAAGTTGTGGAAAGAAAGTTGAGAAAGAAGTCGAGGTCGGGATTCAAGAGTTCCTGGACATCAAGAACCCATGAGCAAACCAGAGAGCTCGGGACAGCAGACGGAAATGCTGCCCGATCCCTCACCCCACATCTGAAACAATATGACGACCTTTACGACCTCCCCGACGTTCACCCTGCCTAGAACTCTGTCCGGAACACTGCTTCCCTTTTAAATGCTTGGAGGTAAACATATTTACCATATTCATGATTGTTACTTGGGCCTCAGTTAATTAACCCCTTCCAGGTTTTTTCCCGAACTGAACTGGGGCAGGCGAAATGTACCATCCTGGATCATCCCGAGTGTAGCTCGGGCACTGTGAAATTTTACACTGTGCAATCAGTCTTTCCCGAATTATTTCACATGTGATTTTCATGGTTTCGATTTCTTTTGTTTACTTTTCTCTCTACTAGATTATTTGCTTCTCAAAGAGAGAAAGTAGAGGTAAGAACGTAATTAGAGAAACAAGGTTCTACTGTCCAGATTGCGATGTTGGACTCTGTGCAGTACCGTGTATCACATACAACCAAATTGTGATTAATAATTTCATAATCATTTATGTAAATGCATAGGATATAAATAAAATTTAATTCAAGATAAAAGTTAGATATTCTAAGCTTTATATTTATAGTTAGCGTGAATTGACTCCAAAGTCTAATGATTTCTGCCGTACAGAAAGCCAACTATAGAGGTAAATTACTCATTTACTTAAATTCATTTTTTTTACATTAATTTTTAGGAATTTTTATATTCGGATAATGCTATTACGTTTAAAAAGATATGTATGTATGAAAATAAGTATAAAAAATTGACATTTTTTGACCTATAATCCTGAAATAAAATGAACATGGAAGGGGTTAATTCAATATTTTGATTAAGGAATAACGTATAAAAAAAGAAAATTGTAGTGAATTAATGTGCATTGATAAATATCGAGTAATGAATGTCATATATCGATCAAGAAAGAAATATCTGTGAATAGTGTATACTATACATAATTAATGTTTTAATTCAAATATAAGGTATTATATTTTTTACTGTGTTACCCCTTTGAGATCGAACACTGGTGTATGTGTTGTAAGTGCATTACAACAATCATAATTTTCATTTATATGACATTTATTTATTTATTTATCTATCTAATTTATTTATTTTATAAATATTTATTAAAATATAAATAATACAATAAGTAGATAAATAAATACCTTAAAAATGATAATATTAAGTAAAGTTTATTTTCAAACATATAATTATTAGTTTCTCTCCATGAAGTTTTTTTAACGTACAATTTTTCTAGCTTATTTTTATATGAAGTTTTTTTTTTGGGGGGGGGGGGTTTAAAAACAGTAATATCAGTTAAAAATTATTTTCGGACATAATATTCGCTTCACCCTGTAAAGGATTTTTAACCCACAATTTTTCTAACTTATTTTTTTACATGAAATTTAATTTTTTTTTATTTTAAAAACAGTAATATAATTTACAACTCATTTTCAGACATAATTATTCGTTTCTCACCATCAACGTTTTTTAACCCACAATTTTTCTAGCTGTTTTCATATGATTTTTTTTTTAATTTAAAAACATTAATAGCATTTAAAATTTATTTTCAGACATAATTATTCCTTTCTCTCCTTGAAAGTTTTTTTATCTTAAAATTTTTCTAACTTATTTTTTATATGTTTTTTTAGTTTCGAAATCAGTTACATCATTTAAAACTTATTTTCAAACATAATATTCTTTTTACAATGTGAAACTTCTTTTAATTTACAATTTTTCTAGCTTATTTTTTATATGAAGTTTTAGGGGTTTTTTAGTTTCAATAACAGTAATATCATTTAAAACTTATTTTCAGATTTAATATTCTTTTCACTCTGTAAAACTTTTTTTTAACTCACAATTTTTCTAGCTTGTTTTATTTTACATGAAATATCTTTTTATAATTTAAAAACAGTAATATCATTTAAAACATATTTTGAGACATAATTATTCTTTTTTCTCATGGAAAGTTTTTTTAACATACGATTTTTCTAACTGGTTTTCTATATGAAATTATGTTTTTTTCAATTTAAAAACAGTAATATCATTTAAAACTTATTTTCAGATATAATATATGCTTAATTCTGTGAAAGTTTTTTAGCCTACAATTTTTCTAGCTTCTTTTTTATATGAAATTTTGTTTGTTTTATAAATTTTAAAAACAGTAATATTACTTAAAACTTATTTTCAGACATAATATTCGGTTCTTTCCTTGAATGTTTTTTGTAACCTACAACTTTTCTAGCTTATTTTTATATGAATTTTTTTATTTTAGTTTTTAAAGCATTAATATATTTAAAACTTACTTTCAGACATATCTATTCATTTCTCTCCGTCAAAGTTTTTTTAACCTACAAGTTTTCTAACTTGTTTGTTATATGAAATTTGTTTTTCAGCTTTTAAAATATTAATATTATTTGAAGCTTATTTTTTATATGGACTTTTTTTTTTAGCTTTAAAAGCTTATTTTCAGACATAATTATTCGTTTCTTCCAGGGAATATTTTTAACTGATAATTATTTTTGCTTAGTTCCATTTATACATTTTATTTTTGTTTTTGAAAAAGTTTTATAAACAGGTATTTTTAAACATCTTCCTAATACATTTATTTATTTCTCTCCATGATTTATTTTTTTTTTCAAAACTAGCAAATTTTCCGCACTCTTTTTCATTTTAGGAAATTTACGTGTTTGAAAATGTCATATAAACAGTAATGTTATTTATACCTCAGACCAAACATAATTTTTCGGTTCTCCCCATATTTACTTTACAACTAAAAGCATTTTCGCTCTCTTTTACATTTATAAGATATTTTACTTGTCTTATTTCCAAAGTTACATAAACAGTAATATCATTTAAAGCTTATTATGAATAAAACTGTTCGCTTCTCCCCGTGATATTTAAATTCATTGATTATTAAGTAGGATTCTAATAATAGCATAACCAATATGCACTCTTTCATTGCAACATAGGTACTTCTTCAATATTTTCTCGAGCGCAAAAGTGTAATGAAAACAAATAGGTTTACTTTTATATTTTGTTCTTAACATAGATAAAATATCATATTTTCTTCACCTTCGTTCGTTAATCTGTGCTTAGTCAGCCATATTTTCAAATGAATGAATAGCTTCAGATATTCAAGAATAGATATTGGCTCTTTCGCTCCTAAAGCTTTTCATTCGATACGGCTTCTTTCACTCTCATGTGCTTGATTCATAGCATAACAAAGGATTAGAAAGGGGAGTTATGGTTCAGTGTATCAATATTAAATCACTAGACCGTGAGTATTGAATATTTCTAATTTAGTTTTGGGATATTCTGTATCTAATGCTTGTCCCATTGTTCAACAATTTTTCACTCGTTGTTTTATAAAAACAAAATTAGACATCTTTTATAAATCCTGGTTCTCTGGATGCGGAAATCTCTATTAAATTTTTCTCCTAACTCAATAGTTGAGTAATATTATTGTTTATCTTTTATATATTACGCTTATATGGTTTTATAATTATGATACGTGAAACAAAATAAGGGAAAGGAATTGAAACAGGTACTGGATCTTATGAATTGCAACTATTTCTCAAGACTGGATAATTTAAAAGTTTTTCACCAGGGGTATGCATAAAAATGAGGTTTATCAAAATTAAAGTTTACTAATTACACTTCTTATTGTTTTGTTCCAATAGCGTTATTTGCCGACACTAAACAGTTAAATTACCAATGAATTTGAGTTAAGAGGCACTTAAAGAAATGTGTACGAGTTGAGGGACCCGAAATACAATAGGATTGGCTATAAATATAAGTGACTTACATAATTTTTTATTCACTTTTGACAAGGAGATTCTCGTTGTTACGAAAATTACAGAAAATTGTAAAGTGGTCAGTTGATAGTGAACCAACCGGTTGTAATTGCGTGCTTCCCACAAAGACTTTGTTTCTCGAAAGAGTTTCAGAAATGGACTTCGTTTATGTAGAGATTAATAAGTCTTTTCTCCAGCGTTACCATGGCTAGACTTTTGTGTCCTACAGGTAGCGGAATAACAGGGCAGATAACCGGGTGCCCAGGCAGACAAGCGAGAAGAAAGATCATCGGGGACGCGCATTATTTTCAAAGGGGTCACCGCGACATTAGATCATAAGCCAACACGAAATTCCGGAGATTTCCGTGATTGCAGCCGGTGATTGTCTAGCCCAGACCAATCAATTTAGTTGAATGTTTAATCATCACCAGATGATCCAATGAAGAAATTCTGGGTTGAGACTCCCTCTCTTAGAGGCCCCTTCCCTAAAAAAGACGAGAGGAGATTTTTTAACAAGTTAGAGAGTTAGTTAGCTAGCAGCCAGCTAATTCGGAGGTCGTCTTGACCAGTCTCTCCATTGGAGAGTTTTGTTACTGAAAATCCCACCTTGGGACAAATCTCTTTTCTAGATTGTTAGATATACCCTTGGGTTTTCTTTTTCCTAATCCGATTCCTCTTCAAGATCGATTATAGTTATATTCATCTTAGCAATCCTTACTTTATTTCTATCTTCTTCGAAGATACCAATTTGAAACTTCAAGCAACCTCGTCTAATTGAGTGTGCTGTATTCATAATTTCCTATCACGAATTTTTTTCTTCCGTCGGTTCTCAAACCTTTCGGCAGAAATAAATTGTACGTCTCTACTCAGTCATACGTCTATTGTATCACATCATTGTCTACAGTTTTTCTTCACAATGGCTAATGAGACCAGGATCTACTATTTAAAACCGATTCCTAACCACTATGAATTCCAATGTCAGTTCTGGAATTCGAACCAACGAACTCAGGTACCGAAGAGTAGGGCCATAACCTGTTCAGTCATAGTTTGTGTAGAATCGGCAGGTAAGTCAAAAGTTTGAGAAACATAGATCTATGGTATCGAAAACATCTGTACAATAATTATAAGACCATATTATGTTAAAAGATATACATCGTTCTTAAATTTCCCTTCATGTCTAAATTATATTTGTATTATTACTTGTGTACATTTTTTTAGACGTTCTTCGGACTATTACACTGAAATCGTCCATTTTTTCATGACATTTTGATATGCATACCCTTAGATAAAACCACTTAACAACTTTATATAGAATGACATCTGGGAGACGTCAGTCATTTCATGTGCCAAAGCAGATTTTGACGTCTCTGACACGTCAATAGCTCTCTCCGACAGACATCCTGCAGTATAATATTAAATCATTTAATTATTTGACTCGTACTTGTAATCTCTTTTAAATAGACTGATCGAGAGATTAATGATCCTTAAATATAATGTATTAAGTGAATCATCTTAGAAGTGTAATAAAATGTCAGTTCTTCTACCTACTCGAAAATGATTTGACATATTTTATACTTTAGAGAAATACTAATTTTATGCTATTATTTAATTATTGTCAATTATTATAATATATGAACCTCATTAAATGTTGCATAGCAATGCAAATTTCAAAATAAAACTTCTTCTTTTTTATTCTTCAGAAATCCTCAGTTGAATTGCTCAGTTGAGCTAGAACTAAATAATATTTTTCAGACTCATGAAATTCCTTTTCATTTGTATGTAATGGGGTTAAAAGATTCAATTTACTAACATTATTTTACTAGTATGTAATCTGGATGAAGTCTGAAACAGGATAAGTATAACATTGCGCTTAATGATCATTGACGGTGAAGGCACTACTAAA
This sequence comes from Pardosa pseudoannulata, assembly GCA_032207245.1. Lineage (NCBI taxonomy): Eukaryota > Metazoa > Arthropoda > Arachnida > Araneae > Lycosidae > Pardosa > Pardosa pseudoannulata. Next base: position 14,230,807 of record CM063510.1, read on the forward strand.
TTGACAGAGATCACCATATTTTTAGCTAACACTTCCTAAGATCATGGTACTTGCCCAGAAATTCACTATTTTTAAAAAATCTACGCTAAACCACTGTATCCCTTCTCATTGTATGTACCATTTATTACTAAAAACTTCAGAAACAATAAAGAAAATTAATAAACGTCTTGTCCACATAATAATGTTTTACCAATTAAGGTTAACTTTGAAGGAAAAAGAGAAGAACACACTAGAAAGCTAATTTCTTCTGCAAACAACCCTTAATTTATAGGATTCATTTTCATTCATTTGATACAAAACTCTTTTTCAGATTATAAATTTCACAATATACTTTATAAATATTGTGTAGTAAAAGAAAAGAAAATAGTTCCTACCGTTTAACAACACCCATTGGGTAGTGGTAAGCATACATCTCCCGATAAACCTCGTTAAAAATAAATTAAATCAATCTAACAATCTAAATAATTTTATTTTCCTAACACTAAACACACCATATCCAGTCAAATGACCGGTAATATATATGTAAACAATGCGATGGGTACTGAATTAAAATAGAAATAAAATAAATAGGTATACATTAAGCTTTGGTATGTTTAGTGTTAAATAAGTCTCAATCCATATTTTTTAATCCATCCAATATTTTATTATTCTATGATGTTAGATATCATATATTAGTGTTGGTTAGATGAGATTCAAGCATTGTTTCTGACACATAGTAACACTTTTTATAATATCTACAATGAAGATTGCAGTGCAAATGTAATAAATAAACTAGGGTAGTATATAGAAATATTATGGTATGTGTAGTAATCCTTAAATTTTTGGCTAAACCATCCTAATATTATGGTAAATATACTTGTCGACAAAGTCACTGTTTTTAAAAATCTACGGTAAGCCACTGTATCACTTCTCATTTTATATACCATTTATTACTAAAAACTTAAAGAATTATTAATAAATCTAATAAACTTCTTAACCTCATAACATTGTTTTACCAATTAAGGGTAAATCTAAATGAAGAAGAGAAGAGAACATTAGGAAGCTGCTCTCATTTGCAAACAACACATAATTCATTGGATTCACTTTAATTCGTTCGACATAAAACTCTTTTTCAGATTGTAAATTTCAAAATATGCTTTATAAATATTGCGTAGTAAAAGAAAAAAAAATTTCTACCGTTTAACAACACCCAATGGGTGGTGATAAGCATACTTCACCCGACAAACCTTGCTAAAATTAATCTAAAAATCTAATTTTATTTTCTTAACACTAAACATATCATAACCAGTCAAACGGTTGGTAATATATAATCAAAGAATGCGATGTGTAAGAAATTAAAATAGAAATAAAATAAATAGGTATGTATGTATTAAGTGTTGGTATGTTTAGTGCTAAATCAATCTCAATCCGTAAAAATATATTATTATTACATAGCTTAGAAATCTTACATTAGTGTTGTTATGTAACTTTCAAGCATTGCTTCTGAAACGTAGTAAAACCAGTTACAATATATGACAATGAAGATTGCAGTTCGAATATAATAAATAAACTAGAGTAGCATCCAGACATACTGTGATATATGTGTGGTGATAACCAAATGCATGGCTAACCTTTCCTCAGATCATGGTAAATATACTTGCCTGTAAAATCCCTATTTTTAAATTTCTACGATAAGCCACTGTATCCTTTCTCATTATATGTACCATTTATTACTAAACCTTCAGAAATAATAAAGAAAATCAATAAATATCTTGGCCTCATAACATGGTTTTACCAATTAAGGTTAACTCTGAATGAAGAAGAGAAGACAACATTAGGAATTTAATTTCATCTGCAAATAACCCTTAATTCTTTAGATTCATTTTCGTTCATTCAGTACAAAACTCTTTTTCAGATTGTAAATTTCAAAATATGCTTTATAAATATTGCGTAGTACAAGAAATGAAAAAAATTTCTCCCGTTTAACAACACCCAGTGGATGGTGGTAAGCATACTTCACCCGATAGACCTTGCTAAAATTAAATTAAATTTACCTAAAAATCTAATTTATTTTCTTAATTGTAAACATGCCATAACCAGTCAAATGACTGGTAATGTATATGTAAAAAATGCGATGGGTAATGAAATAAAATATAAATAAAATAAATAGGTATGTGTTAAGTGTTGGTATGTTGAGTGTTAAATTAATAAATATCTTGGCATCATAACATTGTTTTACCAATTAAGGTTAACTCTGTATAAAGAAGAGAAGACAACATTAGGAAGCTAATTTCAACTGCAAACAACCCTTAATTCATTGAATTCATCTTCATTCATTTGTTACAAAACTCGTTTTCATATTGCAAATTTCAAAATATGCTTTATAAATATTGAGTAATAAAAGAAAAGAAAAATATTTCTACCGTTTAAAAAAACCCTCTGGGTGGTGGTAATTATACATCTACCAATAAAACTTGTTAAAATTAAATTAAATTAATCTAACAACCTAAATAGTTTTATTTTCTTAACATTAAACGTATCATAACCAGTGAAATGACTGTAAGTGTATATGTAAAAATACGATGGGTAATGAATTAAATAGAAATAAACAAATAGGTATGTATTAATGTGTATAAAAATTAAGGTATAAGTATTCAGGTATGTATAAAATAAATAGGTATGTTTAGTGTTAAATAAATCTCAATCCGTAAAAATATTTTATTATGACATGATTTAGATATCATATATTAGTGTTATTATGTAACTTTCAAGCATTGCTTCTGACACGTAGTAACACCAGTTACAATATCTTACAATGAAGATTGCACTTTAAATATAATAAATAAACTAGAGTAACATCCCGAAATATTGTGGTATATGTGTGGGTAACTTTATAAAATTTTGTATACATAAAAATTTCACTAACAGATATAATTTAACTGTTATTTCTCCTTTCCCCAAAATACTTCTTATTTGAAAATATTGTTTTATTTGAAAGTCTTTTTATTTGATTTTTCTGTAACAAAACAACTTTAAAATCGTTTTGATATTTTCCTTTAATTTTACGGCAAATAATATTCCGTTCCAAACACAGAACTCAATTTAATAAAATCCCCGTTGAAATGTTCCATTCATGTTGAAATAGAAAATGTCGTAAAATAAAACAATGAAATATTCTTACACTAATAAAATTTAAAATATTTGATTTAAAGCTACAGAAATCTGATTAAGCCTATGCGAACAAAATCACTCATAAAGTATGGCGTACAATATATCTTTCAGGATTATAAGTCTATATATTTAATTTAAAATGTATTAATTCTTTGAAGCATTAAAAAGACATATTCGTGCGTAAAATATGATAACGTGTTCATAAATGTTTATTTATTTTCTATTTCTTTAAACTTTGAAGATACAATAGGAAAATAACTAAGATGAAGATCACTTTAGGTAGACATTTTATGGTTTTATTTCATTTCTAGTTTTTATAGCTCATTCACTTTATTTCTCCCCTCGGCGCATAAAAACGATATATTACTAAAAGAGGGATACATCAAACTTATGAATATCATGATTGTAAGACTAAGGGATTTATCTTGGCCGCTTTCTGAAAGGATATAGAAGATTTATTACTCGTCAGCATTTCTCTCTAGTGTAAGTTTTTATACATGTTTACAGTCACCTTAGATACATTGTATTTTAATATTTTATTGTGATTTGGAACATACAGCCCATCCGTTTTGATCGCCGTATGTAAACCTTCAAATTTCCACTTCCTCACACACCTTTCCAAGATTAGAAAAACATTTAGATTAAAAAACATTACTTTAGTTTTCATCTACTTTCTAAGTTCAAAAAATCGAAGTTAATTTTGGGGTGTGTTCATTTATTTATTTTTCATTCAGATTCAAAATACATTACTTTAGTTTTCATCTATTTTCTAAGTTTAAAAAATTCAAATTGAGTTTGGAGAGCTGTGTTCATGTATTTATTTTTCATTCAGATTAAAAAATCATTACTTTAGTTTTCAAATATTTACTAGGTTTAAAAAACTCAAAATTAGTTTTGGGGAGCAGTGTTCATTTATTTATTTTTCATTCCGATTTTAAAAAAACATTACTTTAATTTTCATCTATTTACTAGGTTCAAAAAACACAAAATAAATTTTGGAGAGCTGTGTTCATTTATTTATTTTTGAGCTCTAGTTCAGGTGGTCTCTCCACTTCTATATTTTGCAGCCATAGTCAATTTTCTACCTTGCCTACTGTGTAGGTCATCCCTGCCAACTAAATTAAGAGGTTTCGTTTTACTCCAACCTTAGTGTTTGTTTAGCAACAATGAACTAGCTCAACGAAAAAGAGTAGAATTTTGAAATTAAAAAATATGACATAGACGTCATATTGACTTACTTATGCACCTATTAAACTATGGGTACAATACTCGGAGATTTTGAGCATCCCAAAGTGGGATTGTTCGGAAGTGTCTCAAAATTAACACCAAGCAATAATCGTTCTATTCCCCTACGTTCTAGGTGTTAGCTTTGTAAGTAGTTTCTCGGTTACCCATCTGGAAATTCAATTAAGTTGATGTTCCTGACCCATGAGCATAATAACGTTAATTGGACCATACAAGTGTGGTGGCAGAGGGTCCCCCCTTACCTACACTACTGAGGTCACGTTGTTGTCTGCCAAGAGCTCAAATACTGATATCTGGGTTTAATCTCCGTCATATTGGTATTTTTTGTTATGTAGAGATTTTATCCTAAACCAAAATTTTACTCAATTACAATATGCGGTTTACTTTGGACCAGGAAGTAACAAAACAAAAGGAAGTAAAATTCAAAATTATTATCTGCAAATAATAAACTTTTATTTCCATGTTTTCTTCCTTGTTTAAAAAAGAGAATAAAAATCCTTGTATAAACTGCATGCTACTACCTCAATATCTTTGCTTTGCATAGTTGAAGACAGGTAGCATTATTGTGTGTAATATTGAGATTTATGTTATTCAGCCTGTGAATTGTAATCTAAAACTAAGGTCTACAATTAAATACTAGAAAATTTGAACATTTTCCTGCTTATCGTTGAGTTATACCTGATAGTGTTAATGTTCGCCCCATTTCATCATTCCACGAGAAGGCAGTCATGAAACGGATAGAACGCAGTGTCATCCCGAAGCATATTACAGCAAAGAAAAGCTATAATACAACAATTACTTTCCTCACAAACAATATGACGTCGTTTACTAAACAGTAGACTGTTTTTAGGTAACCATTG
>CM063510.1:14241061-14266061 GCA_032207245.1 Pardosa pseudoannulata
AATTTTTCAAGTTGTTTACTGCGCAGAAATTTTAAATTCATATCCAAATATTTGGTCTCTAGACATTCTTATCTGATGAAAGATTCGGTCATTTTCCAGTCCAAAGCCTTTTATAGGATTCTGATATATTCTTTAAGCAAGCAGAGTGGGGAATATCGATTATATCAAAAGCATGTTACATTTAGTTTGGTAACTGTACATAAATCTCACTAATCTTGATATAAAATATATGGAATAAAATATATAAAGCGCATTTAGCTTGTGTTGAGTAGTTTTATGTTACTATTACTTTTCTATAACGCATAAATGCCCGAAATGCTAATTCTCCTTATAATGAGACTTTTATTATACAGATATTTCTCTTTGAAAATTTTATCATCGGTATTAACAACAAATCTTTTTCATAAAAGTCTATGAAATTATTTCACGGAGTAATATATATCTAGCGTTTAAGTTATATATCTTTGAAAATTAAGAAGATTATTCGTTTGTGTATGTGTTTTTTATACATAGCCACATGGTTTGACTAAATGAATTCAGTTTGATTCTAAACTGCATTCACAGTATCGGGAAACTTTAGAGGAGTATGGAGAAAAACAAATTATTGAGCTTTTACCATATAATTCGAAGCCAAAAAACAAACCTGCCCCATAAGGTACTTTACAATTCTGGAAAATTAAAAATTTTACTAATCCGGTCATATGATGGACTATATTCTAGTGTCTTAAGATGGATTATCGGATATTTTACATTCTAAAAGCTTTGCAATTATTTAAAAGTAAAATATCCTCATAGTAGAGAAATAACAGAAATATTGATTGGTTATAAAGTAATATTTTTAAATTAAATTTCTGTAAATGTTGTGCTAATACAGATATTTTTAATCCTGTATTTATACATAAAAAGCAGGGCGATAACACTGCTGATTGTGTGAAACGGTTTACTCTGGAAACGGTGCATAATCTTTTATAAAATAATTCACTTTCCCTTTCCAAATTCAGTTACAAATTTATAAAAGCTATGGATTCTAAAAATGCAATAGACAGTTATATATCAGAAATATTTTATGTATCAAATAAAAAGCTACCGTTCCAAACAAAAATGCAAAATATATAGTACAGGCTAAAATATGTATTTGAAATGATATGTAGTTCAGTTTCTTGTAAATATCAATTTCACCATTATATATTCACCAACTATTCACAAAATTTTGATTATAACTTTTCTTTGTAAACGAAATTTATCCACCGTTATTTTGCAATTTTCTAAAATTAAAATATCCGGATAGTAGCGAAATAACAGAAAAAATGATTGGTTATAAAGTTATATTTTTTAAATAAAATTTCTCTAAATGTTGTGCTAATACAGATATTTTTAAAACCGTATTTATATATAAAAAGGAGGACGATAACATTGCCGTATGTGGGAAACGGTTCACTTTGGAAACGTTGCATAAGCTTGTATAAAATAATTCACTTTCTCTTTCCAAATAATGTTATAATTTTATAAAAGCTGTGCTTGCTAAAAATGCAATAGACAGTTATATATCAGAAAAATTGTATGTATCAAATAAAAACTGTCTTCTTAAACAGATATGCAAAATATTTAGTTCAGGATAAAATATATTTCAAACGATATGTAGGTCAGTTTCTTGTAAATATCAACAAGCAATTCCCTTTCTCTTTAAAAATTCAGTTATAAATTTATAAAAGCTATGGAAGCTAAAAATGCAATAGACAGTTATATATCAGAAAAAATTTATGTATCAAATAAAAAGCTACCGTCTCAAACAGAAATGCAAAATATTTAGTACAGGCTAAAATATGCATTTGAGACGATATGTTGTTCAGCTTCTTGCAAATATCAATTTCACCATTACATATTCACCAAATTTTTGATTTTAACTTTTTTTTATAAACGAAATTTATCCACCACTATTTTGCAATTTTTTTTAACTAAAATATCCTGATATTAGCGAAATAACAGAAATAGTGATTGGTTATAAAGTTATATTTTTAAATGAAATTTTTATAAATGCAGTGTTAATACAGATATTTTTAATCCCGTATTTATATATAAAAAGGAAGACGATAACACTGATTGTGGGAAATGATTCATTCTGAAAATGTTGCCTAAGCTTGGGTAAAATAATTCACTTTCTCTTTTCAAATTCAGTTATAAATTTATAAAAGTTATGAATGCTAAAAATGCAACAGACATTTATATATCAGAAAAAAAAAAAAAAAACAAAAAATAAAAATAAAAAAAAAAAAAAAAAAAAATTTTATGTATCAAATAAAAAGCTACCGTCTCAAACAGAAATGCAAAATATTTAGTACAAGCTAAAATATGTTTTTGAAACGATATGTAGGTCAGTTTCTTGTAAATATTAATTTCACCATTATATATTTACCAAACTATTTGATTTTAACCTTTTTTTTGTAAACATAATTTATCCATCATTATTTTGCAATTTTTTTAAAAATTAAAATATTCTGATAGTAGCGAATTAACAGAAATAGTGATTGGTTATAAAGTTATATTTTTTAATGAAATTTTTATAAATGCAGTGTTAATATAGATATTTTTAATCCCGTATTTATATATAAAAAGGAAGACGATAACACTGATTGTGGGAAATGGTTCATTCTGAAAATGTTGCCTAAGCTTGGGTAAAATAATTCACTTTCTCTTTTCAAATTCAGTTATAAATTTATAAAAGTTATGAATGCTAAAAATGCAACAGACATTTATATATCAGAAAAATTTTATGTATCAAATAAAAAGCTACCGTCTCAAACAGAAATGCAAAATATTTAGTACAAGCTAAAATATGTTTTTGAAACGATATGTAGGTCAGTTTCTTGTAAATATTAATTTCACCATTATATATTTACCAAACTATTTGATTTTAACCTTTTTTTTGTAAACATAATTTATCCATCATTATTTTGCAATTTTTTTAAAAATTAAAATATTCTGATAGTAGCGAATTAACAGAAATAGTGATTGGTTATAAAGTTATATTTTTAAATGAAATTTTTATAAATGCAGTGTTAATACAGATATTTTTATCCCGTATTTATATATAAAAAGGAAGACGATAACACTGATTGTGGGAAATGGTTCATTCTGAAAATGTTGCCTAAGCTTGGGTAAAATAATTCACTTTCTCTTTTCAAATTCAGTTATAAATTTATAAAAGTTATGAATGCTAAAAATGCAACAGACATTTATATATCAGAAAAATTTTATGTATCAAATAAAAAGCTACCGTCTCAAACAGAAATGCAAAATATTTAGTACAAGCTAAAATATGTTTTTGAAACGATATGTAGGTCAGTTTCTTGTAAATATTAATTTCACCATTATATATTTACCAAACTATTTGATTTTAACCTTTTTTTTGTAAACATAATTTATCCATCATTATTTTGCAATTTTTTTAAAAATTAAAATATTCTGATAGTAGCGAATTAACAGAAATAGTGATTGGTTATAAAGTTATATTTTTAAATGAAATTTTTATAAATGCAGTGTTAATACAGATATTTTTAATCCCGTATTTATATATAAAAAGGAAGACGATAACACTGATTGTGGGAAATGGTTCATTCTGAAAATGTTGCCTAAGCTTGGGTAAAATAATTCACTTTCTCTTTTCAAATTCAGTTATAAATTTATAAAAGTTATGAATGCTAAAAATGCAACAGACATTTATATATCAGAAAAATTTTATGTATCAAATAAAAAGCTACCGTTTCAAACAGAAATGCAATACATTTAGTACAGGCTAAAATATGTATTTGAAACGATATATATATCAGTCTCTTGTAAATATCAATTTCACCATTATATTTTCAGCAAACTATTTGATTTTAACTTTTTTTTAAACCAAAATTATGCACCGTTATTATCAAGTTATATTATTCGTTTAAGCTAACATTACACATGACCTGATTCTCACGTTCTCTACAAATGTCATCTTTTCCATATAAATGCTGGTATATTTTCATCAGTCACGTTGTCTGAATATAAATTATTTCCCAATAAAATGATATTTTTGCATAGAACAGGTCTGCATTTCTTTATTTTCCATGTAAATACGTATTATTCTAACCATGTAAGAAGGCAGGAGCAGAAGGTAATTATTCTTTTGATCTTAATCTTTTGAAATATCTATTTTTTACTAATTATATTATAATTAGTAATCTAAATTAAATCTATTTAAGTTAGCTAAAATGCTATATAGAAAAGTGGCAATTTTTACTTCATATTTCTGAGAATATATACAAGGTTTTAATTGTACTTATAAAATACATTTTTGTTCAGTTATTCAGAGAAATTTATCATGTGAATGCACACATAGACAATTATATATATATATATATATATAATTTTATATTTTTATTTTTGATATATGTATATATATATATATATATATTTTATATAATATATATATATATATATATATATATATAAATTATATATATATATATATATATATATCTATATATATATTATATATATATATATATATATATATATATATATATATATATATATATATATATATATATGTATATATGTATATTTATAGTACATATGTACATATATATGTATATATATATATATATATATAATATATATATATATATATATATATATATATATATATATATATATATATATGTATATATGTATATATATATACGTACATATGTACATATATATGTATATATGTATATATACATATATATATGTATATATATTATATGTATATATGTATATATATACATATGTATATATATTATGTTTATATGTATATATAATATATATATATATATATATATGTATATGTATATATATATATGTATATATATATATTGTATATATGTATATATATATATATATATATATATGTATATATATATATATATGTATATATGCATATATATATATATTAATATATATATATATGTATATATGTATATATATATATATATATATATGTATATATACATACATATATATACATTTATGTACATATATAACATATATATACATGTATACATATATATATATATATATGTATATATGTATATATATGTATATATATATATATATATATGTGTGTGTGTGTGTGTGTGTACGTGTAACATTCATATGGTAAGATACCACTCTGAAGACTCTTTAGCTGTTACCGGTAAAGAGAAATATTGAAACTTTAAAAGCAAAAATTAACTTTTATTTGTCACTGATATTTAGCACTCTGACCTTAAACCGTCACATCAAAATCTTGATTCTTTTAAAAATGACAGAGGGATTTTTAGGGTCACGAGGGTTCGCCATCATGCATAAAACGGAAGCGTTATTCAACGGTTATATAAATATTTATGACTTGTATGAAATTTAAGCTCGCGATTTGACGCTCGCAAACAAGTTAAAAAAGTAGAGGTGAAAGGAAATTTCGTCAAATGGCAGAGATGGGTGTATATTAAGAATAATATTTTCCAATGCAACAGGCGATACAGACATTTCCCAATCACCGTAACAAGATTGCAAATATGTTACGCATTTAGCACCACCCGAGGAGCATGTGTAGCCTTAGGTATGTTACAGACGCGAGTAACATGGTCCCTGCTGGTCCCTCGTAATTTAGAAGCAAAAACCAAGTAGAAGACCCTCTAGCATAGCCTGCCACCCCAAGAGGTATCGTTTGAGAGTTCGGAGGACTTTGTGACCCCAAACATTTTTATGTTCCTCAGTCACATTTAGCGAACAGGGCGGATCTTTAGTCACTTCAGCCCCGAAACCGCAACCTTTCAGTTACGTGATAACTGCCTTTCCCAACTGAGTTGCCGCGGCTTGTTTTAAGAATACAATCGCCAAAATATTATCACAGAATATAATTGATTTTGAAATCCGTTGTGTTACAATATCATTATATATATGTGTGTTATGCCAAAACATTATCTAGCATCAGTTATTAAATTCATAATTCCTCTTTTTCTTCTATTAGACAAAATAAAAGTTATTTTTCACATATATATAATGCAACAGTCAGATATTTTTACTATTTGGCCTTGGCTTGTAGTTCTCATATGTGGTGGCACTTAATAAAAAATTGCAATGTAATCAATTGGAACTTTTAAAGGTTCTTACAGTGAGAAAGACGATGCTTGAGCGTTTGAGTTTTAAGGCTGTCCTAACTTTGCGGCGTTTTTAGCAAATTGGGAGAAGCCATATTCAATATTAGTTTATACATGATCATGTTTTAAGATGAAAATTAAACTGATTATTTGCCACTAACCATATGTGTATCTTCTATCATCGATTGCATCCTGGGCTCATATATGGAATTCTTTATAATCTTTGATAATTGACAATTTTTGCTGAGAATCTTAAATATTCATCTATGTAATAGGTCGGTTTTTTCATACAAAAGTAAGTATTTTGTCGACAGTACTCCTCCGTAGCACAAACTCTGTGGAATATTGAAATAATTTATTAAAAATTATAATTTATTAAAATCTTTTGAAATTACTGATTATCACTTGGCAGCTTATGAGGATAAAAATTATAGAGACGAAAGATGGTACTTGGAGATTAAACCTAGAAGGAAAAACGTAAAGCTTTATGAAGATATTATAATAAAATACAATAAGAATTTAATTATCTCGGAAGAGAAAACTAAAGGTATTATTATTGGGTGAAATTTTCATTGGCATAATCCCATTATTTACGCTTAAACTGGGTTTTTTGTTCATGGTTAAAATAAAACATTTGAGAGTTATCTTAGATATAAAAAATTAAAACTCGTAGATCATTTAAATTACCTAGATTCTTAGCTAAGAAAATTAATGATAAATACTGAGAGGGTAAATACTAGAGAGTTATGTCCACAATGTTAAAAAATTAGTATAGTCCAGGAGTTTAACCAAGATTTAGCAGGCGACATTTTATGCTCTTATTTAAATGCAGGAGGTAAACATAAGTTACTATCTATGCAACTTAAATTTAATGTTGAAATATTAAAGTACTACAGATATATTTCCAATAAAGCATTAAATACAGTCTCTGGAATTCCTAAACTAACTTTACCGGTTAAAATTTTGCTAAAAATATCTAATATAAAACTTAACAATATCCCATTAAAAATTAACGATAGGTATGCTCTATAGAGACGATATAGATATAGTCGGTAAAATGCTACATTAAATGTCTCTTTATCCAATAAAAAATAGTTTCTTGGAGAGCAGTAATATAGAGATTTTGTAAAATAGCAATTGTGTATCTACTTATACTAACGGTAGTCTCATAGATAACATCACTGCTTACGATGTTGTTGTATATAGATCCTGGAAGATAATAAAATACTTTGAAGTTACAACACTTTAATTTAGTTTTCCAAGCTGAAGCAATTGCTATTGAACAAGCTATTGGATTAGTCACAGATAAATATGAAAGACATATTTAATATTTCTCAGATACATTTGTTCTATGAATAGACTCAAAAATGTATTATCCAAATCACCAACTGTCTTAAAGAAATGTAACAATATTCCTGGGTTCGCATATGTGTAAACAAAGAAATTAATAAGCAGATTGCTTAGTAATGCAAGGTATAGATCCTATTAATATAACAACTACAGTAAACGCTTTTGTCATACTTAAAACTAAAATTACAGCATTTACTTTTTAAAAAATTACAGAACCTCTAGACGAATAATGATAAAGAAATATTTATATAATATTTATTAGTCTTATTCAACCGTTAATATAAAAATTCAGTTCTCAACTATTGTGTTACTAGTCAATGCAGATTACCAACTTTTTTGCTTAAAATAAATTAACATCCTCCGACTACCAACGTAATAAGTCTGGAGACCATTTGTATTTCACAAGGAAAAATATAGATTTAGTCTTAAACAAATCTCTCCCAGCCAATCTACAATTACTTTTATTTGATAACAATAAAAAGATCATGAAAATCTGAAAGAAAATTGAAAATTAATAAAATTTTATATATTGTTTCATATAAAGCGAAGTATAATAGCTTTTTCTGGAAAACTCTTTTGAATGTAAAATAGTTTTTTCATATATTTCGCCTGTTTAATCAAATAACAGATAATATTTATCATACAGGTTTTTGTCTATTGTAAAGCCTCTTGATAAAATAATTCCGTCCTAAAAATTTTATATTGTGTATATAAGAGAATATAATCAAAATGTGGTTAACTTTGATATTATATAAGATATATAGAAAACGCTGTAAAATTTTATATAAATCTTCGTCAATTTTTACAAATGTATAATACAGTATTGTAATAACCTTAGAGAAATATGTGACTTTTATAAATGTAAAAAATTTGATTGTTGAATCCATATTGTTATAATAGTCATTCATTGTTTGACTAATTTTTGCATGAACATTTTATTCAGCTTTTACTCTGTCTTTTAGTGTTATTTTGGTCTTGTAATTTTTGTTTTTGTTATAATAACTGCATTATTTTTCTCTACTCTTCTGTGTAGTTTGATTCCAAGAATGAGCTTTCTCTAGAAGGGGGATGTGTCTTTCCCTTATTCCTGGTGGGTTGTATACACTTTTTGGAATTGGCTGGAGAAAGTGGGCTCACGTTGTTATTGTCTTCTACATTATTTCTTGGGAACACCATGAAATAATGTAGAAGACAATATATATGATTTTCACAATTTTAGTCCATTAACGAACAATTAATGGACTAAAATTGTGAGCCTCATATATATATATATATATATATATATATATATATATATATATATATATATATATATATATATATATATGATGTATGTTTGTATATGTATATAACCGGGAAATTATTACAATGGTAAATTTTAGCTCCTATTATTTGAATTGTTCTGGCTTACTGGCCAATGACAAAACATAAATTATTTGCAGTCCCAGCTCCATTAAAAAACTGCAAAGTCCAAGTTGTGAAACTTTATTGATGCTAAACTTTACGATTTTACATGACAAACGTTTTGCATCGAGGGCTCAAAACTACACTCTTGTTTCACAAATTTTCCCAAACAGCGAGAGATTAAGTGAATTTTTTCCTATGAGAACAAGAGATTACTCAGCGTTATTGGCCCTCATCAATATACTTTCATAATTTAAGTCAGCTTTAAAGCCACATATAGAGAAAATATAGCCAGTGAACAGAAATGTAGCATTTATTCTATATTTAGCTTTGGGAAACGGGTAAAATGAATTTCAATCGGTGAACACTCCTTTGAATCTGACATTTTATGGCTGAGAAATCAGGTAATTAAGAATAAGAAGAGGAAGAAAAAGAATTTTAGATACATATTTTAGGTGTAATATATTTGATATATTACATATATATATATAGTGTGTGTGCGTATATATGGGGAGAGTGTTCTTCTAAATAGAGTCTTTTGATTAGTCTACTCAGGGTATAAAGCCTTAACTTTTACCCTCCTATGTTTATAGTTTATAACTTTGTTATTAGACCTAGTTATACATTTATTCTTGTAAGCACTAATCTCTTCAACTTTTTGTCTAAACGTTAAAAATGTGAACAATGACTTAAAATTAGTTACTTTTGACTATTCTTCGTGCAGTTGCTTCAGAACGATTCCATAAGTTACGGCTGATGCAAGAGTCGGAAGAATGAGACTCCGGTTGAGGTCGAACATGCTCCAAGCACTGAGTGTCAAAGACTTATCCTCAATTGCAAGTCTATCCAGGTTTTTGAACCACTCATCCTGTTGCCGAATTGTTTTCACGGAATTTATATGCAGAAATATCTTTTCTTTTAGTTTATTACAGCCAATGCGAACATTCTGTGCTGAAAAAACTATCAGAAGACAAAGAAATATTATCCAGCTGGTATGAACAGCCGTTCTAAATACAAAGAGGGGCAAAAGCTTTTTCTTCATCAAATGGATGGAATCCGTAAGAGTTCCAAAAATTTCCATAAAAAAACCTAACATGATAAGGAATATGATTAGTGACATACTTATTTCTAATTTCTTTATGAGATATCCAATGGAAGAGTAACGTTTCTTGGCCTTTTTTGGAGAGAGGCAAGTTGAATTGTACACTTTCAGTAGATGTGTGATTTGGAGACAGTAGAAGCCGTAAAAGAGAGCAAGTACTTGTTGCAAACTCCACGTAATAATGTGACTTAAGAAATAGATAGATACATGAGTTACTAATTGGTTTTCGGACGCTAGAGAAACAAACCTAGTCAAATACACAGCTTGACAGTCGTGAAGAGTCACACCATGGTACCGAGTTACTTCCTGAATCTCGAAATAACTGCAAATTGTAGCTATTATAATATCAATTCCTACTGCAATTGTAGCAATTTTAAGGTAGCGATGAAGATGTCGCACATTCATTACCCTTGTCTTGAACTGAAGCTCCTCTAGCTCAGTCAACATCTTCTTAATTGTTTTACTTTGTCGAAAAGTTATAATCCATAAGAGAAGCACGATTATCAATCCGAAGGCGTGTAAAACATACCTGCTGAGGTAATTAAACACTACACAACCGACTTCCCGCATCATAGAGAACCAAAACATACAATGGAATATAAAGGCTATTAAGTAATCCACACATCGTCTTTTTCCACTGTTTTCGATATTTATGCCAACACATTTTAGGTAAAACAGAATAGCCTTGAAAAACCCCAAAGATGAATAGAAAGTTTTTCTATGACTGTTGTATCCTTCTAAATTAGTTGACGTTCTATCATTATTTCTTTTGTAATATGTCACGAAACCAACTGAATTCATGGGCATTTTTAAAATCTCTCCACTTGAGTAATTATTGAAAGCTACCTGTTATTTTGCCAGGCTAGATTTAAAACTGAACTATGCCTGTGCTCATTTAATGTTTTCACAACCCATTTTATTTTTCTTTTGAATGTTTTCTGAAAATAACAGAGCCAGAACTCTTTCTAAACTTTGCAAATAACTTACGAAATAATTTAACTATTCTGTTGTTCGCACTCAACTTAGTAACATATCGATTTTATCATAAAAAAACCTTTATTACCTTTTACTTCAACATCTTTGTGAATTTATTTATTTAACTTCTGAATGTCTCGTAAGTCTTTTTTTTCTAATTAATCGATAACTTTTTTCGATATGCTTTTTAAAGAACCACTTGATCGACCATAGTCTCTTTAAAAAAATACTTTTAGTTTTACTGTAGAGGAAACTAGGTATGCTTTGAATTTAAGTTACAATGAATTATTCCCCTATTTCCTTTTATTTACAATTTAGCAAAGAACCGGTAGCCATTACATACAATAAAAATATATAAACAAAGCATAAAAAATGTTCTTACAAAATAGAAATTTCAGAAAACGGGCAGTTATTTTATTATGAAAATATTCACCTTTACCAAAAACAAATTAAATTGGAAAGCTGTACGACAAATAAGAATACGTTGTCATTGACAAATAAATTAATCATTTCTCTTTCACTGTACGAGCTAAGAGCTTTAGTAGTCTAACGATGATCGAATAGTTAGTGTTCTGTACTTCGGTACCGAAATTTATGTGTTTGATTTCTACTGCTGCCATGAATGTCAGTTACAGTTTTTGAGTCAGCTTTAGGTAGTTGTCCCCTGTATCAATAACCCTTGTAAACAGCATACAGTGTTCTTCCAAACCAACCAGCTTGTACAGAGTAAAAGTATTGAGAACAACAAGATATTTTTCGAATACTGAATTATTGAGACTTGATACTGAATTAAAGAGACTTGATGCCGCAGTGATAAAAGATTTAGAACAAATAGTTGGGATTTACAAGACTTCAAAGTCCTTAAAATTATATATCGAAATACAGGAGCGTAATAAAAGTGTTTGTCTACCTCATCTCAATTTAATTTTAAGATTCAAAATGGTATCAAGGTTAAGTAGTATAAATATGAAAATTGTCCAAAATCATATTTATAAGTAAACCATTGATGGCGACTGAGGCACGTAAAATAAGGTCGTGGTCGCAATGTCCTCCAAGTTCCCCAATGATAACTCTGGAGGAATTTTTCTGCTTGATCCCTGCTTCTAAATTACGATAACCCACTTAAGCAAAGTCGTTCTTTTACTGTAGTGGGGCTCTTCAAAACGAAATATGGATCCATCCGACTTAATTCGAATAGCCTAACGTACTTGGCTAGACCAAGTGACATTAGCAACTTCAACAACATAAGTAAAATACAGATCACTTTAAATTAAGTTGGTTGGTTTAGAGCTGTCTACCTTTTTGTGACAAGAGGGTTAATTATACCGACTTCTACAAATCATCATCATATCGCGGATTCCTGTACCAAAGAGCAGCTTCCTACCATTCGACCATCATCTGACCTATATCTCATTATAAGAAAATCGCTCTATGCCAACAGTGGGATCCAAACTCCCAAGCCCCAATACCGAACACCAATACCTTAACCACTCCGTAGTCGTCAGACTTATTCGCGGTAGCTAAGGAAGTGGTGTTGTAAATACATTTCCTTTTTGTGTAATAATTAAGTAGAAAGATGAAAGTTTCTTCATTCATGACTTCAATATGAACACATTACATGTGGATAAAATGTGTTTCCAAATTTTACCCAGTATATTTCGTGATAGGAGCACATGCCTGTTTTTTCCATCAACACCAAACTCCCTTTCGTGCTGATGGAACTTTGTACATACTTGCATACTGACATCAAGTTAAAACCAGTCAAAACCAATTCCAGAATAGAGGAAATGGATATTTAAAATTTTAAAATTTAACTTTCCTAGTGCGTACATAAAGATGCAACATTGAAACTTAGCAAGATGTATTTACACATGATGAATAATTTTTGTGGAATCTAAACTCAGAAGTTTTTCAAAATTACAACAATTCCTTTGCTTTTGTACAAGGAAGTGGAGAAAATATTAAGAACTGTTGTATACCATTTATATACTATATACAAACAAAGAAGTAGTAAACCAAAATCATATATAATTATAATATCATTTTACCTCCTTAGAATCAATAGGGAAAAAATTAAAAATTAAAATCCAATTATGTAAATAGGAATTCTAGCTTACTTAATTCTTTTATCATAATTTACGAATTCTTTGGTAAAATCAATAGAAACTTTAAGACTTTTTTAACATTTAGAACAACACTGAAACACTTAGTAGAGCTAAATTTCTAACATCTTATGATAAATTGTTCTTATCAAACTAATCAAAAAACAAAGAGCTTTAATCGAAATCATCTCTCCAACTTAAGATTTATATTTAATGACTTTAAGTGCTATTTGGGATTACTTTAGAGACCAAAATGTGTTCTCAGAATGTTATCAAATATTTTGGTGTGAAAATAGTAAACAAACCCATAAAGAAAGGAAAAGAATGCATTGTAAGACATTCGAGCTTCCAAAAACTTCTGCAGATTTTTTTTTTACGAAATTTTTAGCATCTTTTTCGAAAGATTGTCGACAGAGATTTGAGGTATGGAGGTATTGAACTGTGAATTACTTGCTTTTAGCTGTTTTAAAAGGAGGATCATTTCAAATGATGACAAATGATTTCAAAAGCAGTTAAATGCTTTTCTACTGATTACCTACATTTGGAAAGCATTTCTCATTTGTTTATCATCACATTTCTTTATAATTCCACAAATGGAAGGAAATATTAATGCACGGCTGTGAAATTTGGGGACATACAGAATCTAGGATAAAGTTTGAAAAATCAAAATATATGGAAATCTCGTCAATTTTCACAATCTAGTCTAATCTTATGTGGAATACTGATATTGATTAACCTTAATATGTTTTTATTTGTTCTTCGCCCTTTGAATTTAGATTTTATTTGGCTGAATGTGGTTGCATACCAACCATACTGAACTCCTTTAGCACCATATTAACTTACGAATTATTTTACTGAACAGTTTGCGGTTAAAGATTTATTTAAATACATTTTACTATATGATAGAAAGAAAATTCTTCCAGTGCTAGGTATTATTAAAATTTTAAAAGGAGCAAAAATGTAGATTTAGTTTTAAGTTACATGTGAAAAGTTTTATTTAGTCTTCACTCAACACAAATAAGGACATTTTACCGATATAGAATTTTAAAATCATTATTATAACAGCCTTTTTATTTAATTCATCATTAAAAAATATTCTACCCCTTTTAGAATAAATTATCTACTAGTTCTAATTAATACTCTAGATTTAAAATTTTAGTTTTGTCATTTCGAATAGTAGGTTTAATTTTTTATAAAAATATAAAAATGTATGCATTCGATAAAAAATAATGAAATTTACTTACCAAATAGTAACTTTTAAAATATACATTTTTACTAAGTGTATAAAACTCAATAAAAATTAAATGTTATATTAAAATTAATTATTAAATTTTTATATTAAATTGAAGAAATATTTCTTATTTTTTTCTGTAAACTAAATTTTTTATAAGTATGAGATTTTAAAATTTTGAAACTGTTGTGAAATAACTTTTGAAATATGGATATATGTATCTAAATATTTAAAACATATTGAAGTAAAATATATATTTCATTCTGTAAAACAAAGTTTTTAAGTAATCTGACAGTTTAAAATTTTAAAAATTTTAAAAGTGGTTAACAAATTTGAAAATTAAAAAATAGATTTTATTATGCTGTAAAATAAAAGATATCGCTCACTTGTATTAACATTGTGCCGTCATTACACATTATCCGCTTCACGAAGAGGTTTTGTTAAAGCCAGGCCAAGGCTAGTTTCTATCTGGATTTTTGACACTATACTACGAAGGGTTTTCGCTTCGACCATGACTTGAGCTGTCCGAGGTGATTGGAAGGTCTGACGCGACACCGAATTGTCAGACTGTGAGGGATCAACGGATCCAATCAGAGGCTACCAGGACTGCGAAACGGGATGGAAAAACAATGGGAAGAGGCGAATTGTGACATCAGGCGTCACAAGTTTTTCGCCTGAGTCCTCAGAAGAGAACGAACGGAGGTTCGAGTTGTGATGTTTTTTTTTTTTTTTTTTGTGTGTGTGTGTGTTGGATTCAAGGAGTCCCAATTGTACCCCTGTACAATGGTATCTGTCGGCACCTGTCCGTAGATTGTTTTTTTAGGTTCACCTTGAACCTGGAACAGTTAGTTCCGTACCAGCTCACCTGAGCCCTGTGATTTTCATTCGAAAAATTTGTACAAAACTCCATTTTAATCAAGAATAAACGTTGTTATTGTTCTAATCTGTACGTCGTGTCAACCACTTCGACACCCATACGCTACCCCAGAATCCAGTGACGTTACAACATGATTAGGTTTTATAGAATAGAATTGTTATTTAGCTTTTATTTCGTACAAACATTTAGTTTCTAATTTACAATTTTAAGAATATATTTTGCAAATAATGAGATTTTTTCTTCACTTGATGCATATATTTTTGATTTTTAAACGGAATTCCTTCATTTAAGAAAATTAAATATTTTTTATAAAGTTTGATAATATAGGAGATCTAGGAAAAAATTTATTCTAAACAAAGAAGAACTTGTTATACTGTTTAAAAAATAGGCCATTTGTATACAGATTTTCCAATTATTCTTCCAATTTACTAGTTCCTCTTAAAAATATTTAAATATCAACAATTCAGCATTAGAAAAAATTCTCCTTATTTTAACATACAGAAAGTAAACTTCTGTACGCCTGATACCTAACTATCCTAAATGTTGTGACGTTTTCATATCCAGTAGCTTTATTAAATATTCCCGTCATGATTTGTTTTCCTCTGTTTGGCAACAGTCAAGCAATATTCTCCCCAAACAGGAAGTTAATCCTGCATTTTCTCATCTCTAGATGGAATCTCACCTATTAAAACAACACCCGAGAAGTAGAGAGGTTTCATTTTCATTCCCTTCCACATCACAATATGCATTAATTCAAAATTTAGATCACAGAAATTTCCGCTTATTCAAATAAGTGTTCGCACTTCATGAAATCCATTGCGAGGTGCACAAAAGTAGCTAATTAATATTCAGACGCAGCCGTGGAGAGTAAAAGACTCAGAAGGCGAAATTGAAAACACGCCGTAATGGAAAAGATGTTAAATAAAGTCTGTCTCTACAACTTGAAAATTTGTTCTGCAGTTTCGAACTCAGCTCTAAGTTTTCTCTTTTGTTTATTCTAATTGCGTAACTAAGATGACTAAATTCCACATGTAAATGGATCTTAACTTATTGTAAATAGAATAATAATGAAATTGAGAAAGAAAATGATAATGGAATATTATTAAGTTTTGTGACAATGTTAATATTATATGTCATTTAATAGATCTTTTATTTAATAAGGGATCTTCAAGATTGCAAAACTTAAAAAAATAACAAAACCCTTTTTTAACTGAAAACATCAAACTAGCATTCATAATCAAGACAAAGTTTATAATTCGATAATATTTTCTTTGGATAAAACTTCTATTTTCTGTTGCCCTTCGTTGTTTCAGAATGTAAAAAGTACAAAACAGCAGATTGAGTTGAAATGTTATCCATTGAGAATAAAATAGTAATTTATTACAAATTCTGAGTTGCGGATGAGGATATGATTACTATTTCTAAATTATTTTTAAATTAGCACATTGTATGCAGGACACGTACTAGTACGTTTTCTGACGGTTGATACTTGAGAGCGGGTCACGTACTAGTACGGGTTAGTGTAACAACATGGTTTGTGGGTACAAAAATAAGGTTATATACAGGAAAACGAATCCGAATGTTCTTGTCTGCTACATAGATTCTGGAAAAATTCAAATAAATAAAAACTAGTTTTTACATCAGTCGATGCGGAACCACACAACGGGAAGGTTGATTAAAAAAACAATTTAGATTTAAAATGAACTTTTTATTTGTCCTTTCGAAAATGATATTATATATATATATATATATATATATATATATATATATATATATATATATATATATATATATATGTGTGTGTGTGTGTGTGTGTGTGTGTGTGTGTATTTATATATTATATATATATTTGTGTATATATATATATATATATATATATATATATATATTGTTAATTTGTCTATTTATATATTTGTTTATATATCTCAAATATGAATAATCGATTCATATAAACATTTTTTAACGTAATTGGAATTCAAACCCCAGCTATGTTTATATACAAATATTAACTACACAGTAAAATAAAAAAATGTAATGAATTAATATGTAGTGCACTGGTAATATTTTTAAACTATATTGTGGAATGACTCTTGTTCTTAATAAAAAGTTTAATTTAATTGACAATTCTTTCGGTCTTATACCTTAATGTCTTATATTCTTAATATATTTTAATAGCATTATTCTTGTTCTTATTAAGAATGTAATTAAAAATTTAATGTTTGAAAAATTGAGATTTAAGGACTTTAATCCTCAAAGTATTTTGTATATCACTGTCACTCTGCATTTAATTTTTATGACCTCCATGGAATCTCTAATTAAAATTTCTACCTGAAATTTCCTCTGAATTAAGCTCTGTTACTGCTAAGTGTTTGATATTTTTTTAATAGTTACTAGATTTCATAACGGTTATTATATTATCTTTTAAGAAATGAGCTTTTAGTATTCTTCATAAATTGTATAATGTAGTTTACGTTATAGTCTTCAGAAAATAATCCATTAAAAGTATACCAAGCTTATTTTTAATATCATATTTTTTTATATATGATTTTTTAATATTGCTTTATTTTGATAATGAATTCATACCTGGATGATCAAGATTCTTTATTTTAATTTTCATGGAATTATTTTTAAGACACACCGGATTACAATTTTTAAATCTTATTTTCATTATTTTTAGTTTAAATAACGATACATTTTTAGACTAAATTACACAAACTTCTTGTATTCTATAATATTTACTAGACAAATATTACGTATATTTTTTGTTACTAGCCATGATTATTTTCTTGGTTATTTTTTTTCTTTTTGTGTTCAATATATTCAAAATATTAGAGGTACCAATTCTATCTAATGTATCTTGATCATTTCAGGAAGAAATATTTCACAATGTCAAAATCTTTTCGATTTATATGCCTTTATTAGTTTTTCTTAGCTTTTGTGACCAGCAGGATAGCTGTTAGTTTTATATTTTTATCTGCAAAAGGACTTAATTTGACAAATGTAAGAAATATTACCGTTGCTTGACTTCATAAATATATATTGTTAATGGTTGATAAATATAAAGGCTTCACGTGTATTACAACTTATTGCCATGTAGCCAACAAAATTGAGACAAACTAAGAAATAATGTAAATATTTATAATCATCATTCAGTTCTTTATTAACGTACACCTAAATAATTTTTACATACTATTCTTATTTAAAACACAGGACTAATATTAAATCACACGTTGTAACATGCGTAGTTGTAAATCGCAGACGGTCGCTAAAGTTCACATCTGGTGATTTCAACTGTTGCCATTCGATCTGCTGAAATATCAGTTTTGTTACCGCATACCATCACGTTTTATATGGAGAGGTACTAACTGTACATGATACTCACTTTATCATCAGATGAAATCTGTTTCTCTTAAAACTAGGAGAAAAAATATTCAAACAGATTACAATATTACCGTAATATCCAAAAAGTAATACATAAAGTATTTTTAAGAATGCAATTGTGAATACAGATAGATATTATTATGCCAAACACAGCTGCGAAACAGTAACTCATTTAGCATCTTCTGGAGAGCATGTGCAGCTTATGGAATGTTCAAACACCAGTAACATTGACTTGGCTGAGTCCTCGTAATTTAGTAGCAGGGACCCACTTTATCATTTGAGAGGAGTTTCTTTGTTCTTATTTCCCTCAACAGAGCAACAGATATTTGGAGGCCATTTTTTATTATGGGAGCACCATATAAACGGCCAACATTACTTCCTACAGACAACAAAAACAGAGTCCTCGGGATTTTTGAAACAGGGACCAAGAAGAGGACAGACAGATTAACTGATCGCCAGGATAACAACTAAGCCCCAAAGGATGCTTATAGTTGCAAATACCATGGTGGCGTAGTATATTTACATCCACCGCTTTGTTGACATCAACATGTAGAAATGATCTTCATATACTACTGTGTGCAATCTATATCTAAAATATTATTAAGAAGTTCTTTATACGGGAGATTTCAGAGCAAACGACCAATTCATGAAATTGTATACATTATTTGCACATACTACTATGCTCAATCTTTATTTAAATTATTAAGAATTTCGTTAGCGAAGATATTCCAGATCAATCCGCCAATACATGAACCTTGTAGACATCTTTTAATTTCTTCTGGAGAGCATGTGCAGCTTAAGGAATTCTGTAGACACCAGTAACATTGGCCAGGCTCAGTCCTCGTAATTTAGTAGCAGGGACCCACTTTATTATTTTCAATGCGGGAGCAGTTGCTTTTTTCGTATTCCTCTCAATCAAGCAACAGATATTTGTGGGTAATATTTTCTTATGGGAACACCATATAGAAGGCCAACATAGAGACAACACAGAGTTCTCGGGATTTTCGAAGCAAGGGCTAAGAAGAGGAGTGACTGATTCACTGATTGCAGGGTCACAACCAACACCAAAGGGGGTTTATGATTTCAAATCTCATGGGGGCCTGGCATATCCACATCCACCGCTTTATTGATACCAAATGGGTTAAAAATTATTAGAAAATTCATTAGCCAGGAAATTCCAGAGCAATCGACCAATTCACGAATCTTGTAGACATAATTAGCATATGCTAGTATAAGCAGTCTTTATTTAAATTATTAAGAACCTCGATAGCCAAGATATTCCAGAGCAATCCACCAATACATGAACCTTGTGGACATCTTTTAATTTAATAGTTGAAAACTTGAGTGGTCCAGCTTATGTGTCCTAACAATTTTATTTCAAAAGTAACTATAAAAAATTCTTAAGTATAAAATACTCATATTAAGTATTTTTATAGTACTACTAGCTGTTATATTTTTAATGCAGTCCAGTCTCATTGTCAATGACGTCAGAGAGATTAAGTGATATTATGATATTGTATTGAAACTGAATATTCCAACTACTTACTTTAATATAAAATCTACACACTGCGTCGCATCTGTACCAAGTTGCTTTTTGTTAAAGTATTTCATGTTATTTAGATTATAATTTACACGATTATTAATTATCTTTTTCAATATATTAGTTATGATCTGCAGCAAACAAATGGGTCGATTAAAAGATGATAACAATTTTGTTTTATTACGTTTTAAGAATAAAACAGCTATGGCTTTGGCAATACTTTTGGGAAATAAGAAAGTTGGAGGATTTTGTTATAAAGTGCAAGAAAAAATTAATTATTAATTTGAAACATATTTTAACTATATACGGATTTATTAGACTGAGAATAACTGATTTTATTATAGTTTTCCCCTATTAACTCTGTGTCATAACTATTGATTGCCTGAAAGTGTTAGGAAAGTAATTTTCTGTTTAGATCTTCAATACTAGAATTAATTCTCATATTTTTATTTCATAATTTATACTTAGGACTTTTGTAACATCTAGTTAGGACTTCTCTTTTGAATTTTAATCAGAATAACATATAACGAAAATTTTCAACATAATAGATGTTACCGGTAATTGGTGTGACTCAAAAACGATTAATCGTAGAATGTTGAAAGTGCTATCGAACAAATAGGGCACATATATGCATTACCAAAGAACGTGAGTTAAATTTCTCCTGTTGAAATGACCGTTCGTAATTTATTTTGAGCATTAAGTCCCATTCTAAGAAATGTACAACATTTTAACTGTAGATATGCGAGCCAAATGACACGAATATATTGTTAATGTAACTCGTATGATAATCTCGTAACTGGTAATCTGGTAAATACAAAACCGAAAATCTTCTTCAAAGTACATGTTCCAGAGTACCATTTTATTTATTTATTATTATTTATTTATATTTAACTAACGCAAATAAAAGACATAAATCTTTTTTATAATAAAGACCCATTATGATATACAGGGTGTCTCAAAAATGACCGGTATATTTGAAAAATCAATAAAAACTAAACGGGTAGTAATTGAAATACACAGTTTATTGCAACATACTTGAGACAATAGTAAATTTTCAGGCGCACAAACTATCAAAATTAGTTACAGTGTACCACAACAGATGGCGCTGCAGTCTGGAAAAAATCTAAACTAGGATATTTTCCAGATATCCACCATGTACAATAATAATATGGCATATTCTCAGAACTAAAATATCAGAAACCCTATAAACGTCTCAGGCGGGATGGCTTCACATGCAGAACAGATGTACTGTTCCAGTTATTCAAATGTTTCTGGATAGTGGCGGTACACCTGGACTATAAGGAATCCCCACAGAATAATATCGTAGTTTAGATTTTTCCAGACTGTAGCGCGATCTGTTGTGGAATATTGTGACTAATTTTGAAAGTTTGTCTGCCTCAAAATTTACTATTATCCCAATCATATTGCAATAAACTGTATGTTTCTATCATTGTCCGTTTAGGTTTAATTGATTTTTCAAATATATGGGTCATTTTTGAAACATCCTGTAAATATATATAATGAAACATCACATAATATGTAAAATAGAAGAATCAGAGTTCCGAAGCTGGGTGGGAATCGGTTCGAACACTCAGCAGATAGCCCCATTCCTATTTGCAGTGGAGTGGGCTAAAAACAGGGCAAAGCGATCAGATTTTTAATTTCTTTTCTGAAGTCATCCTTGAAGGAAGTGGAACCAGAACCGTCTAATTGTAATCCTGCTGCATCTTGGCTAATCGTGACAATCTGGCATCATCATGAAATAATTTTTCTCTATCTATCAGTTCCGAACAAATTAATTATTAGAGATGATTCTAAAAATAACTGGCTTGGATATTTTAAAACTTGAAACGCAAGAAAATTTAATTTTGACGTAAAATTAGCACCCGCATGTCGTTTTAATTATACGTTTTGTGTGATACTGTAGAATAGAAATTTTCTACTAATATTTCTATTTCTTTCATTTTTAAGTTCCCTTAATAAGTAATTACAAACGTAAAACGATCGTTTTCTTTCTACCCTAAATTTACAACGAAAGAGGTAAGTTCTTTTTCTATTTCAATATTTCTCCTTTATTCACATCCATGTTGGAGCAACAGATTTAAACGTTGTACTCACCCCATCAAAATTTTTAACGATATAATAGAGATCATCTTCAATAAAGTGTTTTTTAAATATTTATAATGTTAATTTTTGTGCGCATTGTGGTAAGGCGATTTAGATCATTAATATATTAAATAATTAATATAACTGATTAATTAATATAATTTATATAAGTGAAACGAGAAGTGAAATGCTTGGGATCTAAATCTGACCTCCTCACATCTTTTGTAAAAGAGAAAGGTCCTATAAAAGGTAATCTAAAGGATTCGTCATGTGCGGGATCATCGGGAGGTGGTCTAATCCCAGTTCCAGATTAGAATCATGTCTTTGTTCATGACACTAAATAAGAATGTTCCTTTGTGGAGTTATTTATGTGTTTCTAAGAGACAGTGCCCAATTTGAAGGGGTAAGGTTTTCCCCATGTTTGCGGTTTAAGGGTGGGGAAAAGGAGACCAATGGATATATTCAGCTCTGCTGATTGGACGAAGAGAAGTAAGAAAGGACAGAGAGGAAAATAATATAAAAAAAAGTCAGGAAGAGAGTTAGTGGTTGGAAGAAGAAGAGCCGAGTTCGGAAGTTGAAGGAGACAGTTAGAGTTCGGGAATTGTAGAGTAGAGTCCGGGAGCAGAGTTCGGAGACCAAAGGAAGAGTTGGGTCCAGGAGAGACTCCGAAAAACTAACGAGGACGACATCTTGCAACTACCAGAATTTTCCAGTCTATCCACCTTTCAGAATCACACCAATTATTTATAAGGCCCCATACCAGTGGTGAGACTGAAGTCAGCAGTGTCTACATCCTTTCACCAAGAGCTCCCAACCTGAGTACTGCCTTGGCACATACCTGCAGATCCCCAAGGTACTTATTATAAATATTTTAATTTCGAATTAGGTCCTCTCTCTTCTTTTTTTATATAAATAATTAGTATCTCATTAATGTTAAATTTTGAATATGGTGGTACCTAATTGAAAATTTGAAAGGCAATGTTTTTTTAATTTTGAATCAATTTTCTAAACATGGGCATATAAATAGTATACAATAAATTTTCTTATTTTTATTTAAAACTATCAACCTTATATGTGTTTATTTTAATAAACACATATAAAGTGTAATATTTGATTTTAGTAACTCTTAATTTAGCTTATTAGTTTTTTAAAAAATAAGTCTGTAGTCTCTCAGAACCTGTGGTTAAATTTAAAACTTAAATAATCTACACAACGCAAGACAAATAAAATTTAGTCTTTGACTAACAAAATAATAGCCACTAAACATTTGATCATACATAAATTCCTAAATTTAATGAGAACTACACGGCAAGCATTAACATCAAAAGAGTATTCGTTTTATTTTAAGAAAACTGATGATAGAAAAACATTTATAAAAATTTTACATGATAAGCATTGGTTTTGACAGTTATAAAAACATGTCGATGCATTTTTTACTCTGTAATCGGGTTTTATTAATGGAGTGTCATGCAAGAAATTCATCTACGTGACAAGTAACACTTGATTGAGACAGATATGAACATCATTGTAAACACAGTACTTGACACTATACTCATTTACTTTATCTGAGTATTTTCTAAGAGAATAAAGCAACAATTCCCACACTTAATGTGACAATATACGATAAAGTGACAAAAATATAGATAAATTAGACAATAAAAATATTTAAAATTATATTAAAAATGGAATAAAGCATATATGCTATTCCAGTTTTAAAAGGAAAAGTTCTATTAAAAAACATCTAACATTTATTTTTCAGATGTCGTCTAGAATTTCTGAATAAAATATATCCAGATGTTTTTTTCAAAGGAAATACCATTCTAACTGAATTAAAATCAGTGTTCAAATTGGCATAAACAAAAGCAGATTACTATAGAAATCTGAAACTTTGAAGTTCTTTTGTTTTGGTATTCCAATCAGAATCTAAGAATACATCCGAATGCTTAAAAAATCACTAGATTCCAAAATATTCAGCTTAAAATAAAATTTGCTTCTTTTCAAAATTGTTCACTATTGCATAAGGTGGATGCAAGTAGAAAGAAAAATGTCTATTTTGAAAAAAGTCTTCCTTTTAATTTTGATGCAAAACTATTCTTTATTATTTTTACGTTCTAATTTGCCTTTAAAAAGTGCAACACATCATCAAAAAAAAAAGCTGACTGGATTTTTCTTACCATCAAATGTGTTTAGAAATTTAAGGAGAGGTTTGTTTAAATCGTCTTTAGTACTTCCGAATTACACACAAAAAAACAACTGTGTTTGTTGAATAAAAACTTCTTTCAAACCTTTTAAAAGAATCTTGTATTTTATTCTCTTTTTGGAAAGTTTGAAGACAGTTTTCCAAGAATAATTTTTATCAGCAAATTTTCTGAAAGCTCTTTTTCTTTCTGTTATATGTCGATGGAATTTTCCCCAAACTGCAGTCCTTATTTATAAAGATTTTTAAAAGCTGAGAGTTTTAGACAGGTAGGACAATAAATAAAAGTATTTAAAGCAATACATGACTCAGTTATCCATTTTTTACTGCGTTTTTCAGCTCAATAACATCTTTAATTACACATAAAGTCACTTCAAAGATAACATTTGATTGTAAATGTTATAACGCTTTGGTTCAATAATACATATAAGCTTAACCTCTTCGAGGCGGGATTTTTATCGACATTCATGTAGTTGAATACGTTAGAGTAATCTTTAGTGCTTTCCTCCTTTTCAGCAAAATAAATTTAGCCCTCCGGAAATTAGGAAATAAAACCTGTGATTGATAACAAAGTTTCTGATGA